>OZ034968.1:26437185-27014685 GCA_964030785.1 Siderastrea siderea | reverse complement strand
CATATATTTCTGATTATTTAGGGGAAGCTATTGAAGAAAACCCTAAGCGATTCTGGTCCTATATCAAACAACTGAATAAAGAAGAGCTGGGGATTGCAGATTTCGAAATAAATGGTTCCATAATTAGCGATAACAAATCAAAGGCTGATTTGTTAAACAATCAATTCTTAAGTGTCTTTACTCAGGAAGACTTATCAAACATCCCTGATATTGAATATGACAGAATACCAGCTATTGACAGTCTGTCTATCACCATTAATGGAGTTGCAAAGCAGTTATTGCTATTGAAGACAAATAAAGCTTCTGGACCTGATGCCATTCCACCGTGGTTTCTAAAAGAATATGCAGCCGAGATTGCTCCTATCCTAACTAATATCTTCCAGGATTCTATCGAGAGTGGAACCGTACCATGTAGATGGAAATCGGCAAATGTATGTGATGTCTTTAAAAAAGGGAAAAAGTCCGATCCTTCCAACTACAGACCCATATCTCTAACCTGCATAGCATCGAAAATCCTCGAGCATATTGTACACAGCCATGTGATGAAACATTTTGATCATTATAACATACTATCAGACTGTCAGCATGGCTTCAGATCAAAAAGATCTACAGAACTTCAATTAATACTTACTATTCATGACATTGCAAGTTCTCTACATGACAAAACAAATCTATTCATGCTGCTGTGTTAGACTTTTCGAAAGCCTTTGATAAAGTCCCACACCAACGCTTACTAATGAAGCTGGAGCACTACGGTATCCATGGTAACCTTTTGTCCTGGATGGAATCCTTCCTCACTAAGAGGGTACAAACTGTCATCTGTGAGGGTGCAACATCTACCTCCTCCCCAGTGACCTCGGGTGTACCACAAGGGTCATGATCAGTATTAGGCCTACTGTTGTTCCTAACATACATCAACGACCTGCCAAACGGTCTAACCTCTACAGTTAAGCTGTTTGCCGATGACACCCTTTTATACGGTGTGGTGGTTGAAGACTCAGATTGCGACAATCTCCAAGACGACCTCAATAAATTAGAAATCTGGCAAAACAAGTGGCAAATGGAATTTAACCCTTCTAAATGCAACATCATCTGCATTTCAAATAAGCAAAGTCCTCCTCAACGGACATATACTTTCTGTGGGTCCGAACTTGAGCAGGTTGACTCTGCATCGTACCTAGGAATTACTGTTAACAGTAAATTAAAGTGGTCTGAACATCTCATCTATCTCAAGCAAGGCAAGTCGATCCTTGGGGCTGATCAAGAGAAATCTCTGGAACTGCCCCAGGAAAGTACGCGAAACGGCCTATACCAGCATCGTCCGACCCAAATTGGAGTACGCAAGTGCCTCGTGGGACCCACACCACAAAAAAGATATTTCAACCCTGGAGAGAGTTCAAAGAAAAGCTGCCCGTTTTTGCCTTCAAAACTTCAACAAAACAGCCAGCGTGACAGACATGTTATCTGATTTGAAATGGGACACGCTAGAAACAAGACGAAAGAAAAACAGACTGACTCTAATGTACAAACTTAGTCATAACCTAGTAGACATAACTACGGAAAATCACTTAATACCAAACAGTGAAAAAAGAACACGCAATAGCCATGCTTTTAAGTATAGGATGCCAAAAGTATCTAAGGACGTTTTTAAGTTTTCTTTTTTTCCTAGATCAATAACAGAGTGGAACTTACTGCCCGCTGACTTAGTGAACTGCAAGTCATTATCGAATTTTAAATTAAATTTAGGGAAGCTTGTAAACAAGTAAATAGTAACTAAGTATTTTTATATCTTATTTACATTTTTATTTTGTATCTATTTTTTATATAGTTGATGTGATGTCTTAAACGATGTTATCAACTTAATAAATGTAGATGTAGATGTAGAAAAACAAAAACAAAGTGCTGGGTGGTCAATTCTTCTGTTGATTTCTCTTTAAACCAGTAGAATTAGTTGTATTACTTCGCTTTTAAAAACGGACGACGGTAATCACTTCCACACGGGAGGCAGTTTCTACAGGGTTGACTGTACGGCTGTACGTTACTTTTTTTGCCAAACTCTTGTACATTAGAGGGGAGGGGGTGGCTGTTCACAGGCTATTGTACGTGAAAGGAAACCTTAAGTGAAAATTTCTGGTGCCGATATTTACTACACAAAGCAAACAACAAGTTGGACTGGTTAATGATCTATTTTATTTTCCGCGGGCTTGCGTGTACATCGCTTGGTGCTTCACAACAATCCCGGAAATTCATTGTTTTGAAGGACTTAGTGAATATACCTCAAGACGAACATTACACATGGCAAAATAAGGATGACGCTGACTTGAATTCCTGTACCCGCGTTACAATTGTCACTGCTGCAACATTCCATGTGACAAGTGACGTCAGAGGCCCCAGAGTGCTTTACATTCTCGCATGTTAGGTTCTCATTGTCAGAGCACTACTTAGCAGTCGTGTATCCTTTGCCATACTGTTTCACTGCTTGCGATTTGATGGTGTAGGAAATTCCCCCTTTGTAGCATCGGTCAAGTCTGGCAGGATAGTGCACATATTTCTTTGATATGCAGTCATCAAAGGATGAATAGCTAACGCAGTAGTTACATCTTAAGTCACCAACTGTCCAGAGAAAAATAAACTTTATTAAGAACGTTTTCTGCACTTGGAGGATGATTCTCGAATTATAACAATAAAGAAAGTCGTAGGTACCTAACAGGACATCCCTTAGGACTAAGAATGTAATACCATAAGCGGAATTACATAACACATGGCAAAATTCAGACGAATCTTATCTGGTTGTACTCCGGAGGTTAAGAACACAGCTTATCTTACACTTGTACGCCCCAAACTGGAGTATGCCAGTAGTGCATGGAACCCTCACACGCAGTGTAACATGGTTCAGCGCCGTGCGGCCAGATTTGTCTATAACGATTATTCCCGTTGCAGCCACGTCTCACCAATGATAAAGCACTGGGATGAGACCCCTTGGAATACCGTAGATTGATCAACCAATTCAAGTGTTCATATTTTACAACATCTATAAAGGGCTTGTTGGTATTTCCCTACCACCTGAAATATCTCGCAATACAAGAGCTTCAAGATCTCGTAATAGTGCACCATTTCACCAACTTGCCACACTGAATGATACTTATAAATACCCTTTTTACCCTAGAGCTATAAGAACTTGGAACAGTGTGTACCTTATCTCTAATTCCTGATTCATTAGATGAATTTAAGGCCATTATCTCTGGCATGTAGGATACTATATTGTATTGTATTTTATTATACTATACAATACTATATTGTGTTGTATTATATCTTATTCATATTCATTTTATTAGATTCTATTGCGTGTTCATATATATATATTTATATATATTTAATTATTTATTTACTTGTTTATTTAATTTTTGCTTTTAAACTCCTAGTATAGTTTCACTGTTTTAGGAGTATAGTTATTAAAGATTAAAGATTAAAGGTAGGACGTGTCAGTCAATGCCTTCTAATCAATGTCGTTCATGGGATATTTAGACGATTAACAATGTTTGAAATGGCTACAAGTTGTTTTAAGAATCAGGATCATACTTCGAAAACGAGAATTGATGCACACAAAAAATCATAGTGTTGGGATATCTGTACGTCAAAAAGACAAGAAGTCTGCTAAGAAGGAGCAAGGTGTGAAAATACACGTCAGCTGCTTTTGAGGTTTTCTTATTTTAACGTCGTGTCTCAAAATTGTGTCGAAAATTGTACATTTAACAGTAACAGCTATCTCGACTTACTTTGGACAAAGGCGCCAACGTAATTAATAAGTTGAACCAAAGTATAACAAACTGTTTTTGTTGAAAGCACAACAGCAAGACTGTTGCTAAGAAGCTGTGTCAAAGAAGAGTACACAAATGTTTGCTTATGTTCACTGATTCTTTGATGAATTCTTTGTGGCCCTCTGAGTAACTACACTCTGACAACCTTGCCACTTTGAAGGCTTCGGGTCTTTCGCTGTCCATTTAATGGAGGTTAATTTTGCCGGGCATCTACGGACCATCAGACGGGCGTCCGCGTACCTGATACAGAGGTGTTCGCTTAGGGGAGCTTTAAATGTACAGATTTAGTGGTAAAATTCCCGGGACCGGGGTTTGGTGTCGGTTTATTGAGGATGTTCATTCACGGAAGTGTTAAACTCAAGCAGAAGCGCATAAGGGACTATGCAATAATTACCTGGAGGGGGGGTTGGGAAATGGGTAAAATAAGGCTCAAAATTAAGTCGCACCCCCCCCCCCTTCTCACTAAGCAAAAATTAACTTTAACCTCCCGTCACCTACTGATAATATTGAGGTCAACCCCCCCCCCCCCCCTTCATTGGTTCCCTCATACCTAATTTACATGCTGCAATTGGATGTCTTCCTCAGGCACAAAAGTACTTCAAATGACTCTTCAACGTATGAGTTCTCTCCATCGGAATCACTTGACTCTGATTCTGAAGTTGTGTCGTATTCACACGAGTTATAAAATTCTTCATCTTCCAGAACATCCCTGGCAGCATTTTCACGTGCGTGGCTGAGAACTCGTTTAGTTAAATCAGCCTTACTTCCGCTTATCTTGAGACCATGTCGTTTCAAATACATTTCCTGCTGGTTGTTCTTAAGCCGTTCCATATCTGTTTCATTTTCCAATAAATATTAGACGGAAGAGCGTTCCTTTTTCTTACTCTTTTTTTCGCCTTTGCATCCAAGAACTCAAGGTGCTCTACATATTTTTACACGTAGTCTCGTCCATGTTGTACTGGGAACAGAGGAGGAAATTTTCCCTCGTTAAACAATTTCTTTATCTGGACACTCGGGAGACGTTTATACGCTTACTTTGCAAAGTAATCAAACTGTTTATATTTACATAGATCAATTTATTGCTATTAAAGTCAACAGTTGGGTTTTCCATTCTCTTTGATTATAATATCTTTTTCATTGAATAACATCACAGTGTCAGGGCCGTAGCCAGACATTTCTGATAACCGAGGGGGCATGCTCCCCCATAAAATTTCGAAATCTAGACGCTCGGAAATGCCAATTTAAGCGTTTGTTTTCCTGGTGGTATTTTCCCCCAAACATTACCAAAATCCAAACTAACTTTAACAGCATTCCTGGTGCCAATAAAGTAGAACTGTTTTAACATTTAACAGAGGCATTCCTCTCCTACTGCATGACAGACAGGAACATATTAAATAATCAGCCAGTTCAGAGATCAAAGCACCTGGAGTTGATATTTTCCCAGTTTAATTCCAGTGTAAGCAAGTATAAATGTTTGAACTCTAATAGCTCTTCTACCACTTTTCCAGTTTGTGAAAAAAGTAATGCCCCCCTGGTATGTATTAAATTTTACATCCAACCCCCTCCTCTCTCTAGTTGTGATTTCCCCTTATGCCCCCCCCCCCTCTGATTTCCCAACCCCCCACCTTCAGGTAATTATTGCACAGTCCCTAACTAAAGATGATACTTTACAATTTTGTTGATTTTTTTTAACTTTGTTAACTTTCTTAACTTTTTTCGTGTCAATATCTTTATATCTTTTTCTTTTGTTTTCTTTTTTATTTCAAAAAAGAAACGTTAATATCATGTCCTACTGGCACTGCAGTATCGTTGAAAGCAGATTAGACTACGTACGAGCAGTCTCTTTTTCCGCTCAGAGATAGTCGAGGAAAACGAACAAGCGAGCGAGCGCGAAATTGCCTGCTGCCTTGAAACGTGACGCGCGTGTCGAGCCCCTAGTCTAGTGAGCCAACTCACTACACTAGCGGCTCGACACGAGCGTCATGTTTTAACGACACGGGCAATTTTCGCGCCATCTCTCGCTTGTTCGTTTCCCTCGACTATCCCTGAGCGGAAAGAGAGACTGCTCGTAGTCTAGAAGCAGATTGGCATAGTGGAGAAAGCAGTGCTTTTCTATGTTGTTTTTTTTTCAGTGCACACAGCACCGGCTGTGGCTAAAAGTGGGACGGGGACTTGGGGACGGGGACACGCGGACGCGTGTTTGGGGACGTGGAACGCGGGGACGCGTGGGGACGTGAGATTGGGGACACAGGGACGTGAGATCGAGGACGTGAAAACGGGGACGTGGGGACGTGAGATTGGGGACGGAAAAAAGTGACTATAAATAGATCGAAAAAGCTGATTTCTTCCTACTCGAGCGCAAAAATCTCTAAGCTGTAATGGCTGTTTTACAAACTACTGAGCAAAACAAAACCAGTAGCCTGACATGTTCTGTTGCTAAAAACTTACAGTTAAAAGTATAACATAAAAGTAGACCTTACGCGTTGTTCCTGACCAGTGTATGTGCATTCCCCTTTTTTATGAAAAGTGTATTACTAAGAAACTTCATCTACCCTACTTACCAACTGAACAAATGAGAACAAGAAGCATACTAGAGTCTGCTCAACTACGGCCGCCATGGCAGTTCACTCCTGAACAGCGTTTAAGCTTTGTTGTGTTACACTTGAACAAATTGAAATAATGTGAAGTTTATCAGGTGGTTTATTGGTTTCCGACTTTCTGCTTTAATGAAATTAGATTATCGTCTTTTTAATGAACTTTAAATGTGAGAATGAAGTTCAAGAATTAAAGAATAAAAGTTGATGACAAAGGTGACAAAAAGTTGAGAAGACTTTATGGGAACAAAATTTGCTAGCCCAGTTGACGGCACTAGACCCTCACCGAACCTGTTGTGTTATGACGTTATTCTTTAACGGTTAATAAAAAAGTATAGATTTTATGTATCGGAGTACATTTCAATCAAGGGTCGGATGTAATGGTTTTCAAAGCTAAAGAGACAGACACATCAACAACCCTTTTCTTATTTACGGCAAGCTTTTTACTAATCTACATAAAGCATAGGGCTTTATGCAAGTAAGAAAAAATACGCGAGAAGCCCAGTAAAGGCACTGCAGTATAAGAAGTCCATCAGTAAATCAAGCTCTTAAAAATTGTTGAACTATATTAAAATATTAGTTTGAACGCTCCAACATCGCTGAATAGATCTTCCGCTGTTTCTTGCACTGTGAGAATTTGCGTTCCTAATTCTCCACGATGATAACATTGGTAACATGACTTTCAAGGCTGTATTCATACAGTAATAATTTTGGTCAGGCGTTATGGCAACGAAGTATACGCAAAGGCCTCTTTCTGGTTTTAAATTGGCGGGTAGTGATCACTCACAGAGGTCACAACATTAAAGGGACCTATTTTTTAGGCCTAATTAGGTTCCTAAGCCTTGGATTAGAACATATGTGATCCTATTATAACCCCTGACTTAGGCCGTCTTTCCATCTCTGAAAGACACGAGCGATGAACGACTTGATTCTAAAGGACCTCACGGTGTTGCACAAAGTTTGATTGCCATCACATATTCATGATACAAATTTCTGTCCAACAAAGTTGGGTGATGTTCAATCAGTTTGACCATGGCCTGATTGGTACTGATTGATATGAAAGTCATATTTAAACAACGCCACTCAGATGGAACGTGAGCGACAAAAATCACAGGCATCCGTACAGGTACATGTGTATGTGGAGTAGCGGATGGCACTAGTATCTTTGACAAAATAAATGACTCAAAAATACTTCATGACCAAAATATACAATAAAATCATTTCTTATTTATTTAATCTGCAATGCAAACAATGATAAGTCTTTAATCCCCTGAATTTCAGTACCTATAAAATAAATACACTAAAGACTACAATATACAAACCATAAACAATATAATATAGACCATAGTTTTCCTTTCCTCACACTTGTTTGGATTTTACTAAGAAATAATTTCCTCATTTTTAATAACACCGCGCTGAACAAACAGTTCACGTAGTTCTTTTTCTAAAGCTTCGTTGGTTCCTTTGAGCCCTTCAACAACTTTATACGCCCAATGGAAGTATTCAGTAACTCTTTCCTCTGTCCAGCCTTCTGGGGTGGCACGATTGAGGTCTCTTAAGTTGTATAGTTTATCACCAAGCTTCACTAGCTTCGCTTTGTGGCTGAAATAAATGAGAAACACATTTATTAAAACATTTAATGTTTCACTAATCATGAGTGCAGTAGCCATGGATAATATTTAAATGTAAACCAACTCCTACGTAAAGCTATTATTTCTTCTTGGTCCCTGCATTAAATCGTGCTGTTTACTAACACAAGAATCTTTTCTTCACATTATCTTTCTCTACACAGGTGTATAAATGAGTGCCAACACAATGTTAGGGAATCCTAACAGAAAAGCTGGGTGGTAACCACTGCGATGGATTAGAATCCCATCCAGGATTGCAGGAGCAGTGATGCTCTGTGTCACTTTATGCCGGGTATCTTGTGATGGACTAAGCATCCCATCCAGCAGGAGGTGGGGGGGGGGAATTGTGATGCTCCTAGTCATTTCATGCAACAGAAATCGGAGTTAAGCATTGGCCTTGATGAGCCTTAGCGGCTAAAACCCTTAGAAATTTAGTTTTCAGGTAAAAAAAAATAAATAAAAAAATGGATTTTGACTTTTGCCCTTCTTGCATCACACCCATCAAATACTGGAAGGAAAACTCCGTTACTGAACAAAACTGCACTTAAATTTAGCGATCACACTAAAAGAATCCTACAAACCTGCATGTTTTTGCATGAGCAATCTGAAGTCTCTTGCGTTCCAGTTTTGGCAGGCTTTTGTTATCCGTCACCTCACTCACAATGTGTTGTATTTCAGGTCCAAATCTTGATTCTATTTCATCAAGAGTGGTATTGGTGTCCTCAACAGTGTCATGAAGAATGGCCGCCTTCATAATACACAAGATATACAACAAATGATGACACTTACAATGTGTTGCAAAAAGTTTCAATGCCCAAATACATGGATGCCTGAAGTGAGCAAAATGAAATTAAGCTAAGGCTTTACATGAGCCAGTAATACACAATAACAACATTATCAGCATAATTACAAAATCATTAACATTGAGGTTTCATTTGTAGCACGAAAATTGTTTAAAAAAAACAGCAAAAGTAAAAAGACAAATTTGGACAAGTTTCCCAACAAAAGCTCACCAGTCCAGCAAAGATACTCAGCTGTGAGGCTTACACTATTTGATGGCACACAATCCCTAAAGGGAACCTGACAAGAAATAGTTCTATTTATGGAACTTGCATTATTTTCCTTTTTTAGATTTGTTGACTGGAAAGTGCTCAGATAAACAATTATAATGTTGTTATGTTGTTATATCAGAGAGCTTTCAACAACACCCAAATAGTTCAGATGTATAGAATTCATTTGCTTATATTATATGGTGAAGGGGGGGGGGGGGGGGGGAGAAAAGGGCTGGGCCAGAAAACTACATTTACAAAAATTAAGATAGAGCAGGAAGCCAGATTTCCAAGGTAACTGGGATGGAAGAAATAAGGGAAAAGAGTTAGTTTACAATGGATGTTTACAGTTTGTGCAAATGGTAAGGAAAACCTCACAAATGGGAGTTCCATTTGGGCTCATTCCATAGAGAGTCTGGAACTGGTTCACCTGTTGGTGCAGGGCCTGGAATTAGTAGATAAAAGGCAAATAAAACACAATTTTCCATTTGGATAAGTTCCAGTTGGGAAATTTTGGACTATCTCTCCAGCCATTTCATTTATTCTGGAAATTTTCCAGTCATGAAAACCAAAATATCCTTTAGTTACAATTTACATGTACAGTCCAACAAAAAATTCCAGCTCTTTTTGGTAAACACTCAATGTCTAAGAATTATTTGCTCGAGTCAAAGTAAATATCCACCAGTGTTCACTGGTACTGGGGTGAAAATGAATAGTTTTAGTGCACAGGTGAATAGCCAGCCACAAAGTGTTATTTTGTTTTCCTATAAATGGGCAAAAGCTCGTGCAAGGTAACTGCTGCTTTGCTTGGAGGTGAATAGTAAATTCTATCCCGAATCTGAGCAGACAATCAGAGCATGCAAAAAAACACTATTCACTTGTGTGGTATACAGTGATGTGTGGTATGAAATAATTCTTGATATTTTTTCCACAGGAAAAAAAAAGTTCTAAGGGCAGGAAAAAGCAACGCAAGGGAGGCAACCAGGATTAGTTAGGGTATGGGAAGAAGGGTGTTCGGTAACCCTCTGCCCTCCGCCCCTTGTACTATGTAGAGGTTCAAAAAGAACCTTGGAGTTTTTCTCTATGGAGTGTTTGATGGCTTTATAGCTATAAAACTGAAACTGTATTCAAAACTGACCCTTGTATTGCCCCAGGCCTTGGGGCAGATAATAATCATGGATGAACTATATTATAAATGCCCACCTGGTAATTTCCTGATGATGACAACTACCAGAGTGTTGTTGTATGTTACAATGAATACTTTAGTATGTGTCTAACTAGCCGCTGATCACTACTATTGATGGATCTATTCTACCTGCCTGGGGTAATTAATCAATGATACCAATAATCGAAAAAAAAAATCGATGTTATTTAATCGATTAATATCGGTAATCAGTGAGCAATCGATGACTGACACTTGTGTGATTTTTTTATCGATTAGTAATCGATAATCATAATTGACATCGATTAATATCGATTATCATCAATAATTATCAATCATTAACAGCTATATCATTTGCCGCACTTCTTCATTTAATCAAATAATTTAATCCATGAGAGGCTTGTTACGCTGTCCAATGAACGTTAACATGATCTTCCAAGAATAATTGACCATAAATGATAGCCTGTTCGGGGCTTTCAGGTAGTGACGTGCGAGTGAAAAATATAGTGAGCAAAAGAATGGGAAAAATGTTTTTTTCTCATGAGCTCAACTATCTGAATGCCTAGAACGGGCTAATAAATAAAAGCTGTGTTTACTTGTAATGACCGCTTGTGTCCTCTGTTGAAACTTGTAAAGGGAATGCAATAATGGCTCTGTCAATTCCAAGCCTGCTTATTCCCTCCCCCCCGGGCATTTGTCGGGCATTTTCTAACTTTTACTTCCCAAGGGTGGGGCATTTGCTAAAACAGGTCAGCCCAGGGGTGGGGCATTGTCAATAAAACGTTATATTTCGGATTTTAAAAGTCGTACATGTTGTCCATCTTAAATTTCCTGATTACCCCCAATATGTTAAAAATATAAAGACTGAGTTGATAAATGTCGTTTGGGTGGATTCCACACTTTTCAAGTGAACCGGAACCTTCCCCCACCCTCACCCCTACATGTTATATTTTATCTATCTTTCTAATACTGTGCTGCAATTGGTTAATTTTGTGTTTCGTAACATGGTACAGACTAAAACTCTCTAAAAGTCAAACTCCAGAGCAGCAACCTATGACTGGGTAAAATTCTGGCCACAATCCCACCGGCTTAAAAGTTAATAAAGTGAAGAAATCAATTAAGAGTCAGAGTGAAATTTTGCACTTGGCCAATCAGGAGCGAGTAATTAATTGCGTTGATCAAAGAAAAATTACGAAAAGGACCCCCTTAGCCTATGTTAACCAATTCACTATTCACCATTTCTGCTTTACTTTTTAGGGATCAAAGATCCCCCTATTGATGCAAAGCGGCATCCGAAAGGGCCTTCTTTCAGTCTTTTTCCACACCCTGTAATTGACAGGAAATGGCTGTGGGGTGGACCCTGCAGCGAGTGCATTCCTAAATGCTACGGCCACTATGTCACCGACATTCAGCAGCTGATAAATGTGAACACAGTGGGGCTAGCAAATTATCCGCACGGAACCAACAATTTCCATTTTGGAGAGCTTCATCAAGGATAATAACGCTAATCCTATCGAGGAAGAACAGCTTATGAAGCTCTCCAAAAATGCAGTTCGGTGTGATTATCAATTAATCATCGATCACCAATATTAATTAACTAAATTCATCCATTAGCAATCCGATGATCGATTTTTATCGATTAATTACACCGGGAGTCTGTGGTAATTATCGCAATTTCTAAAGATTAAAGATAATTTGGTCAATTTCCTCTGCCCAGCGGCCGGCGTCTCACCTGAAGCACTTCTGTGTCGTGAATTCCGCCCTCCTTCCACAAGATATAAGCTACTCCGATGGGATGATTAATGTAAGGTGTTTTCTCAGGATCTTTTCGCCGCTGATCCTTATGTTTAAAAGCGGCAAAATGGACAGCTTCAAGGATTCGACCGGCCACATCTGCTAGCCCATCTGCTATCAAACCGTCCGCCATCTTTGTTTTTCTACAACTGGTGGTGCCCAGTCTCTAGCGGGCGTGCGTTGTTTATCCGAATGGTTAGACGACATATTTAAGTTGATCAAGCCAAGCCAAAAGATTAAGCCATGGCTCTCGATTAAGGTCATTGCCCCGAAATAAAATTTAACATACGATTTTTGTCAAACTTTCACAAGTTGTTATCTATCGTGCAATGTTTTGAAATGTAAAATAAAAAGAAAAGGTCCCCATGTCCGTTTACGAGA
Organism: Siderastrea siderea; assembly: GCA_964030785.1. Lineage (NCBI taxonomy): Eukaryota > Metazoa > Cnidaria > Anthozoa > Scleractinia > Rhizangiidae > Siderastrea > Siderastrea siderea. The sequence goes on along the minus strand of OZ034968.1, from coordinate 27,002,259 downwards.
TGTCATCGTCTCAAGGTACCCCATAATTCCACGCAATTTCGCCTAACAAACACGTTTATTTGACCAGTTTACGCTACTTTCCATAGGAACAGGAAGCAAAGCAAATCTTGAAACAATGTAATAGAGGTAAAATATCGATAACAAGGAACAATTTACTAGATGTTCTATGGCAGATGCTCAAAACATCAGATGAAATTGACTTCAAACCTTCCTCACGTGCGTGTTCTTGAGGTTGTGATTTCATCTCCATGAGTAACGCGTTTCTAGTAATAATTTTTTTTCAAACATGTGTTTTTTTTAACTCTTTGAACAAAAAGAGGATGAACGGTAGGTCAAAAATATGCGGAAAACTGAAAGATAGGTCACCATGCTTGTTTAAGAGTAAATCAGTGACTTTTCTTTTCTCTGATTAGCTTAGCCTCCTAGGAAACCTATTGGGCCCTGAACGTGCGCGCACTGTGAGCGCGCGCTAATGAAGCAGCAAATCGTCCGCAGTAAGGATGTGCAATGCAATACAGGGCAATGACCTTAAGGTGCCTCCCTATAGCGCGCTGATGATGCGAGCTGTAGTAATCTGCGCGCGCTCACATAAAATCGTAGGTTTTTCCTGATATTTTATGACGTCAGCATAGCCAATATAAGCAAAGTTAACAGTAAATTTCTCGCGTTTCCTACGGTGAATTTTTTTTTAAATTTTGCACATTTTGAGATAATAACGCTACCTTTCACATATTATTTTTTGGAAATATTCTGTCCGAGCAATTCAGTTTAATGGTTAAAAACAAGAAATCACGTGATATCGGTGAATCCGTCTGAACGACCCCACATTTTTTCCCCTGCAAAATGTTAGTCAAAATCATTTTCACAACATAGGAAAGTTAAAAAAATTTTCACCGAGGGAAAATGAAAATATTTCAGAAAAAAGGCGAATTAATGGCAAATATCTGCCATTCTTTAGATGCTTTGTTGTCATGACAACGGCCTCTGCCTTAGAAGCAAAAACTTAAAAATAAGGGTAATTATGTTGGTAACCTTACTGCAGGAACAAAGATTGCAAGACAACAGAACTAGGGTTTCTTTTGCAAGTCTTACCATTTCGTATAGTCACTTTTGTAGAAACTCTAGGGAGCCACCTTAAATAAAAATCAGTACAATATAAATTAACAGTAATACTTGCAATCCTACAACAAAGCAAGTCAGGTTTGGAACTCTCAAACGATGGACATCTAAAAAACTGAAACTCTGAATATTTTTTTAAAATATTTTAATAATATTAATTGATTGCGAGAATATTATACCGAATGGAAGCACGCCTTAGTACCAACCGCCTTTATTCAGTCCCAAAGAAAAATTCATCCGTTTTTATCTCATTGTTCCGTTGTTAAGCACTATTTTTAATGGCCCGTTGGTCGTCATATTAACGATAGCTGCCTCCTTTTGTTACTGCGCATCTCGGGATGGTCTATTTATTTTTATTTTTTTTACTTTATTTAAGTTTATTGAAGCTTTGAAGTTACAGCTCTAGAGCTGAATTAGATAAAACTTTACAAGTGAATTCAAATAATAAAACTATGCTAAAATGTGAACATGAAAATCACCTTATAAAATCGTCTATATACAATTGCTGTAGAAAATGCTATTCTTTGTTCTGAAAGTTTTGCAACTAGGAACTAGGGTTCATACTGAAGGACGGTGACTACCGATGCAAAAGTATTTTTGGGCAGTTTATGTCTATGCGGGAAAAGCAGAACTTAGCAAGGGCTATTGGAATCCAAAAAGAAAATTTGGGGGTCACCATGCATTTTTCAGGGATAATTGAGCGCAAATTTGGAAAGAAAATGCTTTTAGAATTGTGGTTGCTCAATTATCTCTAAACAATGCGTGGTTACCTACATTTTTTCTTTTGGATTTCAATAGCCCTCCTAAGGTCTGCGTGTTCCCCCCCCCCCCCCCCATAGTCACAACCTGTGCAAAAATACCTCTGCATTAGGAGGCACCGTCCTTAACGGACTTCCACTGTAATTAGTTTTTATCTCAGTGCTTTTTAAGTTACCTCTGGATGATGCTAAATAAGACTACAGTTAGTATGCACATCTACACTGTGAATGAAATCACCCTATCATACAATCGAGTTCAAATAAAAACATACAAGTGTTTTGGAGGTTTTTCTTAACTGTACTGTTGGTTTTCGTTCGCTGAAGCTTTGAAGATTTGCTCGCTACGAAAATTCGACTAAAGCTGTCAACCTAAAGATCGCCATTGAAGATACTTCAGGTAGGCGCGACCAGCTTGATAAGCCTTGAAGCTTCGGTCGAGTTGTACAGGGTTGCAATAAACCACACCCTGACCCCCACCCAGGGTTTAACCCATTTGATAGGGTGGCTGAGGTGTGGTGTCTAAGTACTAGAAACAGGACCGTATCTACTGTCCAGCGTTACAGCAGTAAATAATCCCCCGATTCGTCGCTGTAGCAAACTAATATATTTCAGAGTCCCTTCTTAAAGGAAATGGACAGCAGTAAAAACTGCAAGCAAGAAATACGTCATATAAGTAGCTTGCACTGTCTGAGAAGCATTGCACTTATCCAAATTGCAACAGTCTACTTTGCACCAGTGTCCATATTCCCTGCATTCGTCCCCGTTGCATTGCTCGTGGTATCCGCATCCTTTAGTATAGACGTGACTCTCAGAGTTGTTACTCTTGAATGCTCTGTGAACTTTAAAACAAACGTCGAATTCCGGATCAACACTTGAACAATTAACTATACTTCGGTTGTCATAGCAGTCTTTCCAGGAGTTACGAGATTCACACACATTACACAGCAAGGCAGAACCTGAAAATATATATTATAGATCAGGTTTAAAATCCGAGAATAAAAATTAACACTGAATTATATGAATGATGAATGTAATCCTTACAGTTAATTGAACAGCTTATAGACTGTCAGGCCAATACCATCAATGGTCCCTTTGACAAATTTCTGTCTGGAAGCGTATAAGCTTCCCAGGGGCGGATCCAGGTGGAGGGTTGAAGGGGTTGCAACCCCCCCCCCCCCCCCTTTGGGAAGTTTCCGAACTTGTCTGACTCCTCGTGTCTATTGCTTTTTCATCACCAAACTAATAGCCGATTTTTGTTTTGCAACCCCCCCCCCCCCTTGAAAAGATACTGGATCCGCTCCTGCGTCCCCGAGCGTCGCTACCGACAACCACCATAAGAAGACATCACAACATCCACCACCAGCTGCCATCATACTCCTCCAAAAGTTCGACCGAGACCGTTCCAAAAACTTGATATAAGTACAATCTGATAACGAGTATTGAAACAACATGAGACAGGGATGGATATAAAGGTAAAGAACAGGGACAGAGAGCTTCAATTTTTCAAAATTTTTCGACCCGGTTTGTGCATATTTTAGCTGATGCGAGACAAAATACTTGCGATGTTTTGCAATTTGTGTTGGTTAAACTCTTACTTAATTTTAAGTAAAACTACATCTTCCAGTTATGACTCTCTGCAAGAGGTACAGTTAAACGAGTAGACAAACCATTGGGCCCAGAAAACATGAGAAAAAGTGTTCTTGAACGGGGTATCCATTTCAACGGATGAAGTTTGAACTTTTTTTCACTACCGCGGGCGATTCGTTAACTGAAAGGTGTTTTTCTACGAACAAACACCTACAGGTTATCTCTGGTTTCAAAAATGTACCTCGCTGTTTCAATTTTGTAGATTATTCAAGTTACAAATTAATGTTCAACTTTGAAACAGAGCACCTGTCAGAACCTCTCTTGTTCTGGTTTTTGGAAGAGTTATTTTCGAAGAAAATAATTTTATTAAACCACGAGAAGTAAGAGGGGCCTTTGTCAAACATCTGAAATCCTGGCAAAGGCAATTATTTGATAGGCGTCTGTCACTACGCGCTATGTGATTGGTTACGGTTAATGGCAGAACGATACCATTTCGTGTGGTAGTTTAAATTGGCCTAAATTAGCAGGGATGAAAAGGGAAAGATAATCCATTGAGTTGATTAACGGGAACAGTTGGCGTCTGAACTAGCTGATACGCAGTACGGAGTGTTTTCGTTGTATTTTTGTACTCGAGGTGCCATTGTTTGTAGATAACTCAACAATGTACTGGGCTCAACTAATTTCCATGTATGTTTACTAGCACTGGCGATTTTGATGTTTGGTTAAGATAAATACGAAAGTCTAAAAGCGACATCCAGGTGGTCTATTAAATTTTAATATCCCTTAAGGCCATGACAGACAGAAACGTGACATCCTTTAATTGATCTCAAATAAAAGACACTGGTATTTCTTCATTCAATTCATGATATCTTTTTCATGTACATTAATCCTTAATGTTTTATCTTGTTTACTTCACTTTCTTTGACGGCTTTCAACAATAGACACAGGCCGTTTGTCTCTTTTCAAATGCAGTCCCTACCAATACTTTTGAAAAAAAAACGAAACAGGACATTTTCACCAGAGAACTCTCTATTAGTCTCTGTCATTCACTTGAAATTCAAAAGAAGGATAAGCGTTAGAAATGATAAATTTAGTAAGAGGAATTGGGGTCTTCTTTTGCTAATGGTTAACTTTTAAACATGTTGTTTCCGCCGCTTGAAAACGTGAATCAACCCCGGAAATGTATAGACAAAAATTTCTGCCTTTCTTTAAAAATAATTTTAAAAAACAAGCCGTGAGCCTTACTCGGCTCCAGTCACAAGTCAGGATCAATTGACAATTTTTGAAGTACAATGGCTATATGTACAATATTATTTTCGATATCAATACGTTCTGTCACTCGCCTAATTTTCCAACTCAGCGCTGTCGATTCAGAGGAAGGTAATTTCCCCAAACGTACTGCTCCATACGTAAAGATCACCTATCTTAAAAGCAAACAAAGGCCGTTCGCTCAAAGAAGTTTGAATTGAATCAGTTGGAAAGAATCAATCGCGTCAGTTCTTAGCGTGAATGCAACCTGTAGCAAAAGTTAAAATTATCCGAATAAACAAGAGGAGGGTTTCGTTTAAGTAATTAGATAAATTTAAAAACAGCTGCAATAAGCTCTTTCTTAACCGCTTACTTACCTTTATAAACCAGGACAGACAAGATTAAGGGGAGAACATAAATGTCGTTCATTTTGGCAACAGCTTAGAACTTGGCATCGATGGAGCCGCAAACATGCCACACATTCGTCACCTTGGGTTTTAAAAAACCTACACTGCCCTTTTAATGTGTGAACTTCCCATCAGGGTGCTATGGAAACAGATCTTCCTTAAATGCTATGTTCATTATCCCCGTTATGACATCGCACAATGGAACAAATATGCACTCTAGCACGATATTCGCCTCCAAAGATGCAACTGTATATTTAAAAATGTTATTACTCCCTTACAGTTAGAATGTCTTAAAGATTCCAAAATTTCGAGTGGAACCAGATGTCTTCGATTTTTGCTTCTCTTAAATTGGAGTACTAATTTTGATACCTGATTAAAAAATATTTATGAACATTTTGCGTGCATATCAGGGCAGAAATCAATATTTAAATGATATCTTGGCAGAAAACATAAGCAGCAACGTTCGGTAACTCATGACCATGTGTGCGTCACCGAAACAATCACTAATTTTAAAACAGTTATTCTACGAGAGCACGTTGGGTATGACATGATAAATAACCACCTCAAAATATCCTCACATCCGATAATAGTACTGTAATAATTCTCAATTTCGGTAGTCTGCTCGCAGACCTCAGGCAGTCTATAACTTCAATGTTGATTTTATTTGCCATATTTTTGGATAAAAAGTTCGCTTAATTTGCGGTGAAAATTGTTAATCCTTGAAGCCCCAATATCAATATACATATTCTCCTTAATTTTCCCATACATTTTTCATGGTACTAGTTGAGAGAATTTGCACAAAAACATCAAGACATTTCATGCTTGGTGATCATTTCCTTTATTCTCGTGACCTGTATGTTTGATCAAGGAGCGGGAACTTTCTTTCAACCAATCAGAAGCAAGATCTGGGTAGTGCACATCATCAGTATGCAGTTTCTGCGCTCGTTACTCAGACGTCGTTTTGCGAGGGCTCAAGTGGCGACCTCGCGAAACGTCGGCTGTTTTCTCAGGCTACCCTTTTTCCGAAATAAGCGTTGTCCACACTTAACATACACGAGATGAAGTCGCAAGAAAAAACATTCTGAGTTTCTTCCCTCAGGGCTCATATGTCAGAAATAAAGACAGTAGAACACAATGGATCAAATAGCCTCAAGGCACAGGTTTTCAACTTAGGAAAGGTCCATGTGAAAATTGTATTTAACAACTGAATTGATAAGATAAATTGGCCACGGTAAAGAAACTCAAAAGCTGACGTTCCGAACGTTAACCCTTCGCTCTGACCAAGCGCTAAAGTTCATAACGTCAGCTTTTGAGTTTCTTTACCGTGGCCAATTTACCTAATCAACTCCAATAATCCATATTTTTACGGTTCATTTCACTACCGCCGTAGCGCCACAGTTTCTTTAGAAAGTAGCCTCCTTACTAATGTACGTAGTTTTTCCCACAAGTCGAGCTCAGAATTTTTCTTTTGGAAGTGCGCAAAACCCCACCGGAACCGTAAATGATCATCAGAAGCAAAGGACTTTTGAGAAAGTCTATAAATGTACCGTGTTTTAACCTAGCAAATAAGTCCATATTTTTATATAATTATGTTTCACTTCACCACCGGCGTACCGCCACAGTTTCTTAAGAAAGTAGCCTCCTTACTAATGTACGTAGACTTGCCCGCAAGTCGAGCTCAGAATTTTTCTCCTTTTTTTTTCGGAAGCGCGACAAACCCCACCGGAACCGGAAATGAGAAGCGAAGGACTTTTGAGAAAGTCTATAATGTACAGTGTTTTAGGCCTAGCAAATAAGAGCATAACTAAGAAGCTAACGAAGCCTCCGACGCTCAGTCCTCCCTAAATGAAAACAGGCCACCCACTAAAGCTGAATGTCCTGCTTTGATTCCTTTGTCATTCTCATTCATCTTTTAGATGGCAATTTATAAGATGTACTAGCAGAACGGCTGTCCATTACTAGGCTGGATCGCAACACACACATTTTGAGATGGAAACACGATCATCATTACTTAAGCAATTTAAATTTCCTAACACCCTTCCGAAGTAGTTCCTACTTCTTTGGTAAAAGCCAGTAGGCAGGTGCTTCAAATAAATTACTGATGATTGGCCCTCTTATATCACTGAGCGGAACCTAACTGGGAAAGGCGTAACTGGAGGAGATACTTCAGACTGAATATATTATCCATTGAAATAGCCACACACGTGCACATTATAATGTACACATTGTTTGAAACAAACGCATTGTTCAAAATTTCAGAGTTAACGGACTCACCTCTAAAAATCGCGAGAATCATAATCACAACACCAACGCCTTTCATCTTCAACAAGAAAATGTTTTACGATTTTTGTGTTCACTCCGAGTATAAACGTCTTATGCTAGGTACGTTGAAGACAGCGTGCGTTACAAGCCATTTAGGATACTATGGAAACCAAGATTTCTTTCTTGTCGTCCAACAGCTCAGTGGAAAAGACATCTTCTATAGAATGATGGAAAAATAAATGCTACCCTTTTATTCTTTCATAACTAGGTTTCAAATTTTCCACGGAATGCTACCCTTTTATTCTTTCATAACTAGGTTTCAAATTTTCCACGGAATCCTTTTTGCAGAAACTGTAACTAACGACTCTCAAGCCGCCGACTCCTTCTGTTGTTTATCTTGCTCCATTCTAAAACAATTACTCGGTTAAACAAAGATAATGGAAATGTGTTGCTAGTTCAGTGGAGATGAATGCCTCGTTATTATTCACGAATAAAGGAAATTGGTATCCATACTGAAACAATAAAAACACTAGACAAATAGATGTTTAAAGATTTAAAAGTTTCTAAATTCTTGTGAATGACCGAAGAAGATGGGTTATTAATATTTGAACGGAAAAGTTACCCTTTTTGCCACGTCTAGCTCCTAGCTCTCAAACGTTGACAAAGCGTAAAACACTTGCACCAGTTTTACAGTTAGAGAAAATTTTCTCGAGACAACTCCTGTTTACTATCTCTGGCATAGCAAGCTACGACAACGACAAATCTTTATCATAATTAGTAACACAATTACAGTGAGTGTCAAATTCTCAAATTCTTCAATACCCTCTGGAGGTAGCATGCGTGCTATTCAAGGCGCCGGTACAACACAACTAACTAAACTGAAGCTAAAGTTTCGCTTAACGCAGTTAAGTTTGTTATGTTTTTCTTCTATGGACATCGCCCCTGAACTAAAGCCTAAGAACTGAATTAGAACTTTTAAAATCCACAGCTTCCTGCAATCGATGCATTTATTTTCCAGTTAAGAATATAAGCAAACCGAGACAGTCGTATAAACGAAACTTGAATAATGACAGGGATAGTGTGCCACTTTGCTATCGAAGTTTTGCCGTCATACTTCTGCCAAATGTACAACTGTATTAGAGAGAGTCTTAAAAGCAAGGTTCTCCAGAGCAAAACAGGACAAGCAGTTTTGAGTATAAAGTGCAAGATTACAATGATTGAAGTGGACAACAGCTCAGCAAATTTGATTTCGTGACAGGCAGTCCAGAAAAATTTGAAGGAACGTTGATTTTTCGTTTAACTGCTATTTTGTCTCTCTTGTTCGGTGTTGTTACAACTGATACAACACATTATGTGTTGTATCAGTTGTAACAACACCGCGAACAACACCGAACCAAAAACTCGCCTAAAACGGCCACGAATTGCGCCCAAATTACACACGAGACACAAAAACAACCCTATGTCGAGTCAGTGAAGTTCATTTCCCCATTCATAACTTTATTTTAGCATTTTGATAACGAAAGTGAATTTCCCATACAAAGTGTATAAATCGAGAGCCTTGTAACACAACACGCCTGAACCAAAGGTCGTGTTTCGCAACTCGATCGTCTTCTCTCATCTTGAGCTTGGGGCGCGCTTGTGGTCATATGTGAACATTGGCGATAAGATTCATTCCAGATAAACAATCGCTGTTATAATCACTTAGTGTGTCCAAGCCTGTGTATGAAACAGAAAATTGCCAACTTATTCATCCATTGAGGTTTTGACAATTGAAAATCCGATAATCTCGTTGATTATTTTACTACGCCACTCTTGCACTCAGGTCTTTATTTGAAATCGAATATTCGCGCCATTGTAATGAATCTTACATGTAATCTTTAATTATTTATATTGGACTTCTTTTTCGGCAGGAACTTCTTTCATCCACGAGAGTTTAAATTTCCCACGTCCACTGAAGAATAACAATTCATTATTTTATTGTACGAGTTATTTTCTTAACGTACAATCTCGGACAAAACTGTTGAGACACTTCGGAATGAATGAGAACTTTAGCTGTGAAAATCACTTACCACAACAAATGTTTCCCCCCTCTCCCCCTTATTAAGAGCGGTTATCTGTAACTTTCACCTAGGACCATGCAAGATAGAAAAATCGAAAATTGCCAAACTTTGTCACAATAAAGGTCTTCCCAAACCATTTATAAAAATATAAGTTTCAGTTTATTTCGGTAGATATTTTACCGTTACGACGACTTTATCATTCCGATGGCTCGGGAGCGAGTAAAACCGACTTGAAAGTGTCACTTAAATCAACCACTCGTCTTGAATTGTGAAGACAGAAATATCAATATCAAAGCCATGTAGTATAAGTAGGATATTCCCTTGTGATGTTTGCTTTGTCAAATTTGAATTCGATGGAGACCAGAATTTTTGAGAGATTTTTAAAATTTAACCGTTTCGAGCGGCATAGTCGCACGCGAAAAAATGGCAAAATTCAGGACCAAAAAAAGCCCTCTGGTATATGGCTTTCGCTGCTGAGACTACACTTGTTGGAATAAGCAATCTTTCCTCTACGATTTGATGACAAAAAATTTTTGGGTAAATGAAATGGTAAATTTTGGGAGCGCTTTATCTACACCCTATTTTCCAGGCGAAGACGACCTTTTGACCTTGACAGGCAGGGAAGTAATGACCAGCGTTTTCAAATAACACGCGCTAATTCCATTTTTTAAAGAAAATTTTCACAATGTTTGGTACTTACTAATTAATAGAACCTCAAATAAAGTCATCAGCCGAAAACAGGACATGTTTTCACTAGCAAATACGTTGTTTTGGCCAAGGGAAACTTTGGTTGTTAGTGATTAACATCGGCAAATTTGCATAAATTTCAAAACATTTGTTTTTCGCAAGAAACTCGTTTTACCTTCCTTGTTTCTAAAGTAAAAATACTAACGAAAACCAGTAAAGCATTACCCAACTATCTATGTAGCAAATCGTACCTTAATAACCATTTTCTGTGAAGAAATGACGAGATTTCTACTAGCCGCCCATGACAACTGATGACAACCGTCAAACATTTTTGGGTAAGTGATGGATATACTGTCACGCAATACACAGTGGTCTTAGATTACAAAACCACATAGCCAGGCAAATGCCAAACAGCTGTCAGCAGCCAATCTCCAATGCGCAGGAATGGACGAGAAACAAAAGAGATGTCTAAAACTTTGCTGCTAGTGCAATGAATTCTTTTAAAATTCAAACCAGTCTTTATAGCATTAGTACTGTAGAATGTAAAATTATCTCAAAGTTCTTAACCAAAGAAAAATAAGAGCCAAATAAAGTTACAGGTCATTATACCTGAAGTTGCGAAATACTTCCACAATCATGATGTAACAAACATGCCTCGCGTCAAAAAATCCCGAGACAAATCTTGCACGTGGATTGAACTGTTTGGAACGCCACCAATCTGTCAAACCTCATAAACTACCATGGCTTTGTGTGGGTATTCGGAAATAGTTGGAGGAAAATGTGGGGCTAGTTCAGACAACCCAGCGAATGTCCAGTGTGTTACTTACTTCTTATTAACTGAGCGCGAGGGACATACTAGGAGAATATTGCCCGAGGTCGTACAAGAACAACTGAGGGCAATATTCACCTAGTAAGGTCCCGAGCTAGCGAGAGATAATAACAGGGTGGTAACGAGGTATGTTTTTCATCGCTGATCCCATTTTTATACGCAAATTTCTGTTCCTTGATTCCAAAACCGTGACCAATTTTCGTCCCTGATCCCACAAATGTGGTACAACCTGATCCTGATCCCTATAAGAAACTGCTGATCCCGATCCCATGGTCTGTGATTCCTGATCCCAGGGCTATGGTCCTAGATCCCACCCTTCTGATCCCCGATCACACCCCTTTGATCCCTGATCCCACATACCTCGTTACGACCCTGTAATAAGAAGTTTATTATACGGCTATGCCTAACACTTTATTACTTGAAAAGTGAGCCGTGGCGGATTGGGATGAATGAAACAGTTTACCGGAAAGCATACAAAACTCAGCAGTTTTATTCCACACAAGAAATTTATAGCGCACCCGGGGGAGGGGGTACTCCCTTACATAAGCTATATAGGTATGTGCAACGCCAAAGGGTATGGTTTTGGAGCCTTTTTGGTCTGAAATAGGACATAGATTTTGACCATTTTGGTCTGAAATAGGGTGAGGTTTGTGCCCGGAGGGGGGGGGTACTCCCTTATATAAGCTATATTGGTATGTGCGGCGCCAAAGGGTATGGTTTTTGAACCTTTATGGTCTGAAATAGGGAATAGATTTTGACCATTTTGGTCTGAAATAGCGTGAGGTTTGTGCAGTCGGATATGGGATCTGGTAAGCTTCTTACAAGGAGCTATCTTTTTATTAATTTTCTTCTCCAAAGAACTGAGTTTTGATTAACATTGGGAATTTGAAGCCCTTCTCAACTGTTTTCGCAAACGAAATAGGGTTAGGGTCTCGTCTGAAATAGGGTATCAAATTTTAAGTCAGGTCTGAAATAGAGTAGGGAAAATCACATATCTTGATCTGAACTAAGGTAAGGGTTTCCAGAAGTGCGCTGTACACCGCCACCCAAATCTTCGGGAAGTACCCCCCTGGGATATCGCACAAGAAAAAGTAAAAACTTTCAAAGAAACTGTCTCTTTTCATTTAGCTTCAAATCATTCCAACTATTTGAATCAAATGTACTTTTTCAAATTTCTATATTTCCACTTTACTAGCCGGGCATTAACATCGCTCATAATGCCTGTGGGCATTACGGGAAAATCTGGCCCCGAGTATTGGCCAATCACAGCGCGCGTTATATATTTACAAGCTCCAGCCATATAATAAAATTGGGGAATGCAGTAAAAACATCAAAGGACATCTGAGAAGTTACAAGGTGTCGGATGCCTCACTAGATTCAGAAGCAAAGCTTTTGTTGGCAAGAGCAGGTAACTGTACTGTTGAAAAATTTGGGTACTTATTGCTGTAGACTGCAAAATACTTTCTGCTGTTCGCTCTCTTTCTCTGCCTCAAAATAAGAAAAGAAAAGACAAGAAGAAGAAAACTCGCGGGGGTACGAATCTTCCGAAAAAGGTTAACTCGCTTGGCGCGAAGTGCCGAAAGCGTGGATTTTCCCGCGCGAGCTACACACGTCCCGCGCGTTCGTATGATGCACCAAGAAATATGTAATGTTTTGCGCTCGGTCTTTAGCTTGGATACAACTGTACATGCCGCCACCAGGAGTTGTAAAATCTTGCCTAAAGGCCAAATAACACGGAAAACATTCGTGCAACTATTCGTGCAACGATGTTGCGCTTATTATCACCTCCCCGTCGCGTGTTCAGGTTGCAGAAAGTTAGTTGCTTCTACTTTTCAAAAAATAAAGATTTGTTGCGTGTATAGGTGAGAGCACTCTCAACTTGTAACGCATCCTTGTTGCACAACACGTTGGACGAAAATCTTGCCGGTATTACTGAAGCGAAATAGTGAAATTACTCATGGTATCCACATTTGTTATCACCTGGGGCGCAACACCCCTCTCTCCATCTTGGGGTACATCTATAGATAATTGAGGGGTAAACGAAGTTATGCACTGCCCAAATTAAAAATTCTGTTAATATACCCGCCTGTTACAATGCGACATATTTGGCAGCTAGGGTGGGTGAATACTTGCGCGGGATATATTCCTTTTGACCTAAATGAAGACAGGAAAACTCAGTGTACCTTGGCACAGATTCTGACGTTTGACGATACTCGGAACTGTTTTTTTTTTTTCTAATTTTAAAGGAATTTTTTAATTCAATGAAATTCGTTTGGGTTTAACAATATGCCGGCGACACGGGGAAAGGTTTGGAATCCGCTGGAGATCCTACAAGAAAAACTGCAGCTGTCCAAGTGAAGTGTCCGTTAAATATTTAGGTCCAATTTGCAGCAAAGTATGTGGTAGGCCAGATAGTAGAGAATTACAGTAATCGATCCGAGAAGTTGCAAAGGTGTGTGTTGATATTTCGCAGTTTTTGTGTGACAGGAACTTTCTGGTAGTACTAGATTACGTAGATGACAGAAAGCTGTTTTCTACAGTTAGTTCACTTGCTTGTTCATAGAAAGGGCACTCTCAAACCATACGCCAGTGTTCTTGGCTGACTATTTATACAGCAGCCGTTTATATATATGTAGTCGTCGGCAGTATCGTGGAAGCCATTGAAGCACACCCGCAAGATAGTTTTTCATTACCTAGGGTGGACCGGAATATCTACGTTTGTTTATCAAGAAATGTTTTTAGGGCAAGGGGCGCCCAGCATACCCCTATGAATGATATTTTTTTCTTCTTAGAAAGGTTAAAAGTAAAACCATCAGCATTAAATTTATCACAGGCACTTCTATTTAGAAAAAGTGGCAACCAAAAAAAAAAAAACACAAACAAACAAAAAACACGTCATGCCCAGAGATTGTAGCCAGACAGCATTCCAGGAGACAAGAGCAGGAAAAAACATCGGACAGATTCTGCCGCAGGCTAGCAATAAAAAAAATTAAATTCAGGCATTTTATCTTATGAGGTCCTTTTAACATGTCCGATGATCAATCCCGTCTTTTTGTATGCCCTTCCCCTCATCCCCTCCCCTCTCCAGCTCTATACTTTGCAAGTTGTTGAATACTTTCAATAGCATCTGAGCCTCTTCTGCTGCCTTGTCTTTCTGTGAACTGCCCACACTTTTAAACTGAGGATCGTATGTGTGGCTCCAAAATAACACGGTAACAGCCAGGATGGGACCTCTCTGGTTTGTAATTTAAGACCAGTGTGTATATTGCGTGACAGCAACGTTTTCGCGACCACCCAAAAATGTTCGACGGTTGTCTCGCGCGGCCAGAAGAAATCTCGACGTTTCTTCATCAGAAAAGAGTCATTAAGGTAAGATTTGCTTTATAAATAGTTGGGTCACACTTTATTGGTCTTCTTTACTATTGTTTTGGAAAAAAACTGAAGGCAGAAAACCGACTTTGTTGTGAAAGAAAAACGTTTCAAATTTATGCAAATTTGCCGATGTTAATCACCAACAACCGAAGTTTGCCTTTGCCAAAAAAACGTATTTGCGAGCGAAAACCTGTCCTGTTTTCGGCTGATGACTTTATTTGAGGTTCTGTTAATTAGTAAGTACCAAACATTGTGAAACTTTTCTTTAAAAAATGGAATTAGGCGTGTTATTTGAAAACGCTGGTCATTACTTCCCCCCTTGTCAAGGTCAAAAGGTCGTCTTCGCTTGCAAAAAAGGGTGTAGATAAAGCGCTCCCAAAATTTACCATTTCATTTACCCAAAAATTTTTTTTCATCAAATCGTAGAGGAAAGATTGCTTATTCCAACAAGTGTAGTCTCAGCAGCGAAAGCCATATACCAGAGGGCTTTTTTTGGTCCTGAATTTTGCCATTTTTTCGCGTGCGACTATGCCGCTCGAAACGGTTAAATTTTAAAAATCTCTCAAAAATTCTGGTCTCCATCGAATTCAAATTTGACAAAGCAAACATGACAAGGGAATATCCTACTTATACTACATGGCTTTGATATTGATATTTCTGTCTTCACAATTCAAGACGAGCGGTTGATTTAAGTGACACTTTCAAGTCGGTTTTACTCGCTCCCGAGCCATCGGAATGATAAGGTCGTCGTAACGGTAAAATATCTACCGAAATAAACTGAAACTTATATTTTTATAAATGGTTTGGGAAGACCTTTATTGTGACAAAGTTTGGCAATTTTCGATTTTTCTATCTTGCATGGTCCTAGGTGAAAGTTACGGATAGCCGCTCTTAATGTTCCTTTGCCACCAAAAACCCCCTGATGAATCCTCAGTCCTTCCAAATAACATTGAATGAGGGGAGGGGGGAGGGAAAGCATTTCTGCGATTTCGTCGGTGTTTCTATACAGGGAAAGTGAGAAATACGCTCGCCAATTACGTTTGTCTCAACTAGTTTTGTCCAAGATTGTAGCTAACACGAGTTCTAATCATTGGAGTTTTTTGACTAACATTCAGCTCGTGGATGGCGTAAAGAAAGCGCTGATTCCTGATTACACTCTTATTCAATTAATGGGATTGCCTGAAAAGAAGAAAATTATTATTGAAGATCCGGATAGTGTCTGTCAATTTAGGCACTGTACCTCTTTAAAACAAATAAAACCGACGACCGAGGCGGAGTTAGCTAATGAATAAAGATTTTTGCTGATTGCGTTTGTACTAATGTTGCCAGTTTATGGAAAATTCTATACAGTCGAGGGAACGCACTAAAAGATTTGTTCTAACCAGGTTTGCGCAAATTTAGGATTGACATACGTAAGGGAATAGACGAAAAAAGAAAATGAAGAATTGGTTTCAAATGTATTTACCATTAAATAAAAGATCGATAGTAGCCCGATTTATCTCTCTAGACCGTCTGGGAAACTATTGATATAAACCTTATCTGAATGCCACAAAGGATATTTTGATGAGGGACTTCCCTAACTTTGGTTCACGTTTGCGTCTGTTCATTTTCGTGGGAGTTTGGGAGACTTCTTTCTTCTGTTTTCTCTTCACAAAATTTGGTTAATTAGTTGTATTATATTTTTTGCTTTCCGTCCTTTTCAAAACACGAAACAAAGAGATACGTCCAGGATTGCACGCAGCTGCGAAAGTAACAAAATTTTGCGAAAAATTGGAAAATTCGTCAAGACAGTGAAAACCTGTAGAAGAGGAGGTTGAGAGGGCCCCGACGAGAACCGCGACTTTTGCGGAAACTGCAAAAAATGGCAAATATTGTAAAATCGGCGAAAAGTTAAAAAATTCGTCGATTCCTGTAGAAGAGGAGGTTGAAAGGGCCCCGAAGAGAACTGTGATTCTTGCAAAAACTGCAAAAATTGCAAATATTGTAAAATCTATGAAAAATTGGAAAATTCGTCGACTCAGTGAAAACCTATAGAAGAGGGCCCCGACGAGGACTGCGATTTTTGCAAAAACTGGGAAAATTGCGAATATTGTAAAATCTGCAAAAACTTGGAAAATTCGTCAAGTCTGTGAAAACCTGTTGAAGAGGGGGTTGAGAGGACCCCGACGAGAACTGCAATTTTTGCGAAAATTGTAAATATTGTAAAATCTACGAAAACTTGGAAAATTCGTCAAGGCAGTGAAAAACTGTTGAAGAGGAGGTTGAGAGGGCCCTGACGAAAGCTGTGATTTTTGTAAAAACTGGGAAAATTGCGAATATTGTAAAATCTGTAAAATTTGGGAAATTCGTCCAGTCAGTGAAAACCTGTAGAAGAGGAGCTTAGGAGGGCCCAACGAGAACTGCGATTTTTGCGAAAACTGCGAAAATTGCAAATATTGTAAAATCGTCAAAAATTTGGAAAATTCGTCAAGAGAAGGTTAGGAGTGCCCCAACGAGAGCTGCGATTTTGACATAAACTGAAAAATTGCGAATTCTGTGAAATCTGTGAAAGCAGTGTAAAAATTGGGATGGAGGGCCCAAACACAATTAAGGAATCCATTTCTATGACAAGTGATGTTTTCATATAGAAGACAAAGTCGAACCCTTTTATGGTACAGTAGCCATGCACAGTTGTTAATCAAGTGAATTATACTAGTATACGAAGCTTATTGTAACAACAGAGCTTACTATCGATGATGAATTAGTTTGGCAAGTTGCAAAAACATTAGCATTAAACGTAAATAAATATGGGTTTACTCGCAAATCCATTTGTTGCTGTGATTAAGCTGGAGGCAACAAAATGTTGTTTCAGACTGTTAAACTTTTTCCCTTTTCTGTGATGTTTTACACGGTCATGGAAGCTTATGAACAAGATCAGAAATTCATGTGATGCTGCATCAGTGAAATTTGATTAAAGAAAGATAGTCAGTAGAATGAAATAGTACTGTCGTGGAAGTTTAAGTTGAAAGCTTGTTCAATATCCTTGACCCACAAACAGCAATGACTTGTAATTTACAGCACTCAATATGTGTTAATTAAGACCATTTAGTCAAATCCAGCTGATCATTATTGTCTCGTGTTTCGTAGAATGTTTCATGTGCGATATGTCTTTCATTAGAAAGACTGTTACTTTTGTGTAACTACTGATGTAAATTGACGTGTTTGAAATGAAAGCCAGTCAGTAGAAAAGGGCATCTTTGAATTGTAGAAGTACTGGTAGAAATCAAATGCACGTCTTTCACATTTCCAAACTGAAAAAGCATGGGTAGTACAGAGTTTCTCGGCTCCCGAACGAAACTACTGGTGCAGTTGACATGCTTAAATTGAAGGCCAGTCGGTAGACAAAAACATATTTGAATTGTGGAAATACTTGTGGAGATCTGAGATAAGATAAGATAAGATATTTAATGTCAAGAACACACGTAAGCCCGGAACGCCAGAATATTTGGGAGTATTTAAACTTATCCGGCTTCCAAAACACTCACAGAATCGACCTTCCCATAATCGCAGGTTAAATTAACCGAGTTTGGCTCAACTTACGAAATCGACCACATTTTTTCCATGATCTACACGCCGTTATAGACGAAAGGAGTAGCAAGTGCAAGTGGCACTTGACATCGACAAGCTGGGAGCTGAGAAATTCTGTTCTACCCATGATTTTTCAGTCTGGAAATGTAACGGCAAGACAAAACACTTGCGATATTTTGCAAGTTGTAATGGTCTCACCTCTTAATTAATTAATATAAAATCGCATCTTTCACTTATGACTCTCTACATGAGGTACAGTCAAAGGACCGTACAGAAACCAGTGTCCCACTGAGAAAACATGATAAAACGTGTCCTTGAACGGGGTGTCCATCCGGGTGAAGTTTGAACTTGTTTTCCCTACCGGGAGTCTATAGCTAAAAAGTGTTTTTCTACCAACAAATTAAACATCTACAGGTAAAATGTACCTCGCTGTTTTCTGTTTTAACTATTCAAATTACAAATGTTCAACTTTGAAACAGGGCGCTTGTCAGAACCTCTCTTGTTCTGGTTTTGGAAGGGTTACCAGTTTTCAGAGAAAATAATTTTAATTAAAGCACTGGAAGTACGGGGGGCCTTGGTCAAACATCTGAAATCCTGGCAAAGGCAATTATTTGATAGGCGTCTGTTACAACGCGCTATGTGATTGGTTACGGTTAATGGCAGAACGATACCATTTCGCATGGTAGTTTAAATTGGCCTAAATTAGCAGGAGTGAAAAATGAAAGATAATCCGTTGAGTTGATTAATGAAAACAGTTGGCGTCTGAACTAGCTTACGTGTACACACTACGAAGTGTTTTCGTTGTGTGTTTGTGCTCGAGGCTCAACTACTTTCCATGTACGTTTACTAGCGCTGGCGATTTTGATGTTTTGTTAAGCTAAATACGAAAGTCTAAAAGTGACATCTATGTGACGGTCTGTTAAATTTTAATATTCCTTAAGGCCATTACAGACAGAAACGTGACATCTTAATTGATCTCAAATAAAAGACACCCGGTAATGATAAATACTCTCTTCATTCAATTCATGTTATCTTTTTCATGTAAATTAATCCTTAATGTTTCTTAATGTTTCTTTACTTTCTTTGACGGCTTTCAACAAACACAGGCCGTTTGTCTCTGTTAAAATGTGGTCCCTACCAATATTAATATTTTTGAATTTAAACAAAAAACGCAAAACGACATTTTTACCAGAGAACTCTCTGTTAATAGTCCATCTATAATTCATTTGAAATTCAAACAAAGGATAAACCTTAGAAACGATAAATTTAATGAGAGAAATTTGTGTTTTCTTTTACTAGTGATTCACCTTTAAACATGTTGTTTCCACCGCTTGAAAACGTGAACCGAGCCTGCGCAAATTACAGGCAAAAATTCCTGCATTTTTTTAAAACTAATTTTAAGTAACAAGCCGCGAGCCATACTCTCCAGTCACAAGTCAGGATCAATTGACAATTTTTTAAGTACAATGGCTTAAGTGCAATATTATTTTCGATATCAATACGTTCTGTCACTCGCCTTATTTTCCAACTCAGCGCTGTCGATTCAGATGAACGTTATTTCCCTTAAACGACCTGCTCCATACGTAAAGATCACATATCTTAACAGCAAGCAAAAGCCGTTCGCTCAAAGAATTTTGAATTAAGTTGGAAAAAAATCAATCGCTTCAGTTCTTAGCGTGACTGCAAACTGTAACTGACAAAAGTTAATATTATCCGAGTTATAACAAGAGCTGACGGTTTCGTTTAAGTAATTACTTAACTGCTTACTTACCTTTATAAACCAGGAGAGACAAGATTAAGGGGAGAACATGAATATCGTTCATTTTGGCAACAGCTTAGAACTTGGCATCGATGGAGTCGCATACATGCCACACATTCGTCACTTTGGGTTTTAAAAAACCCACACTGCCCTTTTCATGTGTGTCCTTCCCATCAGGGTGCTATGGAAACAGATCTTCCTTAAATGGAATGCTTATTGTCCTCGTTATGACATCGCACAATGGAACAAAGATGCACTCTGGCATAATATAGGCCTCCAAAGATGCAACTGCATATTTAAAAATGTTTATTATTCCCATACAGTTAGAATGTCTTGGATATTCCAAAATTTCGAGTGGAACCAGATGTCTTCAATTTTTGCTTCTCTTAAACTGGAGTACTAATTTTGAAATACCTGATTAAAAAATATTTATGAACATTTTGCTTGCATATCAGGGCAGAAATCAGTATTTGAATGATATCTTGGCAGAAAACGTAAGCAGCGACGTTTGGTAACTCATGATCATGTGTGCTTCACAAAACAATCACTAATTTTACAGCAGTTATTCTACGAGAGCGCGTTGGGTATGACATGATAAATAACTACCTCAAATATCCTCACAGTCTGCTGGCAGACCTCACGCAGTCTGTAACTTTACATATTCTCCTTAATTTTCTCCATACATTTTTAATGGTACTAGCTGAGAGAATCTGCATAAACATCGAGACACTGCATGTTTGTTGATCATTTCCTTTATTCTCCTGACCTGCATGTTTGAACAAGTGGGGATATTGTGAGGAGAAGTTAGATGCTTGTCACTGTTGGGGCTTAAAGGGTTACACGGGGCACTTGACATGCCATCCAAGTTACTTGTAAGGCAAAAGGCATGGTTATTCGCTGATAGCCAGCGTGTGTGAACCAATGTGAGAGCTGCGCTAGAAATGCAATAACACATACTGAGAATTAAACAATGGCAGACTGTGTCGAGGATGGATATAATGCCTTGCTATCTTTGATCGGATAAATTATATTAATTTATTCAGCTGGTATTAAAGCACTACAACACCGGATGGCCTTTTTTTACGTTTTTTTTTTCAGATCACCAGGAGATCTTATTCTCTTTCTGTACAAGATAGCGCCGTCACGTTCTTCGAAAATCGATAAATGCCTTATCATCGGTTAGGCAGGGTTAAAAAATTGTAAATTTTTGAGGTATTATTCGGGTTAATCTGACTTGTCTGTGTCTTGTCTGCATCCTCGGAGACCCAGGGGCATATAGTGGGGCGAGGGAAAGTCGGAACGGGCGAAAAAAAAGCGGGCGAAGAAAAGCTGCCCTTCAGTGAATGTTCCTTGTCCACTTTTTTTTCTCCTGTTCCGACTTCCCTCGCCCTGGGTCTCCGAGGATGCGTACTGCATTAACACACAGACAAGTGAGCTCCGCTGAATCGCAAAGTACTCGATTCCTTTCTGAACGTCAGTGTATACCAATGTATCTTAGCTGACACAAGCGTCTGTCCAAACTTAACATACACGAGATGAAACCGCAAGAAAAATATTTTGAGTTTTTTTCGCTCAGCCGGCTCATAATGTTAAATGAAATAAAGCCACTGGAACACAATGGATCAAATAGCCTAAAGGCACAGGTTTTCAACTTAAGAAAGGTCCATGTGAAAACTGTATTTAACAACTGAATTGATAAGATAAATAGGCCACGGTAAAGAATCTCAAAAGCTGACGTTCCGAACGTTAGCCCTTCGCTCCGACGAAGGGCTAACGTTCATAACGTCAGCTTTTGAGTCTCTTTACCGTGGCCAATTTACCTTATCAACTCAAATGATAAGTCCATATTTTTATGTTTCACTTCACTACCGACGTAGTGCCACAGTTTCTTTAGAAAGTAGCCTCCTTACTAATGTACGCAGACTTGCCTACAAGTCGAGCGCAGAATTTTTTTGGAAGCGCAAAAAACCCACCGGAACCGGAAATGAGAAGCGAAGGACTTTTGAGAAAGTCTGTAATGCACGGTGTTTTAGGCCTAGCAAATAAGAGCATAACTACAAGGTAACAAAGCCTTCGACGCTCAGTCCTCCACAAATGAAAATAAGCTACCCACTATAGCTGAATATCCTGCTTTGATTCCTTTGTCATTCTCACTCATCTTTTAGATGGCAATTTATAAGATGTACTAGCAGAACGGCTGTCCATTACTAGGCTGGATCGCAACACACACATTTTGAGATGGACACATCAACATCATTACTGGCACAGTAGTACCCAACGCAATTTAAATTTCCCAAGTAGCTATAGTTCCTATTCCTTAGGTGAAAGTCCGCAGGCAGGTGCTTCAAATAAATTACTGATGATTGGCCCTCTTATATCACTGAGCGGAACCTAACTGGGAAAGGCGTAACTGGAGGAGATACTTCAGACTGAATATGTTATCCATTGAAATAGCCACACACGTGCACAATACTGAATGTACACATTGTTTGAACCAAACGCATTGTTCAAAATTTCAGAGTTAACGGACTCACCTCTAAAAATTGCGAGAATCAAAATCACAACACCAACGCCTTTCATCTTCAACAAGAAAATGTTTTCCGCTTTTTGTATTTATTCTTGCATATAAACGTCTTATGCCCGGTACGTCAAAGACAGCATGCATTAGAAGCCATTTGGGATACTATGGAAACCAAGATTTCTTTCTTGTTGTCCATTAGCTCGGTGGAAAAGACATCTTCTATAGAATAATGGAAAAATTAATGCTACCGTATCAAGAAATGGTCTATTGTACCGGATCAACTTAAAACAATGAAATTTAAACAATAGCCTGAACAATAGGCTATTATAATAGGGGACGCTTACCGAGATTCAGCCGAAGTCTTGCAGGTAATCGGAAAACTTTCGGCGCGACAAACAAGATAAATGAAGGGGGTGGGGAACGGGAAATTGCTCGCAAGAGTTTCGTTTTTCACAGGGATACCCTAGGTAAGATTTGAGTGTATTCGACACTGAGCACTCGTCACACGCTACAACCAACGAAGAGCCGGTTTAATACACTGATCAAAATATTGCATAGCGCAAGAGGGAAAATTTTCTTTATGTGACAAGGCTTTGGAAAGAAAGATGAACACCCGAAGCCGTACACATAACGTTTTTTAGATCAAAGTGATTTAGCTGCGGAACGGCAGCGCCTCTGTCACTGTCCGTGGGAAAGGCAATCTATGAAGAAAGTGTCGGTTTTTTTTGTCTAACGCACTTTCTCACGAACTTAGCGCCCTCCGCAAAATTAAGTGACATCGACTGAATTCTCTGCCGTAGAATAAACGGCCGAAGTTTTACCGTGATAAATTATTTAGGCATTTTTTCAGCCTCATTGGCGCGCATCAAAACCCTTGTCTATGAAAGAATTAAACGGCAAAACGCAAAACCTTTGTCATAACGAACACTCAAATCAAAGTCTAGAAGGGTATTCTCGGGACCCGGTGCGGGATTTGGGAAAACGCAAAATATCTTGACGGGATTCGAGATTTGTCTAATACCCGGGGAGCGGGATTCGCCAAAATTTGGGAACGGGATGGGGGATTTTTTTGCCTGTTTGTCGGAAATTCGACCCACGAAGAAGACGCGGCCGAGGCTGTTCCTGTAAACTTTCTATCAAGGACAGTGCGCACGCGTACAGGATGACCCATCACGCTGTCATATTGTGCTCTTTCATCATAATGACGTATGAAAAGCTATTTCTTTTTTGTAGTAGATTCAAAATATACGCGTAAATTCAAAATATCAATCGAAAGGGCCAATCTACATCTTACATTTATTAGCTTTTGCAGAAATTAGTCTTGTTTTAATGTATTTTTGGGAAAGAAAAAACGGGATTTGTGATAGCGATGAAAAAAGTGCGGGATGCGGGATTCTCGTGAAAAAGGAGCGGGAATGCGGGATCAGGACCCCCTTCCAGACCCTGTTGTCAGTTTGGAAGATCAGCACTGCATTTACGTCTCATATATCACTTAATTTGAACGAATCGTGTTGCATCTGTGCCAAGCGCCGTTAGATCCAGGTGAAAAACATTTGCTTGAGAACAACGACAAATTTCTACGTTTAGCCACTACAAGATTTTATTTTTCGAACGCTGAAAATCCAATGTTCACTTTCACGCTTTGTTAATTTTTCTCAGTTTCCTTTTCCTTGTTTGGTTAAGTTTACAAAATAACTGAGAAACTGATCTTCTAATCGTCACCCTGTCCGATCGCACGAGGAAATGGAGGACTTATGTATGGTTTTCTTTACGACTTCCGTTCCAGCTGTACTGATAGAGGCACTTTTAATTTTGGCAGCACGTTATGCTTTTTCTTAACTTTCCGTTATTGCGTGGTAGAGACTGACATTCCTTTCAAAACCGTTTAACCAGTCTTAAAAGTCCTACCTATCTTCAGGTAAAATTGTCCTCGATAATTCTAGCTTCTTTTGATCGTAATTTGTAGAGAAGTAAGCTACGCACGTTTGTTCCTCTGCTTCGCTGTACTCTTTTGTTGCCAAAAACTAGAACTAAAGGGCCAATCCTGAATCCGAAATACTGAAAAAGCCATGATTTATTCTTATACCCAGAATTTCAAGTAAAACAACTTTTAGTTTACTGAACAAAGTTGAAGCATTAATTTCTACAAACGGCTGACTTCTGAACACCATAGCAGCAAAATTTGAATAACGTCAATCACCTCAGCGACGTTTGCGTAAATTAAGCGGTCTGTTGGCGTGCAAAGTGATCATACAGCGCTCAACATCAAACACGTCAGGGGTAAATTGATTCACAAATGACGTCCTCCCTGCATGAAAATTTGCACAGCCGACCGTCTTCTTGTCTAAATACAATGCCGCAAAATTAGACAAACGCTAATGTTAAACAAATTTTTGGTCAATTTTCATCTGTTTAGGTGCAAGACGGCAATATCACAATGAAAAAGTACGACTAAGAATTTATCACAAAAAAACGTTTTGTAGCCAAATGGTTAGTTCACCAACCAGTGCGCGGTGTTCGCTCTTTTATGTGTAAAAAATAGCTGCGAAACTTTTTAACCTGATTGCACAAGAGTACGTTTTCCTTGACAAGTTTTATTTTCTCTACCCTGGCGCGCGAGAAAAGCTGTGGCATTCATGTTGTATTTTCTCGCGTATACAACAAAATTTGACCAGTTTTTCCATGTCAAGTCTCCTTGTGCAAAGACTATGGTACCAGTTTTGGAACAAGGATACTAATCATCGTGAGCAAGGTTAGCACGTTCAAGGAAAATTTGTTCACTCTCTATACATGACAAAACGAAATTGCCAAGAAGCTTGACAAGGAATACTTCCTCATCCGCATATATTGACTCGACTGAAATTAATATTCTTTTTATTTCGTCGATAATTGTTGTGCCTGTTTCAGTCAATTTCTGAGTTGGCTTCAACTATTCCTTCCTCTGGGTCCTTGCTCCGTAATGTATCAGCTTTTTCTTGTCACCAGAACGCGAAATCTTACATTGAATTCTATGAAAATAACTTTATGAATAGGCTTAGTTTAAACAACTAAAACAATTTTTTAAGCACGGAAAAATAGAAGCTTTTAGGTTCATCAAACGCACGTAGTTTAAAACAGTGCTCAAAATAATTCTCGGATGACGCACTTAAAATTTTCCAAAATTGGCTTTCTTAAGACTGTGTACGCGCGCCGAACTTCGGGCGTTGCAAAATACTTAACTTTGCGAACACACCCAGTGTAAATGGTTTATGTACTGTTTAATAAACGAGCAGGAGTGTTTTATCGGGTTTAAAACCACGAGGCGTAGCCGAGTGGTTTTAGACCCGATAAAACACGATCTGCGAGTTTATTGAACGGCTTCAAAAAACGATCTCATAGAATAATGAACTAATGGTGCCATTTTCCCGTGCTATAACTTTATTCCATAGTCTCATCAAGAGAATGTCAAAATCGATCTCACAGAATATAAAGACATTCTTTCATGTTTTGTAGTTCCTATAGTCTTTGAAAAGAATAAAAAGTTTTGTTTAATGAGCTTCGGACCATTTTCCCGTGCTGCTAGTTCAGGCTGCTAGATCTGAAAAGAATTATAAGATTAGATGATTTGTATAGTGGAAACTTCATTCAATAGTGAGCTCGATGAGAACATTATGGCTTCGAAGCACAAGCGGACGTTTCGCAAACCCAAAAATGCTGAAGAAGAGAAACAACTGCTGGAAAATGCCGTACGAAAGTCAACATGTTCCGTCAATAAGTGGGCTATGAAGATTTTTTCAGAATGGCAGTCAACAAGAGTAAATAAGAAAGCTTCTGAAGAGCCGAGCAGTTGTACTAATGACACATCACAAATTCAAGACTTGGAAACCGACGTGCTTGATATGACGGCAGAGTCGCTAAATTTTTGGTTAACAAAATTCATAATGGAAGTGTGCAAAGATACCGGGGAAAATTATCCTCCTCGTACGCTGCACAGCATTGTTTCTGTTATATAAAATGTTACCCTCATTAGTATTCTTTATATGAAGAATACTAATGAGGGTAACATTTTATATAAAGAATAGTAATGAGGTATATTACAATCAGCCCCGCTTTCCCCTGGGACTGAAATCAAATGCCGCCACCAGGCTTTTTAGATTGTTGATGTATTACCGGTTTTAAACAAGCATCCACGTGACTCATTTGCGTGATGTAATTGGTTGAAATGATCATTAATTATTCATGAGTTTTTGAAGCTTTTATTAGACTTTTTTTCCATACGCTGTTGAATAAAGCAATGTCGCTACAAACAACGTCGTCATTTTTTAAAATTCATTTCCTGTCATCAAAAACAGATGTTGACAGTTGTTGCCAAAAGTTCTTAAAAATAAACTAAGTACTGTTCGCGGTGGGAGAATTCACACAGTGACCTTTTTTTTCAGAAATGAAAACTTTCTTCCATCTAAACAGAGTTACTTTTGTTTGATATATGCCCTAAGGGGTACCTAAGTGATTCACATTAAATTTTAACTCGGATCGGACGACTCCCTAGCTTGGGTACAGCTGCCTGCCTCGGCTCCACATTTTCTTCAGCGGAGCGAGCGGCTAAAAATTATGAAGGCTAATAACTCCGTTACACAGAACGGAGTAAAGAAAAACGGTTTTCCATGCAACACACCTTGACAACAACAAGCCCTGTCTAAGTAAATTTCTAACGCGAATAATCTTTCTGCAAAAGGAAATTTAAATTGACTTTTTAAACACAAAGTTTATCTCAAGGAGAAATGTTACAAACTCGTTCGAAATTCCAAGAGCTTAAGTCTATCTGTAGAATAAAATCTTCTGCTCTATCTTTCGGTTTTTGTTGGGCCTAAGCCATGAAGCAAAATACATTGAATGTTGGATTCAGTTAATATTTCCAACGGCAATTGCGCTGGCAAAACCGGTCGTTTAGTTTCACTCCTGCCATCACTTAAAATAAAGTCCCCTTTTTCCCTTCTAAAAACCTCTTTTACTACACTTAACTCTTTACATCTATAAACGAAAACATCCTGGGAGTATTTTTTAATTTCCCCCACTGAAGAACGAAGCGAGTTTAATAACCGTTTGGGTGAGACATCTGTTGAGACAAACACCGCATCCTTAAAACATCTTTCACTGTGCATACAGGTGGATAAACCGTAGATGACTGATACTCAACTACAGCAAAAAGTATAGGACACTCAGACTGGTATTTTCTATTTAAGTTTGTTTCTGTACCCCTACATTGCTTACCTTAGTGGCAATAGCTTCGCAATGGCTCAGCTTGAATGACGGAGAGAACAAACTGAAAGTGACTGAATGTTTGAAGACTTATTTATCGGGTACGTGGTTTGAATAACAAATTAGAAAGGGCAGTACGTCAAAACCAACTTATTAAAGACCTGTATTCAACTCGTTACCCCCAAAACAATTCTTAATACCATATTTATGAATTCGGCCAGAACGTCATGCTAGCCCACATATAGAGCAAGAACGTCATGCTAGCCCACATATAAAGTACTAATGTGAAGGTAAGTGAGTACAAGTGAAAGGAAGTGAGTACAAATAAAGGAAAGCGAGTACAAGTGAAGGAAAGTGTGTGTTAGTGGAGGTAGGTGCGTTAATCAGCTGGTGTATACATTCATATAGGATTGTAATGTCATTAGTGCCTTATATGTGGGCTAGCACGACGTTCTTGCCATGAATTCGGTTACTTACTAAGTATTAATTAATTAAGTATTATTCGTGTTAGGCTAACACGAATAATAATTTTACTCGTAGTCCTTTTTTCTGTATTTCAATGAAATGCCCATTCGTTCTGGCTGTAGCGGTTGTTTAAATTACAGAATTCTTTAGACAGAATTTTTTGCAACAAATGTTTCTTAAAAGCGCAATTAAACGGGAAAAACATTTAGGAAAACATTTTTCCATAAAATGTTTCCTCGCCGGCAAGAATTATCTAAAAGTTTAAATTTATACGAGCTATTTTTTAATAGCAGTAGTCAGTTTGGGAGATCAGAATTGCATTAACGTTTCAAGTTTCAACCTAATTTGAACGAATCGTGGGTTAACTCAAGCCTGTGTTGCATCTGTACCAAGCGTTAGATCCAGAAGTAAGAACTGTGCTAGAAAACAAGGAAAAATTTCTACATTTAGTCACTATATGATTTAATTTTTCTAACACTGAAAATCCCATGTGAAAATCCATGTTCACTGGGTCATTTACGTTTCGTTAATTTTTCTTTCCTTTTGTTTTGTTTGATTATTAACAAATAACTGAGAAACTGGCCTTCCAATCGTCACCCTGCCCCGATCGCACGAGGCAAAGGGTAGACTTGTGACTGGTTTTCTTTATGACTTCCGTTCCAGCTGAACTGATGGAGGAACTTTTAATTTTGGCAGCTCATCAATGCCACTCCTTCATTTTCCGTTATTACACAAAAAACAAATAAATAAATCGACTTTGTTTAACAAGAGTGACACTCAACAGTAATTAAACTGACAAACCTGTTGCCATCGGATTCCAGATCGAATTGGAATTTGGAATTAAAATTTCCGTTATCGCGGGGTAACAACTTATATTCCTTTTCAAACCGTTTAACCAGTCTTTAAAGTCATATCCATCTTCAGGTAAAGTTGCCCACGATAATTCTGGCTTCTTTTGATAGTAATTTGTAGTGAAGTAAGCTAAGACGTTTGTTCCTCTGCTTCGCTGTACTCTTTCCAGAATCCGGAATACTGTAAAAGCCATGATTTATTCATATACCCAGAATTTCAAGTAAAACAACTTTTAGTTTACAGAACAAAGTTGAATCTTTTAATTTCTACAAACGGCTGACTTCTGAACACCATATCAACAAAATTTGAATAATGTCAATCATCTCAGCGACGTTTGGGCAAACTACGCAGGTCTGATAGCGTGCTAATTGATCGCACAACGCACAACGCACAACATCAAACACGTCAGGGTAAATTGATTCTCCAATGACGTCCTCCCTTATACAGGCGACCGTCTTCTTGTCAAAATACAATTCCGCAAAATTAGACATACGCTAGTGTCTAACAAATTTTTTTGGCCAATTTTCATCTGTTTTAAGTGCAAGACGGCAACATCACAATGAAAAAGTATGACTAAGAATTTATCACAAATAACGTTTTGTAGCCAAATGGTCAGTTCAACAACCACTGTGTGTGGACAACTGTGCGCGGTGTTCGCTCTTTTACATGTAAAAAATAGCTGCGAAACTTTTTAACCTGATTGCACAAGAGCACGTTTTCCTTGACCAATTTTATTTTCTCTACCCTGGCGCGCGAGAAAAGCCCTGGCATTCATGCCGTATTTTCTCGCATATACAACAGCTTTTGACCAGTTTTTCCATGTCAAGTCTCCTTGTGCAAAGACTATGGTACCAGTTTTTGAACAAGGATACTAATCATCGTGAGCAAGGTTAACACGCCCAAGGAAAATTTGTTCACTCTCTACACTTCTCAAACTCATTAATAATTCATAAAGAGAAAACAAAGGAAATCACTACCGTGACGGTGGTTTGGATACCGGATCTTAATTAGCATAAAGTTTTGCGAACTTTTGCTTTGAATTTCTCCAAGGATTATGAATGGTTTGAGAAGCCATATCAAAAACTCGAAAGAGTGTTTCATCAGGTATCCAAACACCTCGAAGTCGGTCAAAAAAACTCGGCTGCGCCTCGTTTTTCCAACCCACTTCTCGGGGTTTGGATATCCTGATGAAACACTCTTTCTCGTGTTTGATATATTACATGACAAAACGAAATTGCCAAGAAACTGAGAGTGGGGTGGGGTGGGGAAGGAAGCTTAAAATAATGGCTGAGCGGGAAACTGCCAATCAACAAACACACCGCTTGAAATTAATCATTTTGAAAAGTTTATTTTTAGGAGCAGATTTTCTCGCCTTGTTCCTTTGTTTCATGGGTGTCTACACATGTGGAGCTTGGTAACTAAAGTGACCTGGTCACTGTTTCTACCTGGCAGACGACTTTAAACATTTTTATTATATATATAGACAAGAGTGTTTTAGTGGAAAATAGATCACTCGTGAAGTTCATACGAAACTTTACCTGGGACTCGAGTGGCGTATTTTCCATATCCTCACTAGTGAGGATAAGGATGACGCCATTTCCCACTTTTAAACGGGAAGATATGAAGATATGAATTTTATTTTCTCGTGGTAAAAAACAATATTTTAAAAAACAATATTTTACTCGCTGGGCTCGTTCGTTAAATATTGTTTTTACAACTCAAAAAAATTCATATCTTCGCGCCGCCGTGTAATATCCTCTATGTATAATTGCAATCGAGTATCAGCGTCGAAAAGGCTACGTCAGACAACGTGTCATTGCTTACCATAATTGCAAAAAATTATTTTCTAATCAGTGGGTTTGACAAGATGTTTGTATTCAACGAAGGGATTACAGCAATTAAACCAAACCGATGGTTATAAATCTTACTAAAAAGAGATCATCCACCGTTTCCTTTGGTTTTTAAGTTCATTCCAGGGTAGAAAGAAACAAAGTGTCATCCACATACTATAGAACCATATTCAAAGTTACGGCCCAAAAATTCATGTCACAAATATAAATTGACATGTGTGAGATTTTGCAATCATGAATTGCAGTTCCCACAGGAAAGACCCAGAACAACTCTACTTGTCAGAATTATCAAAAACAGCATGATCTAGCGCTCTGAATAATCAATGTCAACTTAACATGAGCTTACAATTCATCAGTGTTCGATGGCTTTAACTCCTTCCTCCAGCCGGTACTTTCATACTAGTGACATACCCCCTCCCCATCCCCACTCCCTAACTAAACTCTTTATATTCTGTTTGTTATTTCTATTCACTGCACATCTGTTCTATTCTTCAGTATCTTGAGGTTTGCTCTCCTCTCTTGAGTGCTTTAATTTCTCTGTTAGGATCCCGGACTTTTTCTTCAAGTCGCCTTTTCTCCACAAGATTATTTCCTTCCAAAAAAACAGGCACGAGAAGATGAGGGACATTTATATAAAGAGGAGTTTTGTCATGACTGTCACAGACTTCAACCTTTTAAGCCTCAATACGAATGATCACCAACAACATCCCCTCGCTGATCTCTATACTTCTTCTGATAGTAGAAGCTGGGAGATGTTTAAATATCAAGATTTGTAATCACTGCCTTTCATGACCGGTATGTTTGATGAAGTATCAATGTCCCAGGATGAGTTTACATGTACGTAGCAGATGTAAAAAAGGCATACCTGTTGTTTGAAGTATCTTCTCTCTTCCTCATCAACCAGCACAAGATTTAAGAAGTACCTCACAGAAAACTTCTTGTTGACATCTTTAAAGGTGGGCGTCAGCACATAACCAGTTAGGAAAAGTCTGATAGGTATCGACTCTCCTAAGCAACAGGAGCATAATGTGAAACGTTCAGCACATCAGCAGAGTGCAACATGAAGTAAATGTCAGCCCAAATAGGATCCTATAGAATCTTACAGGATCTTACCAGGATCCCAATAAAGTCCTATCTTAAGGATCCTAGTAAGGTCCTGTAGGATCCTAAAACCTACAAGATTCTACTAGGATCCTTAAGATAGGACTTTATCCGGGTCCTAGCTGGTAAGATCCTGTAGGATCCTTAAACCTACAGGATCCTAGAGGATCCTGAATGATTTTACAGGATCCTGAAGAGGATCCTGTAAATATGACTAGGATTACTGCCATTTATGATCCTGGGTAGGATCCTGTGACTGTGATGTTATCTTAGAATTTTCTGAAGGATCCTGTAAAGGATTTCTACCAAGAAAACAAACCGGTTTGTGGTTTCTTCATAGTCAACTTTTAGCGTCCTAGCACGCGCTTCAAAGATGTTATCGCGAACACAAACCCTTCCGTATCTTTACACTGGAATTGTTTGCTGATTCCAGGAAAAATAAATTACGATATTTATGCAGCGCGGCATTTGAATGTTATTTGCTTGAGCGTTATCAAACTTACGAGTACAAACCCTACCGAAACAAAAACTATTTACGACATCAATGCAGCGCATATTTGAATAACCAAGCGAGCGAAGAAAACTGCGAGCACACTCAGTTTTGAAATAATTTTTCATGATTTTATGTAGCGCGAGATTTAAATAACAAAGCGCGTGATGAAAACCGCGAGCATTCTCAATGCTGAAATAACTATTCATGATTTCATGGGGCGCGAGATTTAAATAACCAAGCGCGTGATGAGAACAGCAAACACACTCAATGCTGAAATAATTATTCATGACTTATAAAGCGCGAGATTTGAATGCTTATTTCAAACTGAAAGGAAAAACTAATAGGATGTTTATCCAGCGGGAGATTTGAAGCTTTTATGCTTCTGTCAGTCACCGCGTGATAAAGCTACGCGCTCAATCGTAGCTGAAAGAGAGTCTAAATGCTGTTCACTTGAGAGAACTAAGTGCGTGATGAAAATCCGAGCACAAGAAGTGCAGAGTGGAAAAATAATAATAATTTCTTTGCGACTTTTACGCAAAGCCCTAGAAAAAGCAACCCCGCGAGGAATTCGCTCGCTTAGTACCAGCCGTGCACACACATCACCCACCACCCACCCCAGCGCCAGTCTTTTTAGTCTGTGAATATCGCCTCTAACCCTCCCCCCCCCGAGGGAAAATGTTCCTTACTTCTGGGCTCGCCGAAGATTCAAATTTCCCGCTTGAGCAGTTGTCGGAAATTTGAAGCTTGGGAAGGCCTTGTTTCCAAACTAATGTGTTTTCGCCTTATATGTCCAAAACCGATCAAAGAAAACAATGCCATTGTTTCCAAAGTTGATCCGCTTTTCTTGATACTACCCTTTTTTCCTTTCAGAACTAGGTTTCAAAGTTTCCACGGAATCCTTTTCGCAGAAAATGTAACTCACGAGCTTCAAGCCGCCGACTCCTTCTGTTATCTATCTTGCTCCATACTAAAACAATTTAAAAACAAAGATAATAGAAATGTGTTGCTAGTTCAGTGGAGATGAATGCTTATCCATACTGAAACAGTAAAAAAATAGCTCTTCAAAGATTTAAAAGTTTCTAAATTCTTTGAATGACCGAAGAAGATGGGTTATCAACATTTGAACGAAACAAATTACCCTTTATGTTCCTAGCTCTCAAACACTGACAAAGCGTAAAATGTAACTCGACTCTCGTCCTCGAGACCTAGGCCTTTCCCGATTATGCTAGTAAAACTGGCATTTTATGCTCCTAGCAATTCTCGTTTTACGCCAAAAAAAAAATGCTCAAATTATGGTCGATTCTCAAAATAATGCTACTTTGGTTCCAGAAAATGCTTTGTTTTATTTCAAGCAAAACGTACAAACTCAGGCATCATGTGTGCTTATCATCAACTGAATAAAGTGAAAAGTGCTTAACTGTTTGTTTATAAAACTTCTGATACAGCCAAAACTTGTCCAAGGATAAACAGTTAATTAGTGTTCGAAATCCTTATCGCTTGTTGAACTGTGACCTGACGCTGGCCTGGAGGTAGTCAACAAGAGCGTTGAAGGACGCTCTCAGTATTGATAATACTCTTTTTGCTGTAGCAGACGATGGTTGGACAAGGAGAACTTGCTTCACTGCTGAAGCCCAACGAGGAAGTTGCTCCTTGTGCCCACACCACCATTCGACTTTCTTCTCTTCAGTCGGGATAACAACATCTTCAGCAGCAGCCATATAGGCAGGAAGCTCGGCTTTGAGACCGTTGATGATAGCATCACTGTCCAGGAAAGGAAATGCTCTAAGAGACTCCACTGATGCATTTGTGGGCCTAAGCCACTGGACGGTAACGGAGCAGAATATTCTGGCAGCCTTGAATGCTACCAGTAGATCATAAAGACCGACATTGAACTTTCTCAGAAACCGTGTAATTGCCAGCTCAACACAAGCCT
The DNA here is from genome assembly GCA_964030785.1 of Siderastrea siderea. Lineage (NCBI taxonomy): Eukaryota > Metazoa > Cnidaria > Anthozoa > Scleractinia > Rhizangiidae > Siderastrea > Siderastrea siderea. The sequence goes on along the minus strand of OZ034968.1, from coordinate 26,968,151 downwards.
TCGCCCTCCGTTCAAGTGCTGGTACGTTCTGACTCGGGTCTTCCTCCGCAATTGCAGTTGCAATTGCACGGACGTTAGGGAAATGAGGAGCTTGACAAAATTGGAAAACGGCGCTTAGTTTCTCATAACAAGCAAAAACCAAAAGACCATCCCCTTCCAAAAAATGCGTGACTTTCACAAAATGTTGGCAACATCAATAGTAACGACAAGCTAATGCTTCAAGCTCATTAGTCGCTGTGGGTCAGAACGTATTGCTTGAAGTTGTGGCAGTAGCTGTGGGCAAACTTTTGCATCTTTTGCCTCTTCCACGAACCTTTCGACATATCCAAACTGCACCATCAACTGATGATACACCTCCAATTTGGACCACCATCTAGTCTCGCTGTATGATCTTGGTGTTTGACCTGTCTTGTTTAATTCGTTCAATTTCCTGTTTCAAAGCCATGGAAACATACTGTCCTAGATGAGACCTTCCAGTGAGTCGATAGCCGTTCTTCTCTAACAGAGACCGTAGCATGTCTATTTTACCGATCAGGATACCCGCCGTCAAGAACTCACTGACAACTTCGAGTCGATAGGCAAATTCTTCCACGGGTAAAGTGCTATCTTTTGAACTTCCTTCTCTTCTGAATGCCTCGATTATGGTCTGGTCTTTCAATTTCGACTTTTTCAACTTTTCTTTCCCGCTATGATCAGTGCTTCTTGGACGAAATATGGATTTTCAGAACACTTTTCTTGGAGGAAATGATTTCTCTACATCCACTGCAAAACAACTTTCCTTCTCTGACAATCAAATTCTCGCCAGGGAACTGCTTAACTCGCTCATGTAACGGAAATTTCGTTGTATCGCCGTTTCCTGTCCGCTTGTACTTTCTACTGGTTGATTCTAAAGATCGAGCTCGAGCTATCGTTGACGGGACTGGGCTATGTTCTCCGTCAGAATTTCCTTCTATGAGCTGCAAGTTTCCAGAAGATGGCGTGGCACTGGCCGACGCCATCTTGTTTGAGCAAGCGCGTGAACGGCCTCTGAAAGTTAACCGCTGACCAGCTAGGTCCAGACTTCTTTCGAGTCAGTTCAGATGCACTCAGTTCATACTTCAGTTACAGAAATCATTCTCTCAAACACAAAAGCAAATCATCACAATTCTTTTGAATTCCAAAATGTAGCATTTAAAATCTTTTGAGTGCTGAAATCTAGATCAAAGTTATGCAAAATGCTAAATAATGCTAGCAAGTCTTTTTACAGAAAAAGTGTGAAAAAAAATGCTTGTTTAACCAAATAATGCCAAAAATGCTAGCGTAATCGGGAAGGGGCTATTAAGACCTCGCAGACTCGAAAAACGGCTCAAAACAAAACAAATACACAGTTTCCATCGATCTGACCGTGTGCTTTTTATTACAAGGCCGCTTGGGCTTATGGGGAATTTACAGAACTAGTTTCCAGTCTAACACACTCTCCCCCCCCCCCCAAAAAAAATATTCGAGTTAACTGAAAATTCTACGTGTACTTTACACTTTCTTCTTCTAACATACACTTAATTTTACTCTGAATACTACTGTTCACATCTATGGGTTGCGCGGGCCCACAATGTTGAAACTTATTCCTGTACTCTGGTTTGAATATTGGCTGAAATAATGTCTGCTTTGTTTGAAAAGAATAAATCTCTAGTGCTTTCTATTAGCTATGTTAAGACAGAACATGCTCACGTGGCCAAAAGCTTTTTTTTTTACTGACATGGTTGGAAAGGAAGAAAAAAAACATGCACAATGTTCATATCTTCAAATGTCCTGGTCTTTGCACTTTCTAGTGTCTCTTTATTGGTTATTCAGGAACGGACTGTACATTGGTTGGAAGGGTACTGCACACTGTGGCCAATGCCATATATACTGGTTGGTGTGGTTTCATCCCCATCCACGTTGGAACTGGGTTTGGTGCAACTAAAGCAGTGTGTAGGTTAGTAGTGACAGCAGGAAAATATGCAGGTTGACCTGTAACATATGTCATATGGACTGGGGCTCTTTGGATGCTCTGTGGCCGACTACCAGCGGTGTTACATGTTTCAGGAACCTGGTACCGTTCAACCTCCTCATTAGCTAGTTCAGAGGTGGCCTAGTTCAGTGTTGCACGGCGACTTCCTCAACGGTGTCATGACCAGTATCTCTAACTTGTGTGTCTAACTGTGTGAGAGGTGTTTAGGTGTGTCGGCTTGAGCGCAGTACTGTAACTGACCTGGGACGAATGATGGTACGTCTTCATCAAGGTCTTCCGGTTCATCCGTAGATTGTTCTGGGTCAGGCAACTGTTGTCTAAGAGCTGTCCTCGTCTGCTTCTGTTGTCTGCTGCCGCCTCGATTCATCCACAGGTTAGTACGTACAGGGCAACAGCAAGTTTCGGTGTAACACTCTGAATTTCTTTGCTCCTGATTCTGGTCTGACTTCGTACACTGGGATGTTTTTATCCTTCTGCTCGACCAAAACGTGTACCTCATTTTCCCAGTAAGCCCGCAACTTTCCTGGACCACCCGTTCGCTCATTTTTCGGACCAACATGTACACTCGATCACCAGGCCAATACTGCGCACTTTCTTGTCATGCTGCTTCTTCCCTCTCTGAGCTTTCTCTGAGCAGTTTCTGAGGCTACTTTGTACGCTTCTGACATTTCACTGCGCAATTTTTTACATACTCAGGGTGAGAGCTAAATCCAGGGGGAGGCTTGAGATTAAACATCAGATCGATCGGAAGACAGGGTGTCTGCCAAATAAGAGGAAGAAAGGCGCGTAACCTGTAGAATCGTGTCTTGTACAATTGTAGGCATGGACCATTTTGTTGAGGTGATCGCACCACCTGGATTTGTGCTTTTCGGGCAGAGTTCTGAGCATTGACAGCAGTGTTGTATTAAACCTTTCTACTTGTCCATTGCCTTGGGGATGAAATGGAGTTGTTCTAGAGTGGCACGTTCCAATGCGTTTATCTAGATGGTAAAACAACTTATTCTCAAATTCACCTCACTGGTCGTGGTGTATCGTCTCAGGAATCCCGAACTGCAGGATGAAATTATTGTGTAGTTTTTCCGCCGCTGTTTTCGCAGACTTGTATTTGGTTGCATATGCCTGGGCGTGCCGGGTGAAGTGATTTATTACTACCAAAATGTACTGGTAACCTCCTGCACTTGTTTCAATATGGAGGAAGTCCACGATACCATTTGCAAGGGTGTTGTGGTGATAATTGGGTGTAGTGGTTCCCTCTGTTTGACTGCCGGTGGATTCTGCTGCTTCAGGCATCTGCAAACCTTGGTGACCTAATGCGTGATATCATTCTTCCTTTTTGGCCAGTAAAAGCGTGCATTAGCGCGATCGTACACTCTTTCGCTCGATCGTACACTCTTTCGGCTGCAAGGTGACCCATTTCTTCATGCAGTTCTTTCAAAATGGGCTCTTAGATGCAGGACCACTAAAACTTGCTCTCTCTGGCAGATGTTGCGGTACAGGATGCCGTTGCATTCTAAGCGAAGTTTGTTGCACTCAAACAGTAGCCTTTGGAAGCCTCTTGACTCAACTTTACTTCCTTTTAGGAAGGTCATGTCCCTGTCTTCATAAAGTAGACAACTCTGCTAATTACTGGGTCCCGTCTTTGGGCTTCACACAGGTAGACATGTTGTTCTACACCTGGGACGCTGTCATAGTCATCACGTGCTGTGAGTGAGTCGGTCAGTGCTGTTAACCATGGAAGGTCCTCTCGGCTTTGATACTGTACAGAACATATAGCAGCCTGCACAACCTCCGAGCTACTTTCTTCACAACATGTTTTCATATAGTCTTCAATATTCAAGGGCCTTCGCGTCAACGTGTCCGCGTCAACATTGGCTTTCCCTGGGCGGTATTTCACCTGAAATCGAAAGTCTGCAAGTTCTCCAACCCAGTGTAAGGTGGTTGCATTTAACTTCGCAGAAGTCAGTATGTACGTCAGTGGGCTGTTATCGGTAGACACAGTAAAGTCAGGAGTATAATAAAGATAGTCTCGAAATTGTTCAGTCGCCGCTCATTTCAAGGCAAGGAATTCCAGTTTTCCGGCACGCAAATTATAGTTCATCTCTGCAGGTGTAAGGGCATGGGACGCATATGCGATGACTCTAGCTTTACCGTTTTGTCGCTGATAGAGTACTGCACCAAAACCGTCTTTGGACGCATCTGTGTGAAATATAAATGGTTTTCCGTAATCGAGGTAAGCCATGAGTGGAGGATTGGTGAGGTGTTCGATGAGAGTTTTCAGCAATTGGTGATAAATATCAACCCACTTAATCGGCGTTGTTGATGGCAATTGTCCATCTCTTGAAACTGCGGTCCTTTGGCTGAAAACTTTGGGTGACCTTCACATTTTTGGTTTGTTTGACAATTTATATATAGGCTTGGCGATGTGGGCAAAGTTTGGAATATAACGACCGTAATAGTAATAACCCATTTGTTTTCTCACCTCGCCAACAGTTTTCGGGGTTTCCTGTGCAAAGGCTTGTAACTGCAGTTATTCCACTAGGATCGACTCTGTAACCATCTTCTGAAACAATCCATCTGAGGAAACAAACCTTCCTTCGAAACAGTTTACATTTAGCTGGCTTTAGTTTAATGCCTTGTTGTCGAAGGCGACAGAGTACCGTCTGCACGTGTTCTACGTGTTCCTCAAAGGACCGGCTAAAAACAATGATGTCACCCAAGTAAGGGACGGCAATTTCGTCTCGTAATTCACCAAGGCAGTGTTCCATATATCTTTGGAAATTGGCAGGTGCATTGGTCAAGCCAAACGGTATGCGCGCATCCATTCGTATAATCCCCATGGCGTGATAAATGCTGGTGAGGTCGACTTTTAGGTGCAATAAAACCTTGGTGGTACGTTTTTCCTTGGTCTAATACGCTTAACCACGAATTGCGCCCTAATTAAGCTATCAAGGGTTTCCTGGATACGTGGAATGGGGTGTCGATCAGGAACGGTGCGACGATTTGACTCTCTATAATCCACACACAGACGCAATGTTCCGTCCTTCTTTCTAACACACACCACTGGAGGGGAGTAGGACCATCGTGACCTGGTAATAAACTGTTTGTTTAATAGGTCCTCAGGTCCTATTATCTTTTTATCCTTTTTAGTTTTTATCAGCAGGACCTGCATTGATAGCAGTTTTTTTTCTAAAACTGATGCAGTTTTCCTGGATAAATATGTTCTTATTATTATTATAGCTCTTAACTTCTTGATAAAGAGGTCGAGGGATTGGCACATAGTTTCGTTGGACCGGTGTCCTGTCAAATAAGTCAACGTCCATCTGAAGGCCTTCTATGCACCCTATATTATCCTCGTTCTTTGCAAAGGATGCTGCTTCCTCTTTCAACATCTTCCGAACTACTTCCTGCTGTTCACTTGGCAGGCCAGACATGTCGACTTCAGGCATGACATCATTTGACTCCTGCGGTGGTTCTCCTTTTTCTACTCCCGCAACCGTATGCAAGTTATCAGTACACTCAGGGTTTGCTACCATATCACTGTCTGGTTCTCCCAATTTGACTTCCATAGGCGTGACCAATTGCAATCTTCCTAGTTGGGTACGGCCAGGGAGTTTATGTCATGTTGGCTGGTGCTGTGAACTTCGATCTCAATTCGTGACACAGATCCCTTCCTCAAAGTTTCCGTGTTTCATAGATCTCCAGACCTGCTGGCCATGGCGACAGTTTTTCAGGTTCAAATAGTACAGGCGTATTAGCTGTCACAGGCCCAGTATTCGCCCTACAAGGTACCTTAGTTGTTTGGCCTCGCGGGATGATAGTAGCTTTCTTTGATGTTCTCAAGGTACAAAGGTAGTATTTACCTGGCGCTTTGATCAGGTTAATCAACGCTTCTAACTGACGATGTCACTGTCTACGAATCCTGCCTTAAAGGACTTCAGGAGACTGGACCCTAGGGCAGAATCTGCTTCTCAAAAAACAGGTTAAGACAAAACACATTTTCCATCGATCTGACCATGTGCTTTTTATTACAAGGCCACTTGGGCTTATGGGGAATTTACAGAACTAGTTCCCAGTCTATAACAAAAACGCTTGCACCAATTTTATTGTTAGAAAATTTTTCTAAAGACAACTCCTGTTTGCTATCGCTGTCATAGCAAGTTACGACAACAACGAATCTTTATCATCATTACCAACAGAATTACAATGAGTGTCAAAATGATTACTCTCCGCAGGAAGCGTGTGTATCCGGCGTTTGCTGGTTTTGCTGGAAAATGAACCCAGGAAAACTTTTAACTTTCTTCCTCGGCTGCGAATATAATGGATCCTTTTTTAAGGTATGATTTAGTACAATTGGATAACTTAACAATAAGTTATACTAGTGTTACTTAACGATAACTTGTACTAGTGTTAAAGAGCCGGATGTCAGACATTCTTCTTTTGTAAACCACTAAAACGGGCTAACGCTTTCCGACAGTCCATGCATATTTGTTCAGTTGTAACAGCTGCTAATGTGGGTTGTTTTGAAATGTTTTTTTTTTTAACAGAAAAAAATTTCGAATTATTTATCAGTTTAAAGGTTTCGGAGACGAATGACCAGTTCCCACGGCTGTTCAAAATGTAATTGTTATGAAAGCAAAGAAGAAACAGATCTGACTTACACCTAACATGGCAATAATGAAGACGACTAGATAGTCCGCTCGAAGCTCTTCCTTTATTGGCAATTTTGAAAGGCACTGGGTTCTTAGACTTTGAGAAAAGAGAAAAACTATTTTGAACGAAGATATAAGTTCTCCTCCCTCTGTTTGTCGTGTTTACTGTAATGCTATCATCTAGCCGCAAAACCGCTCATCGAAAATTATTTTGCATTTCATTCTTTTTTTATCAAAACTTCGTTATCATAAATATAAGCCACGAATGTGAGCCAAATAACTAGAATTCCCTTTTTCGTCTTTACCTGGCGTCTTCGGTGATAAATAATTCAATCGTGCCCATGGGCATCATTTTCACCTCAACAAAAACAAGTCGATTTCTATGCATTGAGGGGTGCAAATCTGACTAATTCGGAGAATTTGGCTTCATAATTGTTCCTCGTATTGTTACTTTGTTATCATTGCCATTTGTTCTGATGTTTCCAATGTTGAAATGCAGAAACGTAAAAATTTGCCAAAACATAATGGCATATTGGCCGAGGATGTCCGTTCTCTAGGACCACCCGATACCTCGGGAACTTCAGTTCTGATTCGGTTTCTCTCAGTACTCGAACGTGAAAACCTCACTATCATACAAACAAACCAAGATAACTAAACATCCTTTTAAGAACTAGTCTTGCATACATGTTAATGAATAATTTATTTAATTATATCGACCGGTATTATTATCAAGTTGATTTTCAGCAAAGGTTTTGCTATTTCTGAGCTTCGCACCTTTGGTGTTTTTGCACCGTTGCTGATGCCAAGCCTAGAGCGTTTTTACAAACTGTTATCTCCAAGACAAAAAAGCTTAATAACAAAGGGAGATATCAGATTAATTTGAAGATCTTCAAGGTTGTCCGTTCTCTAGTACCAGTCGTTATCACACCGCAGAACATTTCTGATGCAGTTCCTCGTAGTTAGTAATAAAAGCGGGTGACAAGGCGGAAAACCGCAAAGAGAAAGACGCTGTTAACTACAATGATACTTTAAAAAAATTCTGTTGATATTGGGTTGATAATCATCGCTTTGAGTTTTAAATACACCAAAATTTCTTCACAAATCCTACTCGATGAAATGACATGAAGTGCCTTTGGTAAGCTAAAGTGTAGGCAAAATAGAACAAAAAATGTTTGTTCAAGTTTAATACACCGTTAGAACGCTGGGTTTTCATGTAAATAAGTACTGTAACCTTATGGTTGAAAAACACCTGCGTGATGTTTATTGAGGTAACCATTACATGTTAAGCCCGTACAATTGATTAAATCAGGGGAAGATCCAGGATTCTCTAAAAAGGGTGTGTTTGTAGTACTGGGGGGGGGGGGGGGGGACGGAGGACAAATGTTCCTGGGCCTAAGGGGTATGCACTTTTCCAAGTACGTTTTGAAAAGGTAGACTGTAATTTACGGGCATTTTTTGGAGAGGTTTACTGCGCAATCGTTTCATTTATTCATTCATTCATTCATTCATTCATTCATTCAGGATACGGTTTTACGAGCCACATTCTACACGCATGATGTAACTAGTCACCAGAAGTTCAGGAATGTACAAAACACATGCGAACCTTTAATTTTGCGATTTTTTTCCCCGACTAGTTAATTAGTGGTTTTCTAAGGCGACCATATATTCAGAACACGGTTTTCTGGTCACTTTTTCTCATAAATACGTGCTACAAATGTTCAAAATAGAATGGAAGTTAAGAACCACAGTGAAACTACCCGCCAGTGCTAAAGGAAAACTTATCATTCATTTTATTGGAGGTCAAAAACCATGATGTAATTTGAAGCTAAGCCACACGTATTCGCCTAAAAACGCGAAAGTATCTTTTTGGTTTTGACATTTTGCAGCATGTCGTAACTAATCACACAAGACGAGGCAAGTAGCTTGTGTTTGTTTGTTGGTTGGTTTGTTGGTTTGTTTTTTCAAAAAGCAACGCATATTAGGGGAAATGAGCCTTTTCCCATCTTCATCGAATAAAGGGCGCAATTGTACATGGTGGGTATGTCCAAGAACTACGAACTGAAATAGTAAGTATTTGAATACTATATCGTTCAGAAATATATTTTGCTTGTAAAAAGAGCAAAACAGAAAATCGCCAAGGTTTTTAGGATAGAATTGATAACAGTTCAATATTGAGCCAGCAGTGAGGACATCTCAGAAAGCCTTAGATCCCTTTCTCATCAATTCTACAGAGGAGTGATTACATTTGTTTTGTTCTTCAGGTGCAGCACTGTACTGTAACTTTTGTGAGTCAACTGAGTCCTGGGATGACTGCGGTGACCATAATGAGTAACACATCTGCCCAGACGTTAATACAGTTTGCTATGAAACTCACAGGGTCAAAAACAACAGTGGAACGGAAGATCATTTCTATCAGAGGGGATGCGGGATAGTGCAGTTCTGCGATGGGAGAGAGTGCGTGACATAAGGCCAGTGGTGCGAAGTGCATTGTTGTAATAAAGACGCTTGTAACAAGTCGCCTTCTATGACTTTAAATTGCATGACCGGTGTAATGGTTGGATTGCTAACCGCTGCTCACCTTTTTTAATTTCGCCCTGGTTTTACTAATGTGGTACAGGGGTCGATACTGTGAACATCGTTCTCGTCCCGAGAGCGAAGAGTAAACACAAGTCGCGAACTTATTCAGCAACGCAATATAGATTCAGCGAATATTGCCCTGAGATTTGAAAGAGCGAACACAGGAGGCTGAAGTGTATTGTTAGAGTTTTTATGGAGGCGAATAAATCAGTAACTGACATATCATTAAATTAAGTAATTTTAATAAAACGTTACCTGTTGTTGGATATGCTGGCGCGAGGAACTTAAGTTCCCAATTAAAACGTTCCTTTTCTTGCAAAGGGACGTTTGCTCCTTTCTATCATTGTTCCTGCTTTGAAACTTGGTTCCTTTTTCTTCGTTTGAGGAAAAATTGTTTCCATTAATGGTTCCGTTTTGAATGAAATATTCCTATTATCCGCAAGTGGAACAGTTTGTTCCTAACCATTAGTTCCTATTTATGTAAAATGGTTCCCTTTACGAAATGACAGTTCCTTTGTACATGTTGTTCAACAGAAACACCTTGAATTTGTACATTTACTTAAGGATAATAAACAATGGCAAGCAGAGGCACGCCTGAGCAAGCAGGGGCAGGTCGGGGCAAGCAGGGGCACGTTGGGGCAGGTTGTGGCAAGTTGGGGCAAGTTGGGGCAGGTTGGGCCAAGTTTGAACTTGAAAACTGCAGCCATTGTTTTTTTTTTTGTCGCCTATGTGTTTTTTGTAAATGGTTTGAACCCAGGAGTCATATCATAATTCGGTAAATTGTGATCGTCCGGGTGAGTGTAGTCCTGAGAAGGACTGTTTGAGGTGACATTGACTGACGTTTCGACAACCTGAGCGGAAGTCATCATCAGAGTCAAGTGAACTGTGAATCGTCAGTAGATGTTATAAGTCTCTGGTCGTTGTCCTGATTGGTCGACGATCTCGTGATGTTATTGGTCGTCTGTCAGTTAAGCCGTGATGTTATTGGCTGTGAAGACTGTAAAACGTGATTGATGCGTTTCGATCCGTCTTTTGTTAGTCAAATGTCCGTTGGTCTATTGTTAGTCAAATAAGTCGGTTTGTCTATTGTTTGTCTGTCTTGTTATTGTCAGCAATCAGTCGTTTGTAAGGTGCAGGTAGCTGTTGGCAACGGTTCAGTGGTGTTTGTTCTAAGTTAGTAAACCAGCTTTCCAGACTGATTCGTTGATAGTAGTCCGTACTGTAGGTAACGCATTCAGCAGAGTCCCAGTCGATTCTGTGGTTTGTTTTTAAATGGTGCTCAGCAATGTGATTGTTGATATCACCATTTCTAGTCGCTCGTTTGTGTTCAGTCAGTCGGACGTTCAGATTTCTGCCGGTCTCACCAATATAAGTGGCCTGGCAGTCGCAGCATTTGATTTTATAAACTGCTCCCCGTCTGTCGCTCGGTTCGTCTTTGTCTTTAACGTTCGTCAGTAGCTGTCGTAAAGTAGTGATAGGTTTGTGAGCAACGCGGATGTTGTAGGGTTGTAGGATTCGTGCGATAGTTTCAGAAGTCCCTTTGATGTAAGGTATGGTTGCAGTAGTGACAGGTGTCGTGTTAGTGTTTGTAGCGTTTGGTTCGGAGTTTCTGTAAGTATTGTGTCTAATAAAGTCCCGGTTGTAATTGTTCTTGTTGAAAACGTTGTCTAAGTACTTGATTTCGTCCGTTAAGCTGTCAGGTGAGTCACAAACTAGTTGTGCGCGTCTTGTCAGGGTCCGTATAGTCGTAGCTTTGTGAGAAGTTGGGTTGTAAGATGATTGGTCGAGTAGTCTGTCGGTATGTGTCGGTTTTCTGTAAATTGTCGTCCGTAGTTCGTTTTTGTCGCGGGTAACTAAGCAGTCTAGAAAAGGTATTTTACCATTTTCCTCGATCTCCTTAGTAAACTGTATGTCGGCGTTTTGTCCGTTGAGGTGTTCGTGAAAATCGTCGATTTCGTCTTTGTGTACGGCTGTAAAGGTATCGTCAACGTAACGTAGCCAGAGTGGTAGTGTTCGTTTGTAAGTTGCGAGGGCTCGTTCCTCGATGTTTTGCATAACGATTTCTGCAACAACAACGGAAACTGGTGAGCCCATAGCTGTTCCGTGCAACTGTTTGTAGTGCGTGCCGTTGTACTGAAAATACGTAGAAGTAAGACAAAGGTTCAGTAAGTCCATTAAGTCGTCTGTAGGTAGTGGTAGTTCAATAGTAGAGTTGTTGATGGCGGTCTCAGTGCAGTCTAGAGCCAGTTGAAGTGGAATACTGGTGAACAGTGATTTCACATCAAAAGACACTAGTTTGTAGTCGTCAGGTACTTGTACTGTCTTGATTGCGTCGATAAAGTTCTCAGTCGACTGTAGTTTGTGTCGTGATTCGTCGGTCAAAGGTTTCAGTACGGTAGTCAAGTATTTGGACAGTTGGTAAGTCGGGGACCCACAGAACGAGACTATGGGTCGCATGGGTATGTTAGGTTTGTGCAGTTTCGGTAGTCCGTAAAGTTTCGGTGGTTGTGGTACACGGCACCTCACCTCTGGCTACGTTACGTTGACGATACCTTTACAGCCGTACACAAAGACGAAATCGACGATTTTCACGAACACCTCAACGGACAAAACGCCGACATACAGTTTACTAAGGAGATCGAGGAAAATGGTAAAATACCTTTTCTAGACTGCTTAGTTACCCGCGACAAAAACGAACTACGGACGACAATTTACAGAAAACCGACACATACCGACAGACTACTCGACCAATCATCTTACAACCCAACTTCTCACAAAGCTACGACTATACGGACCCTGACAAGACGCGCACAACTAGTTTGTGACTCACCTGACAGCTTAACGGACGAAATCAAGTACTTAGACAACGTTTTCAACAAGAACAATTACAACCGGGACTTTATTAGACACAACACTTACAGAAACTCCGAACCAAACGCTACAAACACTAACACGACACCTGTCACTACTGCAACCATACCTTACATCAAAGGGACTTCTGAAACTATCGCACAAATCCTACAACCCTACATTATCCGCGTTGCTCACAAACCTATCACTACTTTACGACAGCTACTGACGAACGTTAAAGACAAAGACGAACCGAGCGACAGACGGGGAGCAGTTTATAAAATCAAATGCTGCGACTGCCAGGCCACTTATATTGGTGAGACCGGCAGAAATCTGAACGTCCGACTGACTGAACACAAACGAGCGACTAGAAATGGTGATATCAACAATCACATTGCTGAGCACCATTTAAAAACAAACCACAGAATCGACTGGGACTCTGCTGAATGCGTTACCTACAGTACGGACTACTATCAACGAATCAGTCTGGAAAGCTGGTTTACTAACTTAGAACAAACACCACTGAACCGTTGCCAACAGCTACCTGCACCTTACAAACGACTGATTGCTGACAATAACAAGACAGACAAACAATAGACAAACCGACTTATTTGACTAACAATAGACCAACGGACATTTGACTAACAAAAGACGGATCGAAACGCATCAATCACGTTTTACAGTCTTCACAGCCAATAACATCACGGCTTAACTGACAGACGACCAATAACATCACGAGATCGTCGACCAATCAGGACAACGACCAGAGACTTATAACATCTACTGACGATTCACAGTTCACTTGACTCTGATGATGACTTCCGCTCAGGTTGTCGAAACGTCAGTCAATGTCACCTCAAACAGTCCTTCTCAGGACTACACTCACCCGGACGATCACAATTTACCGAATTATGATATGTGTTTTTTGGAACAAACTTTGTGAACCACACAGATGTTAGAAATTGACAAGAAAGGGAAGGTTGACTGGTCTAAAATTGATGGCTCATCACCGAAATTAAAACGGCTTCACTTGGGAAAAGACGAAACAGATAGCTTGTATCACTGTCCAATACAGGTGTCTGATCACGATGGATTTAAAAGTCAACGCGGCCGCAGGAAACATGTGAACACCAAGCACAGTTGGTTCTTTTTCTTTGACGAAAAACCCGACCTGGAAGGATTCGTTGCAAGTACCAAAGAACTTGTCTATGAGGATAAATCGAGTGAAATCACAAAACAAACTGCCACAGCATTGCCTTCATTTTCAATTTCCAGCCAAATTGGCGAACCGGTTCTTGAAATGGCTAACTGTCTCAAAGATCACAGCGCATTTGCTATGAGGGCTGCATATCCAAGACATTTGACTTACACCACGGCGTGCCTCAGGGCTCATGCTTAAGACCCCTCCTGTTCACTGTGTATGCAAGCAAATTGTTTGAAGTCATCAAGTCTCATCTACCTGATGCACACGCCTATGCAGATGATGCGCAGTTATATCTATCATTCCAAGCAGATTCAGAGGCGGACCAAGCGGAGGCAGTCAGCGCAATGGAGAGCTGTATCGCAAGCATCAGCGACTGGATGAAACTAGATAAGCTTAAGTTGAACTCAGACAAAACAGAGATAATCCTTATCGGCACTAAGCCACAACTAAGTAAGATCAAGTTTGACCATATCAAAGTCGGTCATGTAGATTTATCAGTGGAGACTGCAGCTGTACGTAATTTAGGAGCCTGGTTTGACCGTAACTTAAGTATGTCAACTCATATCAACAAGATCTGCCAGTCTGTATACTACCATCTGCACAATATCAGACAAATTCGCAAGTACCTTACGCAGGATAGCGCTAAGCTTCTTGTGCAAGCAGTAATTATGGCACGATTTGACTATTGTAACGGTTTACTATATAATGTGCCTGCTGTTCATCTGTCCAAGCTACAACGTCTCCAGAATACTGCAGCACGCTTAATTACTTTCACGCCTAAATTCGATCACATATCGCCGGTTTTGTTCAAGTTGCATTGGCTCCCAGTTGAATATAGGATTCAGTATAAAATAGGGTTGTTAACTTTCAAGGCAATTCATTTTAAAACACCGCAGTATTTAAGTAACCTACTATCTATCAAGGGAAACAATAGATTTTCTCTACGGTCAGCGTCCAATGGACTGATCCTTGAAGATCCGACTTGTCGGTACAAAGTCACATTAGGTGATAGATCGTTCAGGGCATCTGCCCCCAAAACCTGGAATGCACTACCAAAAGGGATAAGAGACCAGACTAATATAATTACTTTCAAGATAATGCTAAAAACGCATTTATTCAAAATGGCTTATTCCAATTTTCTTTGACTGTCCTATGCAATATAATGTAAATAGTTTAGTTAGTCATTTAGTTTTTAGACAATTTGTTTAAATCATGTAATTTACTATTAGAGAGGATTTTTTGAAGTTTGTAAAGCGCTTTTGATCATATGTAAATGTAAAAAGCGCTATAAAAGTATTAAACATTATTATTATTATTATTATTATTAACTGGAAGTGGAGGTGGTTGTAAGAAAGATTGGGTAGCTCGACAGATAGTGAAAAGATGCTTCAAGTTTCTTAAATTTTGTTGCGAAGATGAGTTGACTTTTGGGTTGATGGAGTTTAGTCTGTGCTCTCCAATTCTGCTGTTCAAGTTTATTGACTACTTCAAACACGAATACACGCTCGGACATGGTGGACGTTTGGGTTACATAGATGCCATTTCTGAGTTAATCGAATTCAGAAAACTTCATGGCGCATCAGAGACAGTTCTTGGAAAGTTCTCCACGACAGAGTTGTATCTTGAAAGAACCCGAAAAACAGTTGCAAAGATGATGAGATTGCAGTGGACCCAAGATCTAGATATTGAAACTTTGGAAGCAAGAGGGCACTGGGTAACAATGGAAGAGTTGATGGAGGTGGTAAAATTTCACTTGAAGAAACATCCAGGCCAAGTTAATCCCTCAGACTTAACATTTGGCTTAAAAATTTGTAACGATGTATTTTTTCATCAAAGTGAAGGGGTCGCGCCCTTTGACTTATCAGTATTTGACTGTGGACATGATCAATACAGCTAAGGAAAACGGCGGATTTATTTATCAAAAAACGTTCAAGACTGCTGGAAAATATGGATTTGATTCTTTGATTCTGACCGATACAAATATGCAAGTGTTGGATGGCTACATCTCTTTCGTTAGGCCATTGCTAAAACCCAAGTGTGACGTTATTTTGGTCACCAGAAATGAAGGCCAACACAGCAAATTGGGCGAGATTATGAGCAAACTGGTTTTCATGCAATTGGAAAATACATCCATCTTGCCCGTTACCGTCAAATTGCCGAAACGCAAAGCCCCAATCAGCTCACTAGCGAAGAGCAAAGAATTTTGTCGGAAGACTCAAAAACACAGCTCTGCTGTGGTAAAGTTCAGTATCAAAAGCAACGATCCCGAGAAGTTGCTGTGAAGGGTCACGAGTGCCTACAAAAGCTTGCTCTTTCAGAGGCATTTTCGTTGTGTTTTGAAATTCTCAACAGAACAGGACGATTTTCTAAAGAAAGGGATAACTAAGCACGGATTTGGACAGTGGACTACTATTTTAAGAGGCCCTAATTTCAAATTTCAAGAAAGAAGAACGACGGACCCCCTAAAGAAAAGGGCTGGACTCAAGTTTCTTTAGGATGGCAAAATGTCGAGTGCGTACTGTTTCTCGAACTCTCTTGACTCGAAGAGCTGGAAAAAAAGGTCTTAAATAACTGACGAGACAGTGAATCGAGGCGAATTGCAATTGACAGAACGCACTTTATTTTCTTTGACAATTAAAGCTGGCAATTAAACACTAAAATACAAGAAACCTTCACGTTCTCTTGACTGAATACAACTTGTGTGAGCTCACAAATCAACTCGACCGCTTTCTCTCTTCGTCCCAAGACAGATTTTTGTTTAGTTCACTGAATTATTTCTCACTCTAATAGAAGTTAAAGACGGTGTTCTTCGTTTTTTTTTTTGGCAACCGGCTGACTTCTTGGAAGACCACCTCTCGCCGCCCTCTTTGTGCTCGCATGTGAGGGATTGCAGCTGGCCTGCTGAGGAGTTATAAAGAGTTCTTGGTCGGTGCTGTCGTCTTCCAATTCTGGTGGAGTTTGTGCCTCAGTCGGCAGGGGCTCTGTAACGCTTTTGACTTGGTGCTGATCTTCTACGTGAAGAATTCCAGGCTCTATGCATACCCTTCTCCTCTCCTCCACCGCCTCCTTCGTGTTCAATTTGCCGCGGTTGCGATGGTGTAGCTTGAGTTTCTCGCACAAAATCTCTCGATAGGCTCGCAAGTTCTTAAGAAAAGACGAATCCAGAGCCGCGTTACATTTCTCAACACATTCCTTCAGGTCCTTCTCTGTAGACCTGAGCCAATTTCCTGCGAAGCCTGAACGCGCCTTGTCGCGACGCAGCTCCTCCTCGGCCGCCTTCTGAACATGTTCGTGCCTCTGGATGTGTCGGAAAATTGGACTTGGAATGGGTTTGTCTGGCTTGACGAGGAGCAGTCTTGCGTTCTGGCTCGAAACTTCCCTAACCGGAGTAGAGCTTGCCTCCTTCTGTTCTGCTCTTGTTGCAACCGCTCTTCTTCCTTTCTTCTACTCTCCTCCATTTTCAACATCCGCTCTAGTTACCTTCGGCGCAGAGTGCCAGGGTGCGACTGCTCGATAAGATTTTGCAACTCCTTCACTCGATCGTCAGCCGGGGAGCTGTCCGTGTCGTCGAGGTGTGTGTCGTCAGTTGGTGCTTCCCCCTCGTCGGCTGGTGCATCTTGAGTCAAGAATGCAGGCAGGGACAGAGCTCTAATCGCCAGCAGTGAGTTCGTCTTCATTAGTGCTGGTTTCTTCTTCGTCCTTCCGACTCTTTGTCTTAGCTTCTTCTGGTGCCTTAGCCATCTGCGCCGCCCAAACAACAAAATCTGTTCGGGGCCTTATCATCCACGCGGAGGCTCTCTTTTTTGGCTGGGGCAGGCTTCGAAAGGTATAAGTTTTCAACCTTCTGTCCATGGCGGGTTGGCCGGCTCGACCACAGTCAACTTTCGCTGCGAGATGATCAACATCGGGCACCGATTTATGGAAGCCCATGCGTTACAGTACCTGACGTCATGTGCGGCGTATCCCCATTTGGGTTAAGATCTCCCAATGGTCCATTTCAAGTGTCTTTTCTGTGACCTCATCAATGAAAATCACCTCTGTGAATGGTGTTATCATTGACTTGTCAAAGGCGCGTTGTTTCGTAACAGTGGCTACATTCCTGTGATGGATAAGACCGAGAATTGGAAAGAACACACTGGTTTTTCCTCTGTTTGCGTCACCCACTGAGCAGGGAACTTAATCCTTGTGACGTTTCTGATTATAGCTCAGCAATTTTAGAAACTCGTCGCAGACGTTCCTTAGGTTCTGCTCTCAGAGACTGTTTCCCAGAACTTCTTTGAAGTACTTTGGAACGGGATCTTTAGCTGGATCATAAGGGCCGAACGCTCTTGGCGACCCTTTACCAACTTGCTGATCTTGAATGGCATTTTCAAGGAAGGGTCGCCTCCTGATCGACCAACACCAGCCACCGTTCACCTCGATTAGATCATGTTAATGATCAACGGCGCAAACAGTTCGCAGTACGGGTCTGACAGAAGTCGTATGACGTTCCACATCTCTCGAACCAGTCTGGCCTTGAACAACTCGTTTGTTGCCATGGTGTTGATGAACGCCGCAGCATCACATTTGTAAGGATAGGTGAACCTCGATCACACCTCGATAACTGGCGTATCCTAACCTATTCATTGCGATCGATATGTCGTTTCTTAAAACCGTCAACTTGTCTGATAACATCTTATCCCCACTGGTCTCCTCGAATGATGAACTTCAGGATTCGCTGCTTACACCAGCCACATAAAAGCCAAATTTGTCTATGGCTGTTGTCAAAAAGGATTGGAAACATAAGTTAACAAGAGTCACTAAGAACACGTTTTCGGAACCACATTCATCTAGCTCCTGCGATGACGGTATTTCCTCGCCGACTACACTTCTAAGTTCCTTCGCAAAACTGTTATTGTACAAGCTCTTCCATGAAGGAATTATTGAGCCCTTTGAGAACCTTTTAGAGTCCCTTCATAGACTCAAATTCTTTACCTTCTGCAAACTTAACCTGTGAAAACAAATATTCTCCATTAGAGAATACAGTTACCATGCATATATATTGTCAGTGAACGAAGGACAGCAATTGGGATATTGGTTCGAGCCTGGCCTATTTTTTCTTTTCTTTCACTTCCAGCATTATTTTAGGGCCTGTGGTTTTTATTTAACGCATTTAAAAAATGCTGTTCTACTGGAATTGATGAAAGCAAAACCCCTGATTTTCATCCAGAGAATATAAATACAATTCCCCAACCAGAATAAGAGTAAAATGTGCCCGAATGTCACCTGTACTCTTAGGTTCCAAATGGCATTTAGTTTGTTTTTGGTTCGTTTGAAACCTATTGCATATGATGTTTTTGCTCAAGGGCAACCGCAAAGCTCTTCAGTAACTGACGAGCTTTGCCAGATATTTTGACATCGGAAAATGCCCCCTTCATTCAGTTAGTGCGAGTTTGGGAGTACCTCTAAAACTTAGCCACATAGATACTATCGACTTTCGCGTCACAAAATTCAGTCAGTTGAGGTTTCCCTTCCAAAACAGGAAAGCTGAAACGCGAACAATTAAAAAGATAAAATTTATTGCAATGGGATGTAATAGATTCATGGAGGAACTGTTTATGCAGGACAGGTGACTTTTATCCTAAGCATAACAATTGTACATGACATCAGTGGAAATTGTGTATGGATGCCCATTAACTTTTAGAATAGTTTATGTTAGAAATAACACTTGCTGGATGAGTAATTTATTTATAAATACGAAAACAATGTCTCTGTAATGATTGGTACGTGTCCTACCAAGCAGTTTACACTGTGTTTAGAAAGCCTCATCGATTTGCTAGTTTTACTACAAAATGAAACCAGAAAACCTTGTAACTCTTTTCCTTATGGGCTGCGGTTGGATCTTTTCTGAAGGTATGATTTTGCACAACTCGTTGTTTCGGCAAAGCTTACCAGTTTACTCGTACCAGTGTGAAAGGGGTTCGCAGATAATTATCTGTTTCTTTTGTAAAACTTCTCTAGTATCGGAAAATGGGTGGAGTTCGTACGCTGACCTTAATTGCTTTTATACGCTTTGATGTAGATTGTTTGAAAACCTTTCTTAACAGAGGACAATGCAGATGTTACAGTATTCTCAGATGAATGATAAGCTCCTTGTAATCAGAAATACAAATGCAACGATTTATACGCCAATAGAATTAATGATTTTAGCCCATGACAAAACTCAAGATAAAAATGAAAACTTCATGATAGTCCACTTGGAGGTCTTTTTTTATCAATACAAAAATGAAGGCTTCCTTCAAATTTAAGTTATTAAACTGAGAGTCTAAAGAGAGTCTATTAGATAGAGTCTAAAGAGCAAGATTCTACAGAGCAAAACAAAACAAGTCGTTTGAGTATAAAGTGCAAGATTACAATGATTGACGAGGACAACAGTTCATCAAATTTGACTTCGTGACGGGCAGTCCAGAAAATTTTGAAGGAGCGTTGATTTTTCTTTTAGAAGTTATTTTTTCCCTCTTGCTTGTATTTCTTTGCTTTCATCAGTTTGGGAGATTTTGTGTTTCTATTTGAAGATAATAAAGCAAGCTTAAAGCAAGCTCCTGACCATTTGTAGAGCCCACATGCCACCCTGCGACCTGTGGCCTAAATTTTTGTCTTCTCCCCTGGTCGCTTGAGTAAGCGACTAGAGTAAACGGCTGAAATTCAGGCTATGGGACCTAATGATGGAAAAAAATACAATTTGAATCGATCCAAAACAACCAAAGCTAATTAAAAGTGTCACCCTGGCCGATTCTTGTATGTGCCAGTCACGGCTATTAAATCTGGGAAAAATATTTAAAATATTAGAAAGCTTTCAGCTGACTAAAACGGTGAATTTCGCTAATGGAAATTAAAATTGTTGGCATCTGGCGCATTGGCGATAAAATTCATTCCAGATTAAAAATCGCTGTTATAATCACCTAGTGTGTCTGCGCCTGTGTATGAAACAGAAAATTGCCAACTTATTCAACAAATGAGGTTTTAAGAATTGAAAATTCGATAATCTCGTTTAGTACGCCGCTCTTGCATTCGGGTTATTATTTGAAATCGAATATTCGCTCCATTATAATGAAACTCTAATTATTTGTATTGCAGCTTCATTTTCGGCAGGAACTTCTTTCATCCACAAGAGTTAAAATTACCCACGTCCACTGAAGAATAACATTATTTTATTGCACGAGCGAAGCAACTCGTGGATGGCGTAAAGAAAGCGCTGTTTTCTGATTTTACTTTTATTTCACACTGAGTTCAGTCAGCGTGTGTTTTCGGCGTTTCCTGGTTTTGCTGCAAAATGAAACCAGCAAAACTTGTAACTCTCTTCCTCGGCTGCGGATGGATCTTTTCTGAAGGTACGATTTGGTACAATTGGATACTTAACAATAAGTTGTTCTAGTATTACTTAACAATAACAGGTACTAATGTTAAAGAGCCGGATATCAGACAGTTTGTAAACCATGCACTAAAACAGGCTAAAGCTTGTCACAGTCCATGCATATTCGTTCAGTTGTAACAGATGTTAAATTGTGTTGTTTTGAAACCTTTTTTACAGAAAGGAAACTTCGAATTATTCATTAGTTTAAAGCTCTCAGAGATGAATGATCAGTTTCCACGGCTATTCAAAATGTAATTACTATGAAAGAAAAGAAGAAACAGATCTGACCTGCACCAAACATGGCAATAATTTTCAGTTTACTGGAAGATAAAATACTAAACAAAAAATAAGACAGTTTCATCAAGACAACTGATTCAAGTGAAGACATTACGACTACTATAGTCCGCTAGAAGCTCTTCCTTTATTGACAATTTTGAAAGGCACTGGGTTTCTAAGACTTTGAGATAAGGCGACAAATATTTTGAATGAAGGTAAGTTCTCCTCGCTCTGTTTTCCCTTTGTTTACCTCCATCGGACCCTTTGGTTTCATAATTGTCCCCCGTAATGTTACTTTGTTATCATTGGCATTTGTTCTGATGATTATGTTGAAACGCAGAAACGTAAAAAATTGCCAAAACATAATGGCTGATTGGCCGAGGATGTCCGTCCTCTAGGACCGGCTGATACCTCAGGAACTTCAGTTCTGAATAGATTTCTGTTAGTTAAGCGTGAAAACTGCACTATCGTGAAAATAAACCAAGAAAACTAAAAATCCCATTTAAGAACTGGTCTCGCATGCATATTAATGAATAATAACAATGATACTTAAAGTGCATATGAAGCCAAATTTGTTTTCACATAGTTGTAAAATATATCGTTTAAAATGCACGATTCCAAAATTTGAGATGGCTAGGACAAAAATTGACAATTTTACAAGCGCTGAAAGTTGGACCATTTTGCCCCGAAAAATGGTCAGAGGACTGGATCGAGTTTGTTGCGAAATTCCTTGGTAGTGACGTAATTTTGGGGACAGAGGTTTTGCTTACCCTCACGAAGGAGGACTTTTAGGAGAAAACCATGTTCAGTGATTCGGAAATGGGTAATAAATGTCTGAATCATCGAGTAGCCGCGACGAAAAGGATATTGCAGAGGAGGGAGATCAAAATGTTGAAGTAATTTACGACCAAATCAGATCAGGACGAACCACTAGCCGAAGTTGAAGACGACAATGGAATCGAGAAGCCAAAGTGGAAGGACTTACGCGAGCAGTGTTAGAGGCAAGATACCATAAACGCATGGTACGTATAATTGCAAAATATTTTTTTTAGCGTATACAAGTCCTTGCTACTGGCACTTGGCTCTCGCTATATCGACAGGCGGCAAAACCCGGACCCGTTCGACCTATATGATATTTGCATTGAATTGTGCGGTCGCTCTCGTCGCGTTACCTCGAATTATTTTTTGCTTCTACAATGCAGTCACGAACAAAACGGCTGCTGATTAGTCGCTTAATCTTCCTCTCATTGGGTCAATGAAGTAATTACGACCGAAAGTTTTGGTCTGTTTATATCTTTCTCACGTATACACTCCATGAACTATTGACATACAGTGACAACATTTATTTGTTTATATATCTCGCCCGCGGGCGAATATTCTTGTTTACAAGCCGCGCTTGTCCATGCGGGCTATATCTATTATCTCGACTTTGATTCTTTTTTTTGGTCGACGCATTGCATTTTATCAATTTTGTTATGATAAGTAGAATGTCGTATAGCTCCAGGTTTTCTTCAATTTACTGACACTTAGTCACAACCTGAATTCAATGGAAACTATTGTTATTTGGGACTCATAGTTTCTTTTCTTGCAGATTCATCCGGGCTGTCGCTTATCGATGGACCATCCACTGACTTTTATGGCTCTCCACAGACAAGCAAGAGGATATAATAATTCTTAGTAATTTTATCTATAACAAAATTATGCTTGCTTGTGCATCGTTGCCTTTACTGTGCACCTGCTGCTAGGTAGCTGGAGTGCAGCCACGTAGGTGCCCAATAAGGGGTTAGCAATACATGCATCAGTCATTCCAATCAGGTTCAGTGAGATGGGAAGTTTTTCAACTGTTTGTAAAACGGATAAAATATATCTAAAGTTTTGATGAAAAAGAAGTTCACATAGACATTCTAATCGTACTTTTGCTATTTGCACAACATCATTGCCCCGCGGAATCCCAGTTTCTGGAACCTTCAAGGGAAAGTAAAACGAAAATGGGAATTTTGAATATCAGGTTAAAATTGCAGCGGAACAAATTAAAGGGAAATGACCTGTGGTCTGAGTTATAAGCCGGGAAGGGGGGGGCTGACTTATACAGGGATGTGCCACTTGACAGGGTATGGCTATTGGCCTCTTTGTCCTGAGCAGGGTACATAATTTTTTCTGCCTGTGACTTATTCAGGGATGTGCCGCTTGACAGGGTATGGCTTTTGGCCTCTTTGTCCTAAACAGGGTATATAATCTTTTCTGTCTGTCCTGAACAGATTGTATTTTGTGTCATTTGTCCTATACAAGGACCTAAAATGAAGGGTGTTGTCTTAAACAGGGTAGGTATTTTGGGCATCTTCTTGTCTTAAACAAGGTCAGGGTTTCAATCCCTCAGTAGCAGCCCTATACCAAAACATGGGTCAAGTGCCCCCCCCCCCCCCCTGGGGGTTATGAGGAGGTTTGCTAAATCAAGGATTTCAGAATGGGAGAGCAATCGGGGGGAAGCCTGCTCGTTATTTCAAATCAATCCCAACTACTCTTTTAGCCAATTCAAATTACTTGTCTGATGACTTCCTGAACTGTACTGCACTCAGTCCAGTCACCATTACATGCTTCATACTACCCATAGGATATTTAACAATTATCCTGCGAAATCGCGCGGAATATCACCTGATACTTAGCCGACGAGGCCGTAGGCCGAGTTGGCTAAATCAGGGGATATTCCGCAAGATTGAGCAGGATAATTGTTTTATTATTCAACAAATTCTCATCGACTACCATTTTCAGAACGAGAAAAACTATGGTGCTATGATGAAAACACTAAAAGCTAGCAACACATAATAAAAATCAAAACAGAACTTCAAGAAATCGAAGTTTACTACCGTTGACTTAAAAAGACTTATTTACAAACTCATGTTTGGAAATGACAAGACAAAGTAAAAAAAATATTGCTTCCTTACCGAGAGTAAGTCCTCTTCCTGTGAATTAAAATCTTTTCAACTTGACAACTTTCCGTGAGCAAGTCTGCTACTTTGTTCACAATAGCATTTTCGTGGTTGAGTTCTCACTATGAAAATTCCACGTCAACCTCTGGATATCTTTGTGAGCTGAAGCAAATACTTGTTGACTTTTTGAGAGCATTTAATCGTGGAAAGTTTCTTCCAGGGAGTTAAAATATCCGGAGAACACTGCTCAAACCGCCTCGCTTTTCAAAATGGCCGCTAAACAAGCAATGAAAGAAAATCTGCAGTGCACTTCCAAATATGGTCTTTTACGTATATCGCAGGATATCTGTCATGTAAGGATGACAGATATTGAGGACTTCCTTACCATATATGGGCATAGTGACAATTTGTTGAATAATAAATCCAGTTATGCTGCCCTTTCGTGCAAATGTATTGAGATTACATGTATGTTTTTCATGGCATTCAGTTTTGTTGATAACCCTGATATTGAAACTTGAGGGTAAGGAACGATAATGATGATGCTGAATGAAACCCATCAGTACTGTTTGAATTAAACAGATCATCTATTTGTTACAACTATTTAACTTGTGATCTAGAGGATAACTAGACTCTCTCAAACCAGTCAAGTACTGAACATTTTCGCTGGGCCATTCCTTGTAATTGAGGCCCCCCACACCCACCCCCCCCCCCCCCCACACACACACACACACACACACACACACCCTTGTTAGAGACTGGACTTTTTGACTTTTTGGTGTATAGTCTCACCCACTACGCAAGTCAATGTGTCATTTGTGTTAATTGAGACCACTGCAAACAACTACGCAAACCTTAACTGTAAAATGTATATTATATGCCGAAAATATCCAAAAGGTATCCAAAAGTACTTATTTAAAACAATTTTTAAAAATGACAATTAACACTGAAACAACAATGGTAAACCACTGGTTTGGCTTGTGTATTATGGCACATAATAAAATAGCGAACTAAATTTGACAAAGTAAGAACAACAATTTTCTTATGTTGACAAAAGTAATAAAACATGCATGTCATAATGACAGTATTTATGTTGCTTGGGAGCTTGTCCTGGTATGACCTGGTTTTTGCATTTGGACAGTTCTGAGGTTTTTGAGCTGTTCTGGTGCCAGTGGTTGTTCTCTCAACAGAAACAGGATTGCTCTGCTGCAATACCTCTTGCTCTGCACACGAATCAGAAAACAACAATAATTATTGTACATATAATGTTTATTCATTTGGTTTCAGAGAAATTAAATGGGAGATGAACTAATGTCAGTCAGATCACTCTGAGAACAAGGAAAAAAAGAATTTTAGTGATAACTGAAGAACAGGAGAATTTGCATGTTCATGTCAACACTTCTGTGAGTAAGGCACATACCGTTATCTGTCATTAGATAGCAACGGAATCCCATACGAGCACCATCCTTAACACGGGTTATTACTAACACAATGAATGATGTATGCCTGTGCTTTTCTATGTATCAACAGTAGGGTGGACTTAGCCTACCAAACAATATCAGTTTAACCATTAAATACATGTGCTACGTAACTGATCAAACATGTAAGTCTTAATATCACAAATATTTGGCTTACTTGTCCTTTGTTCGATCACTGGGAACTTCTTCTGGAGCTGCAGGAACAACAGTATCTCTCGTGGGCACCGTGGTCCTCTTTATATAATCTCGGATATTTACTCTCCCACTCTGCTCGATTGTATCAATCACCGATGATTTGTACTCGTAGCAATCGTCCTCGAAGTGCGCCAAGCAGAGCGCAGTGCACTTGGAAGTCACTGGGATCTTTAAAGTCGGGCCGGCCGGTGCTTTCGAACAGATTTGACCCACTTTTATTTTATTTATTTATTTATTTTGCTTCGCCTGGGAGTTACGTATATAAAAAAACATGGAAGACAATACAAAACCAGGCAGGGACACCACAACAGTAAGAACCAATTACTGTGGGCCCAAATTAATTAATTAACAAGGTACATAAGGAAACAAAAACTGATTAAAAGCAACAAGTTACAGGACAATTCAACAGTCTAGCATTTTTACATTTGACACATATAGATTTCCAGGTTCTAGGCTCTTCTGGATCATAGCTTGTACGAAGGGCTCACAATCGGATCAGTTGGAAACTAATGCATTCGAAATCCCTTTTTCCTCGTGTTTTTTACAACTTCGACCGT
This sequence comes from Siderastrea siderea, assembly GCA_964030785.1. Lineage (NCBI taxonomy): Eukaryota > Metazoa > Cnidaria > Anthozoa > Scleractinia > Rhizangiidae > Siderastrea > Siderastrea siderea. Next base: position 26,942,058 of record OZ034968.1, on the reverse strand, counting down.
TAGGGGCGCGAGCAACGCAGTACCTCCCTCCTCTTGCCTCCTCTTTCTCTCTTTCCGCCATATTGGATTGCTAGTTTGTGTACCCAAATTGACGTCACAGGCTATTGTCACGTGGTATTTTTTTGCCGCGCGATTTGAATGCCACTTTTCGAGGCAAAACAGCCCAACTTTCAGCGCTCGTAAAATCGCCAATTTTTACCCTAGACATCTCAAACTTTGGAATCATTTATTTCAAACGGTAAATTTTATAACTGTGTAAAAACAAATTTGGCTTCATATGCACCTGAAAAGAATACTGTTGATATTGGGTTGATAATCCATCGCTTTGAGTTTTAAATATTCCAAAATTTCTTCAAAAATCCTACTCAATGAAATGACATGATGTGGCATTTAGTAAGCTTAGGTGTAGGCAAAATAGAACAAAAAGGTTTCATGAAAATACACCAAGACAACTAAAAATCCTACTTAAGAAATAGTCTCGCATGCGTGTTAATGAATAATTTAATCAATGACATCGTCCAGTGTCATTATCAAGCTGATTTCGAGCAAAGGTTTTACTCAGTTCTGAGCCTCGCAGCTTTGGTGTTTTTGCACCGTTGCTGACGCCCAGCCTAGACCGCTTTTACAAACTGTTATCTCCAAGAAGAAAAAGTATAAAAAACTAAGGGAGATATCAGATTAATTTGAAGACCTTCAAGGCAGTTCGTTCTCTAGTACCAGTCGTTATCACACCGCAGGACATTTCTGATGCAGTTCCTCGCAGTTGGTAGACAAGGCCGAGAAACGCAAACAGGACGACACTGTTATCAATGACATTAAAAAACACTGTTCATATTGGGTTGATAGAGAGAAACGTTCCTGGGCCTAATATAAGGGTTTGAAAGGGTAGACTGTAAATTACGGGAATTTTTAGAGAGGTTTAATGCACCATCTTTTTATCTTAATGATTGATTGATTGATTGATTGATTGATTGATTGATTGATTGATTGATTGATTGATTGATTGATTGATTGTGAGTGAGTGAGTGAGTCAGTGAGTGAGTCAGTGAGTGATTGATTGATTGATTGATTGATTGAGTGAGTCAGTGAGTGAGTGAGTGAGTCAGTTAGTGACAGTGATTGATTGATTGATTGATTGATTGATTGATTGATTGATTGATTGATTGATTGATTGATTGATTGATTGATTGATTGATTGATTGATTGATTGATTGTGAGTGAGTGAGTGAGTCAGTGAGTGAGTCAGTGAGTGATTGATTGATTGATTGATTGATTGATTGATTGATTGAGTGAGTCAGTGAGTGAGTGAGTGAGTCAGTTAGTGACAGTGATTGATTGTTTGATTGATTGATTGATTGATTGATTGATTGATTGATTCATTCATTCATTCATTCATTCATTCATTGATTCATTCATTCATTCATTCATTCAGTCAGGATACGGGTTTACCACATTGGACATGACATGCGTGATATAACCGGTCACCAGACGTTCAGGAATGTACAAGTCGCATGTGCATCTATAATTTTACATTTTTTCCACGATTAGATAACTAGATTTATTACTGCGCGGCACTGGTTTTCTACGGCGACAATATATTTAGAAACCAGCTTTCTGGTCACGCTTTCTCATAAATACGTGCTACAGATGTTCAATATTATATATGTAATGAACGTTATGCACCCCAGTGGAACTATCCGCCAGTGCTAACGCAAGACTTATCATTCATATCATTGGAGGCCAAAAACTAGAACGTCATTTGAGGCTACACGTATTCGCCTAAAAACGCGAAAGTATTTTTTGGTTTGGTTTTGTTTTGTTTTGTTTTGACATTTTGCAACATGTCGTAACTAATCACGAAAGACGAGAGGATTAATTCGAGTATAGGCGTGTAGCTTGTGCTTGTTTGTTTGTTTATTATTATTTTTTTTTTTTGCCATCTCGTTGGGTAAAATATTTTACTTGTAAAAAAAGTGAACACAGAAAATCGGCAGAGTTCTGAGGATGACAATTTGTAAATCATTGAACGCCGTACTCACGAACAATTGGCACTTCTTGACATGGTCAATTTTTTTGTCTTTTTTTGTCGAGTCTTCTCATTCAAAACCAAGTACCGGTTAGTCTTACGAAAAGGAGGCTTGTGAAGAAAAAACGTTCCATATTTTGTCATCTACACAAACAGACACAACTTGTCATATTTTTTTTTGTGAAGTAAAACGTGCTTGTTTAAGTTAGAACTCCATTTAATTACCTGTGATGACAGGCCAATATTGAGCCAGTAGTAAGGACATCTCCGAAAGCCGTCGATCTCTTTCTCATCAATTCTACAGAGTAGTGATAACATTTGTTTTGTTCTTCAGGTGCAGCCCTGTACTGTAACCTTTGCATGTCAGCTGAGTCCTGGGATGACTGCAGTGACCATAATGAGCAACACATCTGTCCAGACGGCATGACAGTTTGCTATAAAACTCACAGAGTCAAAAATAACAGTGGAACGGAAGATCATTTCTATCAGAGGGGATGCGGGATATTGGATTTCTGCGATGGGAGAGAGTGCGTGGCACAAGGCCAGTGGTGCGAAGTGCATTGTTGTAATAAAGACGCTTGTAACAAGTCGTCTACAATGACTTTAAATTGCATGACCGGTGTAATGGTTGGATTGCTAACCGCTGCTCACCTTTTTTAATTTTGGCCTTGTTTTCATGATGTGGTACAGGGGTCAGTGCAGCGAACATCGTTCTCGTCCCCAGAGCGAAGAGTGGACACAAGTCACGAACTTGTTCAGCAATGCAATAAGATTCCGCGAATATTGCCCTGAGTTTTGAAATAGCGAACACAGGAGGCCGAAGTGTATTGTTTGAGTTTGTATGGAGAATTCAGACTGATAATGCAATAAACAATTAAAGAACCAGACGAATAAATCAGGAACTGGCATGTCACTAAATGAAATAATGTTAATAAAACATTACCTGTTGCCGCTTCCCGTCTCTGGATAGCGTTTCTCGGCACTTTAAACGTCCATCGCATGGGTCACCCCCAGCAGTATGTCACCGGTACTCATTTATACACCTGGGTGGAGAGAGACAATGTGGGGTAAAGTTTCTTGTCTAAGGAAACAACACGATGGCAGAGACTGGGCGTCGAACCACCGACCTTCCAACGTGCTAACCACTACACGATCGCGTTTGTTTTATTGATTACAATTATCAGCCCGAATTCGGCAAACAAACTCTTCAGTTTCGCCGTTTGGGCCCACGCTTCTTCCCCTTCCCATTTCCCTTTCCCTTCCCCTTCCCCTTTCCCATCTCCTCCTCCTTCTCCTTCTCCTCCTCCTCCTCCTCCTCCTCCTCCTCCTCCTGCTCCTTCTTCTTCTTCTTCTTCTTCTTCTTCTTCTTCTTCTTCTTCTTCTTCTTCTTCTTCTTCTTCTTCTTCTTCTTCTTCTTCTTCTTCTTCTTCTCCTTCTTCTACGTTTCCCAAAATTTTTTCTTCCACATTTGAACATGTTCTAGCATGATTTTGTCAACCAAAGTTTGGCTGTTGTATGTATTCAGCATTCAGATTCATAAGATGCTTTGGCATGTTTTCTTCATTCTTTAAGTGGCTTTTTAATTCACTTTTATTTTTTGCGCTGTTCCTGTTTTTGCTTTGGGAACGTTCCTATTATGGGACGATTGTCCCTATTTGGATTGGTCTTTTTAACGTCAAAAGGAACAAATTGATTTGAAAATAGAAACAAAGTGTTCTTTAAGAGCTAAAAAGTACCCTTTGTTCCGAATTTTTAACATTGAAATGAACTTTTTGTTCCTTAATTAGTGGCTATCCACAAATTTGTTCCTAAATTAGTGGCTTAGGAACAAGTGTTCCCAATGGTTTTCGCTTTTTTCTATCAGTTGAAGACAACAGGGCGGTTGTCGAAAGCTTATAGTTTTTTTTAAAGAAATTTTTGACCAGAGAAAGTTTTATTCTTATTTTTATCATGAATCCTGGATACGGATCTTCGATTTTCTTAGGTATTTTTTCTTTTTTTTTATCATTTTGCTCCTTTATATTCACCTGAGGAACAATTGTTCCTATTAGTGCGTTCCCTTCTAGAGTAGCTGTTCCTTTATGCTGGCGTGAGGAACTTTAGTCCCCAATTACTAACGTTCCTTTTCTTGTAAAGGAACGTTTGTTCCTTTTTATCATTGTTCCTGTTTTGAAAATTGGTTCCTTTTTATTCCTTTGAAGAACGTTTTTTTTCCATTAATGGATCTGTTTTGAATGAAATGTTCCATTTTATGGGAACGTGGAACAGTTTGTTCTTAACCGTTAATTCCTATTTATGTAAAATGGTTCCTATTACGAAATGACAGTTCCTTTGTACATGTTGTTCAACAGAAACATTCTTCTATTCTTGTCATCTATGTTTTTATCGCTTTTTAATTGGCAAAACGTTTGGTGTAGTGTTTCAAGTTTGCAACAACACAAAACAGTCAATAGCAGATTTTAAGACTTTTCGAGGCGCTTATAGACTTGTCTGGGAAAGGCTGAACATAATCGCACCAACGCCATATCTCATCTTGAATTTGTAAATTTACTTAAGAATAATGAGCAGTGGCATAATCTCATTACTGGCAAGACGCCGCAGGAAATATATTTTCATTTTTTTCTCGAAAGTAAAATAAATTTTGGCGTTAAATCCAGCTTGACATTCATTCGACCAATTTGGCTGAAATTTGGCCAGATCGTTGGCAGATAGTTCAGTCTTCAAAACCGTGTCCTCGAATTTTTATTTTTCTCATTTCGTTTTGAAGCTAGACCTTTTTTCCACGCGAAGTGGTAATTCATTTGTCTTAGCCTGCGAATACAGCCGCCTCTCATTCACGTCCCGCAACGAAGAGCGAAACGGGAAGAGAGACGTCTGCGATTCGCCGCCAAAAATTCCATACTGATGACGTAAATCTGTCCAGAATCCGGACAGGAACGCTGATTGGACGAGCGGACATTTTTGCATAATTAGCTCTATAATTATTCAGTGTTGTGATGTGAGAAATTCAGAACCAATATGGCCGCTAATAGTGAGAATTCGTCTCGTCCTTCCTTGGAAAGTTTTCGCCTCTGCGTACAATCTATCTGTCCGAAGTTCAATGTTTCATCGTTAAAAGAAAGTCAGTTTCAGGCTCTTTATAGTTTTATCTGCGGTGAAGAGGTTTTTGTTAATCTGCCGACTGGATCAGGCAAGTCGCTAATATTTCAACTCGCGCCACTCGTACACACGTGGATGCATGAGCACATATTATCGACGGGAGATTTACGTCATCAGTATGGAATTTTTGGCGGCGAATCGCAGACGTCTCTCTTCCCGTTTCGCTCTTCGTTGCGGGACGTGAATGAGAGGCGGCTGTATTCGCAGGCTACATTTGTCTTCTCTGACTTCATATGCTAATAGAAGAAGAACGAACGCACTTGCCAAATTAAAAATATGAGACACCGTTTTTAAGCCAGAGGTGTCAAGAAGGGAATGTGGTGTTGATCGTTTTGTTTTCATTGTTTTTGGTCCTGAAGGGAGTGGAACCTAATCTATGAGGACATGTACGTGTGAAAAAAACCTTCTCATCTTCCGAGCACGTTGACCATTTGCCTCTTCTTGAACAGAAAGTCATTTTCTGGAATTATTGAGCTGACAAAAAATATGTAGCCAAAAGGGTTTATCATTAAAAAAAAAACACTACAAAAACTAGAGCGATCCTCGCGCAAACGGTCCTGGATGGTGGCTGATACCTTAAATTTGACTAAGCCTCAACTTTGTCCACATTAAAAATCAATTTACTTTTGCATCACAGTGCTGATTTTTTCTATCAAGTATGGACACTTTGTGGTTGATTGCTGTTACTACGGGCCTACTCTTAGGTAAGAAAACACCTTTGTTCCTGAACCACTTCTATATGAAGCACAATTTGTTTACTGATATGTGAGGGAGAATTTGCTTGTTATGAAACTGTATAACACTTACGACACATCAATGTTCTTAAGCCCCATGCACACGATGATTTGACCGCGTACATGGGTAAACAAATTTTCTTTGACAAATGGGCTTGTGCTTTTGGACAGCGAAACAAGCAGTAGTGTTATTGCGAAATGCAGCTGAAAAAGCGAAGCAAAATAAGATGGTAAGTTTGCATGGACCATGGAAAATGGAGGCTCGTAGTGACAAAATGCTTCTAAAAGTGAACAAATTGCCTGAAACGGCTAAATCACTTGGTCGTGCCTGAAAAAGGCTCCAAAAAATGCGGGTGCGAAGGATCTGGGAACTAATATTAATTCACCACAATTCTTTGACAAATTTCACTTGACGATCCATCTAAACGAGCAAATCTCACATTTAACAAATTTTCTTTGACAAATGAAAACTGGTATGCCAGTTTTCATTTGTCATATGAAAATATGTCAAACTTTCTCATCTACACGAGCAAATAACATCTGTCAGCAAAGAAAAAAATTTGCCAAAGAAAGTTTTGCCGTTATTCGTGGGGCTTTATAGGAAGATATCTAGCTTCTCTACTTTGTGACAACGTTACCTCCTGGTCCTTTCTCCAGATTACAAACGCTGCAGAATTATATAAACATGACGGCTGACACTTTTATACTTAAATGTTACATAAGTTGGCGACAGCTTCCATTCAGAAGATGTTGCTAGGAAGCTAAAATATGTCTTTATAACTAAAGGATTTTGTTTAAAAAAAGGCAAATGTATTTATTTATTAATTCATTTATTTTTTTTGGCTTTTTTTACTTTCCACAAAAAAGTGACGGAGTGGAAGTGATAGAGATAAAGAGAATAAATCAACACGAATGAATCATTTTAGACATGGCGGCTACGTTTTATAACTGTAGCAACTTCTTTTCGTGATTAATTAGCGAACAGCTATGTACTGGAAAAGAAAGGTGCTGAAAATTCATCCTCTTGAAAAAATCGGGCAAATACGAGGGTCATCGTAGCATCTGACAAGTATGCGGAGTGTCATGTCCTTGGGGACGCGGGATGTCACAGGTTTTCGTTGCACATCTTTGCTCTTTGCAAACTTACGCAGTCTACTTACTTCATGAGCGAGCTTAGCATTTACCATCTTCCACATTATTTGCTAGTTTGTTACACATTTAGAATCCAGTGAAAGGGATACACAAAAGTGTCCTTTTGCCGGGTGTCCGTTTTAAGAGGGCTCTTGGAATCAACCTCACGGACGCATGCCGATCACGGGCACATATTTTACCAATATAAAGACCAAAACATACATTTTATAAGCTACAAAGCAAATTTTAGTATATATACTCAGGCCACTTCAGGCATGGTTTGGGCCTAATTTGCATAAAATTTACCCAAAAGTCATAACTCTGCCGAAATCTGCCGGGAAACTATCAAACTTGGCAACTGTGGAAACACCTGACTACCCTAACTCGGTTTTGACTTCAAGTGTCAATAATTTGGGTCACATGACCAGTAAAGGCTTAATAACGGTTAAAATGTTCAGAGTGAAATGGGGAATATAAAATGAAATAACATTAAACCGTTTTGGGTGTCATTCTTTTACAAGCTAAGGGATCATCTTATAAATTCGCCTTTTAAATGTGTCCATACTAAGTAGAAATCCTACAAATGACGAAAATAGGTCACGTGACGTAATGCTTTAATAATTTCTAATATAAATAAAAGAGACAACCTCACAAGGCGAATTCATTATAAGCTCCTTGGGTGTAAAAGAATGACACCCAAAAAATTTTATTCTGTTTCATTTTATATTCCCCATTTTACTCGAAGCGTTTGGACCCTCAGGTTGGACCCTAAACATTGAGTTAAGGCCATCAAGTTTTAAATGGGTGCCAAGTTTGAGAGTTTTAAGGCAAATGTCCCCAAAGTTATGATCAGTTGAGTAGATTTTATGCAAATTAGGCTCTAACCATGCCTTAAGTGGCCTGAGTAACTCGTGTCCTCTATGGATGATCACATGTATAAAAGTTTAAACTGAGTTTAAAATGTGTCTAATCGTATGGTCAAATGTCTTCCACTGAAATAAATGATATGTTCTTCCAAACGTGCATAGTACTACGTAGAGTATTTCAAATAGGCTGTAACTTTGCTGAGCACCGACAGATTTAGTTTGCAGTTCAGCCACACAAATAAAAATATACAGTGAAAGAAAAGCAGAGTCCGTGAAGCGAGGGCGAAAAAGTTTCTAGTCGTGGTTTCTGGTGTCCGTTTAAAGCGGGCCCATGGAAGAGAAATTTGTGAGCTAAACTCTCCTTCGGAGCAAATAAAACTGCTGGTTACTGAAAAGCGGTATCATTATTAAGCGGGGTACCACTGTGTGTGTTAAGTCGTTAAAGTGTCCTTTGTCGGTAATAAGCACGTTAATTTGTTTCAAGGAATATTCCAAGTTTTTTTAAGTCAAAAGCGAAGCATTTTTCAAAAAATGTTTTAATCCCATTTAAAGAAATAGTCTAGTTAAACGGAAATTTCAAAAGCAAGGTTAATTACATTTTACGACTAAAATGTTCTTAATTTCCTTTTAATTTCTTTAATCAGGCCAAAAATAGCATTACGTCGCTTGGAGTGGGTCGACGTTACTGGCCACTAGAAAAAAAGCTCATGCATGAGATAACTGGTAGCAAGGCAATATTGCTGTTCTACCCATTCAAAGACCTGCCCTCCGCTAACGTCAGTGAGGAAATAATCAAGACTTTCTGCGGTAAGTTGACAAGTGAAATTCGCAAACAGGAAACCAATATTCTCTATCTTTGTTATCAAATGTGCCATGCACTTAGACAGCAATCAAGCCATTGAAAAAGGCAGGACAAATTTATCGTAAGGCATATATTAATTGCCATGCTTAAATTTTGTGGTTTTGGAAATGGTGGAACGAGAATTCTAATCTTGAGGTTTAACAAGGATTTCACGAAGCGACAAAAAAGTTTTAAGCACTTCTCGAAAATTCATTCATTTAAATAATGTACTTGTTTATGTAAAGGACGAGGAAAGTGAATATTGACGACATGGACCAAAACTGCAAAAATCACAATGCGAGGGCCGTTTCTTATTCAGAAGTGTTAAAAAGCTATACAACGCAAAATTGAGCTTTCTTCCCTTGCGCAACTTGCAAAATGGGGTAAGGAAATTACTGCAGCAAGTAGTTTTGGCGATTTGCCATACCATCGCAAAAATCGTGAAAATTTGTTGCAGAGATTAATAGTTGCCTGACGGCGCCCAGAAATAAGGCTTCATAAGCATCCCTCCTTGGGCCGAGTTTTTGTACCCTCTGGGACTGAATGATGTGATTCGTACAAAAAAGAGCTATTTCAAGGAGGCAAACAAGGGGCTCTAATAACATGACAGGACCGAGAAAGCGCGAACTGTAACTACCTCCTGTTGTCCCATACAAATTCTTAGAAAACTTTTCTAAGAATTTGTGAGAGGTTTTTCAAGCGTATCTAATGGGCTTACCGCCAGGCGTCGAAATGTCACTGCATCAAATGTAAACCAGAACAGCGGAGATGTAACGACCGACTTATACATGTCATCAAGTCATAATAAAACGTGACTTGATTTTTCCATAGAGTAATAATGCGCATCATTTACAAGTCAACACAAGACAATTTTGGTCAATCAAATAGGAAATCCGAACCAAAAACTCATTTATAAAAATTAATTTGTCTGTGGTAAGGTGAGGCCGCTCAAGGTGAAAGTAATCGAAAAATATTTTTCAAAAAATGCAGCGAAAAGCAAAATAATCACGGATAATGTTCTGTTGGTTGGAAGCGGCTAATATTTGACTGAAAACTCTGCGATGGACTTTCGCCAAGAATAAACTTTCCAACAGGAGCCCGACCAGGAGGTCTTTTTAATTTTGTACATCATTATTTGTCACCGGATGCCAGTAACGAAAAGGATCAATGAAGTGTTTTCTTGCAGTTTCTGGTTTCATTTTCTTGAGAAACGATGTGATGTTACAAGCGGTTGTTAAACGCTGATTTCAGTGGTTATTTTCCTTCCAATACCGTCAGTGCACTCGTTTCCGGAGCCTAAAAGCGATGTGATTAGATTGATGTTATCCTGGAACTCTGGCAATCGACATTTTGTTTCCCTTTTGTATCAAACAATAGGATAAATTCAAACTAGATTACAGTGAACAAGACTAGAAAAATCTTCCCTGATGTCCTTTTACAAAAGCCTCGCGTAGTGGACTCTGGTAAGTTGAATGTGTATGTAAGCCGTGCAAAATCATTACCGGTACAATTGTAGCTGCTAACTAAGTAGTCTTTTCGGCATGGAAAAATATTGGAGGGCTGCAAGACCTGAACAAAACCACGTGTTCGATCTGAATTTTGTTATTTATCTCAGACATGCCTCGGTTACATTTAAGATTTCGTCGCCTCATTACAACTTTAAATCATTGCTTATCACAAACGCGAAGTTACATGAATTACATGCATATGCCAGGTTTTTCTCTCCAGTATTCTGGATCGGCTTCGATCAGTGCTCAATAAAGCACTATAATTTTGGCGGGAATTTCTGTGGATCGAACAAACGCAAAACCGCAATGTATGGCTAGTTGGATACCAAATTTATTTATTAAAATTTATTTCAGCTAATCCACATTAATTTGTTTACAAGGTCTGGTTGCAGTAAAGTGCTGAGAAAAGAATCAGAAGAAATCAGTAATGTTTGAAATCGGTTTGCTTATTCGGTCTATTAAACAAGTCAGGCGATGGAGAAGGCACCTCTTTTGTTAGAAATACTGTCCACTAAGTTGACAGTTTTTTGCCACTTGCTAACTCATTTCATGGAAAGATATTTGAAGTTCAGTTATTTCGATGTTCATTTGCCAGTCCGTAACTTAGCTAATGTAGGCCAATCCCTCTGAGTAACATAACGAGTTTTCTCAGCTCTGACAGCAGTAATGTTTGAGTAAAAATATGCAAGAGTTGAAACTCAATTGAAGAATATTTGTTTCTTTGTGACGGTAGCAACCATCCCTGCTCTTAAGCTGACTCATCTTTCACTAGCAGGGCTGCCAAGATGTCACATCTTTTGCCAGTTTGTGTTTGCTGTTGTCACAAGAAATAAAAAGCAGTTGATAAAAACCAAAAAACTAAGCAACAACAAAAACAACAACAAGAACAAACAACATATGATAATAATGACCCGGCCGAGAATAAGGAGTGAAAGCTATGGTTCCAAAACTTTTGTGCTTAAATAATTTCTTGAAACAATTTGTCAGCCTTTCCAGCCATAATTAGTAGAGCAGCCTGCATATCTAAGTCTCGAACTGGCAAAATGAACATAAAAATATTTAAAAAGTTCAAAGCAGCGAGTTTTAGTCGGAAAGCAGCTTTTAGCTAAATCTGTGATCAACGTGAGCCATAGTCTTCTCACTTATGATAGCGATGAAGTTTGAGAAAAAAAAGGGAAAAAAAAGAAAGAGTTGAAACCCCGGTTGAAACTCAATCAGTGGAAGAATATTTGTTTCTTTGTAACGGTGACAACAATTCCTGCTCTTAAGATGACACATCTTTTATTGGCAGGGCTGCCAAGATGACACATCTTTTGCCAGTTTCTGTTTGCTGCTGTCACGAGAAATAAATGTCGCTACACGAAAAGCAGTTGGTAAAAACAAAACAAAAAAACACACAAGAAAAACAGAACAACATCAATTTATGAGAATCGCAGCCGGTCGAGTCGAGTGCGAGAAGGCTATGGCTGAAAAGTTCATGTATTAGGATGCTGTCTTCAATCAATTTGGCAGCCTACTAAGACAGCTAAGTAGGCCTTAATAGGAACGTATACACATGGTATACTGCAGTGACAACCAATTTTATTTTGCCCTTGAACGTTTTTTCCACGCTTGGCACTGGTCACATGTATTTGCTACGAGTTCTCATTGGATCATTTGATTGTCTGCATCTTGTAATTGGTTTGGTTTTAGTTAATGATATCTGATTGTTTTGAAATTTGTCCTGTCTTAACGTCATGCCAGAGCTAGTTGTAAAAAACTGTGTCAAAGTAAATAAAAGAAGTTGAAACCCGGTGGGTTCACTTGGAAACCCACCCATGATGGTGTTCTCAATGACCCTAACCCCAGCGCGTTTCGAGAAAATGTTTGGATAAATGCCAAGAAATGAAAAACCGATAGGGAGGGGAAGGCGAAGGGCTCAAAGGGAATTACAAATCCACTGACTCTGGCCTCCACACTTTTTCTTCACGGTTGCTCGTCTTTATCGTGCGCTTTTCGTTTGTCAGTAAAGCAGTGAGAAACGTTCGCTGAGTCCTGGGAGATGTTTCCCGCTTGCTCAATATCAGGATCAGAAAGAACTACATTATTTTGTAGGCTCGTGTTACGAATATACTTGCATCAAAGAGGGTTCATCACGTGCAGTATACGTTTAAACTCAGTTAAATGATTTGTGGAAGGGAAACATTTTTCATAAAATCTAAGAATGCGGTACAAACTGGCAATTGAAGAAGGTGACGAGAATCGCAGACACATTGATTTGTTAAAACTCGCGCGAGAATATTCCGACAATTATACAGGCATACGCTGAGCAAGCACAAATTCCGAACAAATCGCGTTTCTTCCGTACCAGTTGATGGGTTTCTGCGCACTTTCTTGCCATGCTGCTTCTTCCCTCTCTGAGCTTTCTCTGAGCAGTTTCTGAGGCTACTTTGTACGCTTCTGGCATTGCACTGCGCAATTTTTTTACATACTCAGGGTGAGAAATAAATCCAGGGGGAGGCTTGAGATTAAACATCAGATCGATCGGAAGACGGAGTGTCTGCCAAATAAGAAGAAGAAAGGCGCGTAACCTGTAGAATCGTTTCTTGTACAATTGTACGCATGGACCACTTTGTTGAGGTGATCGCACCACCTAGATTTGTGCTTTTCGGGCAGAGTTCTGCGCATTGACACCAGTGTTATATTAAACCTTTCTACTTGTCCATTGCCTTGGGGATGAAATGGAGTTGTTCTAGAGTGGCACGTTCCAATGTGTTTATCTAGATGGTAAAACAACTTATTCTCAAATTCACCTCCCTGGTCGTGGTGTATCGTCTCAGGAATCCCCAACTGCAGGATGAAATTATTGTATAGTTTTTCCGTCGCTGTTTTCGCAGACTTGTATTTGGTTGCATATGCCTGGGCGTACTGGGTGAAGTGATTTATTACTACCAAAATGTACTGGTAACCTCATGCACTTGTTTCAATATGGAGGAAGTCCACGATACCATTTGCAAGGGTGCTGTGGTGATAATTTGGTGCAGTGGTTCCCTCTGTTTGACTGCCGGTGGTTTCTGCTTCAGGCATCTGCAAACCTTAGTGACATAATGCGTGATATCATTCTTCCTTTTTGGCCAGTAAAAGCGTGCACTAGCTCGTTCGTACACTCTTTCGGCTACAAGGTGACCCATTTCTTCATGCAGTTCTTTCAAAATGGGCTCAGATGCAGGAGCACGAAAACTTGCACTCTCTGGCAGGTGTTGCGGTACAGGATGCCGTTGCATGCTAAGCGAAGTTTTTTGCACTCAAACAGTAGCCTTTGAAGGCCTCTTGACTCAACTTTACTTCCTTTTAGGAAGGTCGTGTCCCTGCCTTCAAAAAGTAGACAACTCTGCTAATTACGGGGTCCCGTCTTTGGGCTTCACACAGGTCGACATGTTGTTCTACACCTGGGACGCTGTCCTAGTCATCACGTGCTGTGAGTGAGTCAGTCAGCGCTGTTAACCATGGAAGATCCTCTTGGCTGTCATACTGTACAGAACATATAGCAGCCTGCACAACCTCCGAGCTACTTTCTTCACAACATGTTTTCATATAGTCTTCAATATTCAAGGGCCTTCGCGACAACGTGTCCGCGTCAACATTGGCTTTCCCTGGGCGGTATTTCACCTGAAATCGAAAGTCTGCAAGTTCTCCAACCCAACGTAAGGTGGTTGCATTTAACTTCGCAGAAGTCAGTATGTACGTCACTGGGCTGTTATCGGTATACACAGCAAAGTCAGGAGTATAATAAAGATAGTCTCGAAATTGTTCAGTCGCCGCTCATTTCAAGGCAAGGAATTCCGGTTTTCCGGCATGCAAATTATAGTTCATCTCTGCAGGTGTAAGGGCACGGGACGCATATGCAATGACTCTAGCTTTACCGTTTGTCGCTGATAGAGTACTGCGCCTAAACCGCCTTTGGACGCATCTGTGTGAAATATAAACGGTTTTCCGTAATCGAGGTAAGCCATGAGTGGAGGATTGGTGAGGTGTTCGATGAGAGTTTTCAGCAATTGTTGACAAATATCAATCCACTTAATCGACGTTGCTGATGGCAATTGTCCATCTCTTGAAGCTGCGGTACTTTGCCTGAAAACTTTGGGTGATCTTCACATTTTTGGTTTGTTTGACAATTTATATATAGGCTTGGCGATGTGGGCAAAGTTTGGAATATAACGACGGTAATAGTAATAACCCATTTGTTTCCTCACCTCGCCAACAGTTTTCGGGGTTTCCTGTGCAAAGGCTTGTAACTGCAGTTATTCCACTAGGATCGACTCTGTAACCATCTTCTGAAACAATCAATCTGAGGAAACAAAACAATGATGTCACCCAAGTAAGGGATGGCAATTTCGTCTCGTAATTCACCAAGGCAATGTTCCATATATCTTTGGAAATTGGCAGGTGCATTGGTCAAGGCAAACGGTATGCGTATCCATTCTTATAATCCCCATGGCGTGATAAATGCTGGTGAGGTCGACTTTTAGGTGCAATGAAACCTTAGTGGTACGTTTTTCCTTGGTCTAATATGCTAAACCACGAATTCCGCCCTAAGCTATCAAGGGTTCCTGGATACGTGGAATGGGGTGTCGATCAGGAACGGTGCGACGATTTAACTCTCTATAATCCACACACAGACGCAATGTTCCGTCCTTCTTTCTAACACACACCACCGGAGACGAGTAGGATGATCGTGACCTGGTAATAAACTTTGTTAAAGAGGTGCTCAGGTCCTATTATTTTTTTTATCCTTTTTAGTTTTTAACAGTAGGACCTGCATTGATAGCAGTTTTTTTCTAAAACTGATGCAGTTATCCTGGATAACTATGTTCTTCTTATTATTATTATTATTATAGCTCTTAACTTCTTGATAAAGAGGTCGAGGGATTGGCACATAGTTTTGCTGGACAGGTGTACTGTTGGGTAAGTCAATGTCCATCTGAAGACCTTCTATGCACCCTATATTATCCTCGTTCTTTGCAAAGGATGCTGCTTCCTCTTTCAACATCTTCCGAACTACTTCCTGCTGTTCACTTGTCAGGCCAGACATGTCGACTTCAGGCATGACATCATTTGACTCCTGCGGTGGTTCTCCTTTTTCTACTCCAGCAACCGTATGCAAGTTATCAGTACACTCAGGGTTTGCTACCCTATCACTGTCTGGTTCTGCCAATGTGACTTCCAAAGGCGTGACCAATTGCATTCTTCCTAGTTGGGTACGGCCAGGAAGTTTATGTCATGTTGGCTGGTGCTGTGAACTTCGATCTCAATTCGTGACACCGTAGATACGTGGTGTAACTATCATATAGTGGTTTGACTTAATCCAATATAGGCATAAACATAGGAAGCCATATACACAGCCATACACAGCTATACATGACTATACATGGCTATACACAGCTATATATGGCTATACACAGCTATACATAGACATACATAGCTATACACAGCTATACACAGCTATACACAGCTATACATAGCCATACATGGCTATACACAGCTATACATGGCTATACACAGATATAAATAGCCATACATAGCTATACACAGCTTTACACAGCTATACATGGCTATACATGGCTATACACAGCTATACATGGCTATACACAGCTATACATGACTATACACAGATATACATAGCCATACATAGCTATACACAGCTATACACAGCTATACATAGCTATAAATGGCCATATACAGCTATACACAGCTATACACAGCTATACATAGCTATACACAGATATACATACCATACATAGCCATACACAGCTATACACAGCTATACATGGCTATACATGGCTATACACAGCTATACATGGCTATACACAGCTATACATGGCTATACACAGATATACATAGCCATACATGGATATACACAGCTATACATGGCAATACATGGCTATACACAGCTATACATGCCTATACACAGATATACATAGCCATACATAGCTATACACAGCTATACACAGCTATACATGGCTATACATGGCTATACACAGCTATACACAGATATACACAGCTATACAGGGCTATACATGGCTATACACCGCTATACATGGCTATACCTGTACAGATATACATAGCCATACATAGCTATACACAGCTATACACAGCTATACATGGCTATACACGGATATACATAGCCATACATAGCTATACACAGCTATACACAGCTATACATGGCTATACACGGCAATCCTTGGTTATACACAGTATACATAGCCATACATAGCTATACACAGCTATACACAGCTATACATGGCTATACATGGCCATATACAGCTATACACAGCTATACACAGCTATACATAGCTATACACAGCTATACATATCCATGCATAGCTATACACAGCTATACACAGCTATACATGGCTATACACAGCTATACATGGCTATACACAGCTATACATGGCTATACACAGCTATACATAGCCATACATGGCTATACACAGCTATACACAGCTATACATGGCTATACATGGCTATACACAGCTATACATGGCTATACACAGCTATACATGGCTATACACAGATATACATAGCCATACATAGCTATACACAGCTATACACAGCTATACAGGGCTATACATGGCTATACACCGCTATACATGGCTATACCTGTACAGATATACATAGCCATACATAGCTATACACAGCTATACACAGCTATACATGGCTTTACACAAGTTTAAAAGAGGCTTACTACCGGCACTTGTAAAGTAATTTAGTTAAAGATCGCCTTGTAAATTGTTAAGTTTAAGTACATATTTTAAAGTATTGTATTAATTAGTTAGTTAATTCACGGATTTTATGGAAACCAAATTTAAACCTGTATGTTTAAATTTGATAAGATTTCGTGTATAAATAAAAGATTCCATCCATCCATCCATCCATCCATACATAGCCATACATAGCTATACACAGCTATACACAGCTATACATGGCTAAACATGGCTATACACAGCTATACATGGCTATACACAGATATACATAGACATACATAGCTATACACAGCTATACACAGCTATACATGGCTATACACAGATATACATAGCCATACATAGCTATACACAGATATACATAGCCATACATAGCTATACACAGCTATACACAGCTATACATGGCTATACATGGCTATACACAGCTATACACAGCTATACACAGCTATACACAGCTATACATTGCTATACATGGATATACACCGCTATACATGGCTATACACAGATATACATAGACATACATAGCTATACACAGCTATACACAGCCATACATGGCTATACACAGATATACATAGACATACATAGCTATACACAGCTATACACAGCTATACATAGCCATACCTGGCTATACACAGCTATACATGGCTATACACAGATATACATAGCCATACATAGCTATACACAGCTATACACAGATATACATATCCATACATGGCTATACACAGCTATACATGGCTATACACAGATATACATAGCCATACATAGCTATACACAGCTATACACAGCTATACACAGCTATACATGGTTATACATGGCTATACACAGCTATACATGGCTATACACAGATATACATAGACATACATAGCTATACACAGCTATACACAGCTATACATGGCTATACACAGATATACATAGCCATACATAGCTATACACAGCTATACACAGCTATACATGGCTATACATGGCTATACACAGCGTTACATGGCTATACACAGATATACATAAACATGCATAGCTATACACAGTTATACACAGCTATACATGGCTATACACAGCTATACATGGCTATACACAGATATACATAGCCATACATAACTATACACAGCTATACACAAATATACATAGCCATACATAGCTATACACAGCTATACACAGCTATACATGGCTATACAAAACTATACATGGCTATACACAGCGATACATGGCTATACACAGATATACATAGACGTGCATAGCTATACACAGTTATACACAGCTCTTCATGGCTATACACAGCTATACATGGCTATACACAGATATACATAGCCATACATAACTATACACAGCTATACACAAATATACATAGCCATACATAGCTATACACAGCTATACATAGCTATACATGGCTATACACAGCTATACGTGGCTATACATGGCCATACATGAGTGTACATGACTATACACAGCTATACACAGCTATACACAGCTATACATGGCTATACACAGATATACATAGACATACATAGCTATACACAGCTATACACAGCTATACATGGCTATACACAGATATACATAGACATACATAGCTATACACAGCTATAGACAGCTATAGATAGCCATACATGGCTATACACAGCTATACATGGCTATACACAGATATACATAACCATACATAGCTATACACAGCTATACATAGCTATACATGGCTATACACAGCTATACGTGGCTATACATAGGTGTACATGACTATACACAGCCATACACAGCTATACATGGCTATACACAGATATACATAGCCATACATAGCTATACACAGCTATACACAGCTATACATGGCTATACACAGATATACATGGTTACACATGGTTAAACATAGCTATACATGGCTATTCACAGCTATAAACAGCTATACATGGATATATACAGCCATACGTGGCTATACCCAGCTATATATGGCTATACACAGCTATACACTGCGTGTGTTTTCCCTATCCCTTCTCTTGAAATATGCTGTTCTTTGTAATAATTTATTTATTGTTTGCGGTCTTTCTATCAGGGACCGCGCGAGGGGTGGGCTGAGGGGGCCTTTACCCCCTTTCCCTTTTTTTGTGCCATTAAAAAATAAATGAAAAAGTTGGACAATTTCTTTGTTTCAGAGTTAATCAGTTTTCGGTTTACCAGTTAAACATAATTTGTAATTTAGACCAAACAGGAACTGAGTACTCTAACTCCGTGTTGAAATCGCCTTTCCTTCATTTGGCTTGATTAGTTGAAATTCTCACGCGCTCTTGGGGAATCTCGAAGAGTCTGGACCTGTTCAGACTTTTTCAAGTCACTTGAATCGATGGAAGTTGAAACTGTCGCTCTCGCTCTTGTCGGGCCATTAACTCTGCGCGTACTGTCATCGACTCTTTCCTGTTGTTGAAGAGTTTGGACTTTAGTTGACTTTTGTTCTTGTGTTGTCCGGGCATTATACATTAGGACCGTTCCTTTATCAAGTTAATCTACAAATGTAAACGTTTCGTCTAGGATATATAGTTGCCAAAAGATGTCATTTCCTCAGTTCTATCGATAACAAATAAGGCGTTCAGTCCTTAATTAGGCCGCTACGGACTGACTTTGGTAGAAATGTACGTTTCATGATACTAAACTCAATAGTGATTTAATATTCTACAGGTCTGCTTGTACAAGTTTTTTTAAAGGAAAATGTTTTCATGTTTTTGATCTTTAAAAATGCGAATACGATAAGGTTCATAGCTTGCCGGTTTTATCTTTCGAGTAGAGCCGACTAAAGAACCTGTCAAGGAGCATTATTTTGGGACTGTTTTAACTGACAACTTTAATCACACTTGGCTGCTCTAGATACATTGCTAATTACTTGAAAAGAGAAAGTTTTTGCGTGAGATTTCCCCCCACCTGCTTTACACGAGCGATCACCAATTAGCCCCCCACTCTAAAATAGGCCGCACGGTCCCTGTCTATTTAGCTGCCCCAGTTAACCGGTTTGAAACAACTTTCTTTGGTCAGTGCTCGCTCAGAAAATTAATCTAGCGACGACGGGTCACCGCTTGTTATTTTGTGTTAGTTCAGTCAGCTTTTAAGCAATTATTGGTCAGCATATCCAGAATAATGAAGGCCTTAAAATTCTGAGTAAAACATCTGTAAGTTTCTCTGATCCCTAGCACAAACTAAAATTTCAGCACATTCTTCACAGACAGTGCATGTACCACCCTCATTTCGTTCGCTTCCACACTCACAGCTATACATAGCTATACAGGGGTACAAAGGTACAACGCAGGGTAGTATTAGTGGCCCATACCTTTTCAACTTATTCCTGAATGACTTGGAAATAGTTGGACACGAAGAGATATCTTTATTTAAATATGCAGATGATTCTACAATCTTCGTTACGATCTCTAGAGATTTACCTGATGTATCGGGCATTGCATTGATTAAATTTATGGATTGGACTCACGCAAATAGTGTGCACTGTAACACTAGTAAATGCAATTACTCTTGCATAAGAAAGGCAACCCTACAGCCTATCCAATGTTATACAGTATAACCAGGAGCCCATTGTGATATTATGCAGTATAGTTGTATCTCTATACTGGGAGTCACAATACAAAGTAATTGTTAGTTTAGCTTGCATGTTAAGGCAAAGCTTCATGAAGCCAGCAAATGTTTATTTATAATTACAGGCCTGTGTAAGGAAGGATACACACAGGGCGAATTAGATCAGCGTTTTTAATGCGATTGTGCTCCCTGAAATACTGTATGGCCTTTCAGTTTTTGCAGCCAGTGCTTCTGACCTCACCGCTGTGCAAAGCTTTTTAAAAAGATGCCACAAGCATCTTTGAGCTCTTGGAAAGTAGTGACCGCCGCCTTTTTGACAAACTTTAACGTAATGACCATCCGTCACATAGTCTGCTTCCTCGGTATAAAGATTCATTGGAGCGCCGTAGAAATAGATCCAGTATAAGACCTTCCTATAAATACAGAACGTTTTACAATGTAAAGATAGCTTTTTTAATAGATTACTTTTTAAGTATAACATAGTTAGTTCCTAATTTAGTTCACTTATATATTGTACTTTTGCGCATATAAATAATTTTTTTAATAATTCTATTGTAACATCTGATACCTATTTTCATCCGATGAATAAATACATTGTTATTATTATTATTATTATTATCATTATGATGATGATGATGATGATGATGATGTAATTATACACAGCTGCATATGGCCATACACAGCTATACATAGCTATACACAGCTATACCAGGAGCCCACAACCCTTGTGGGCTCCTGGCTATACATAGCTGCAGCCTTCCGCAAACTCCTTAGCGGGCCACATATCAAACGTGTCGCCCTCTTTTGATCAGACTTCCACATAGGGCAGGCATGCACAGGTGCTTTGAAGGCTGTTGCCAACCAGGAGCACCTGTCGGTTGAATGTAGAGTCCCGGTGGCTTTTTCCTTGCCTCGTTCCTGTGTGGCTTTTTCCCAGGCCTTCACGGTCAATCCATTTGAGTGACGCGAAACGGTTTTTCCCCGACGAGATATAGAGGCCTAGGAACTAGGCAAGCTTTTTCCCACGTCCTCATGCATCTTTCGGACACTCGTGGTCGTCGCAGAGATGAATATCTATGTCACATTCTGTGTACTTCTGTTGGTTCTGTGCTCTTTGTTTTCATGTGGGCGAGGAGTTTGGTTCTCTAAAGAGGAGCAAAAGCTACTGGATAAGGTATTAGAAGAGTATACTGCCTGTTCGGATCATTATCGTTACGATTCTGTGATCAACACTGGCTTGGAGAATTCGCGACGCCTGCCAAAAATCTTCATTTGGTGCCCTCTACAGCATAACGGTGTACAGATACAATGTCCTGTTCATCGTTGTCAATTAACATTCGACAGATGGACATCCTGTGTTGTTAGTGATAATACATACAACCCGCGTCTTGTGTATGATTTGGAGGGCAACATCGTTTTAGTTCAAGCTTCCTGTTTGTCCTCGTGGCGATAGGTTCCTGTCTGCCTCTAAGGAAATTTTGGACTTGTTACCAAGTCCAATAAAGGATTCCTTTCCGTTTAGAATGTCGCACAGATCTGCTTGTTCAAACCGCCTGCTTGATTACCTAATAACGTCCCTGACCATGGGGCACAGCTTCCTCGATATAACAGAATCTATACTCGACATTAACTATCGCACCTTTTATCGCATACATGGAACTGACCCTACGACCTCGTTTCATGCAAGCCCATTGTTTTCAAGTCCGGGATAAAAAGGTGTGATGCAGTGGACTGGGATCAAATTAGGTGCTAGATCAAAATGGTTGCCTCCTTGGGTTTCCTCCGTAATCCTGATAATCTATTAAGTTCCCGAAAAACGCTGACTTTTGGTTATCTTTTCTTTGTCTTATCCGCCTTGATCGATGCTAAAGAACTGCCTAAAAACTGTCTAAAAACGAGCAGAGTAAAGTAAAAAGATGGAAAATGGCGTTTGAATGACGCGTGGCATGACGCGTATTTATAATGCCTGCAGCTCGCGCAAGGTTAATCAGGACACCCTGGTAAATTAATTAAATCAAATCAACATCAACACCGCGCTTCTAGCTCTTTTTCCCCAAAATCTCTCCTATGCTTGTCTGTTTCTTTAGGAACTACAAATAGAATTGTTCCTCAGTTTAGACGATTTTCTTTGCCATGTTTTTGTGAGATAAAGGGAGTAGAAATCTTCAAAACTTAATTTCACTTTTAATTTGTTTACATCCAGTTGACACGTTGCCAGGAATCATCGCCGTGGCGCATTGCAAGCAGGCAAAGTTTAAAGTTGCAAAACGCCATTATCTCCAAATATCTCCAGCTAATTTTTTATTATGTTATGTAAAATTTATCGACCTTTAAAATATGTAAGATTTAGGGTGGAGTAATTTGGAGCTTTTGTAAAAGAGACGATGAGAGACAACCATGTCGTGTTTTGCGGCAAGAGCAAGCATTCGACACCCTCAAATTAAGGTTATTTTTAGCCAAATTACGGTAAAGAAGATTGACTAATATGCACGCAGACATAAACATTTTAAGCTGTGAGCCAGGACTGTGAAAAAGCGTTTTAATCATAGTGCACGGCTGGCTGAAAAATAAAGAAAGAAAATGAGATTTCCGGTTTGTTGAAAGGTAAATTTTGCCGGCTACCAAACGCACCGGAAGCGCGGAAAGAGCGCTCGTGCCAGTTCTTCTCCGCATCACACATCGCTTGAAGAGCGGACTGCTCGTTTCATCGCCCAACCTTTTCCCGCCCTGATTCGAATTGCTAGGAGCCGTGTGTAATATTTGTAAAAACAAACTCCTCTAGTTAAAAAAGAGTGGGTCTTCGTTTTCGTAATTACGGAAACCCCTCTCTTTTAACTAGAGGAGTTTGTTACTACAGTACACACGGCTCCCAGCGTACTTCTGTGTTTTTACCACATTTTGAAGTTATCTGTGTCTTCATTATCAGAGAACACACGCACGTCCAAATGGAATCCATTCGTTCAATAATAGTCCGAGTCCGAGTCATTTTGGTACACTGTCAAGAAGTTACAACACTTTGTACCAATTCTGTGACTAATAAATGTTTTCTGCAATTTGTACTGACTTCACCTGTCTTCGTTAAAATTAGTGGTTCGAACTCAGAGTAACAAATGTATGGTAATGGTATGTACATACGTCAGTCAAACTTTTATTAACCGGATGCGGACACCTAAAAATTTCAAAACGCGGACCCATGAAATTACTTTTTTATGATTGATATGGTGACATGACACAAAGAAGCAGCAAAATACAACTTTATTAACCAATAACAACAACAAAAACAACTAAAGTCTGATGTAGAAGAAACGTCCGGTGGATTTGCTTATCGTTTTTGCCTGTGATTTGTTGACCTCGATGGCACCCACCATGTATAGCCATGTATAGCTGTGTAGAGCCATATATGACTTTGTATAGCCATATATAGCTGTGTGTAGCCATATATAGCTGTATACAGATATGTATAGCTGTGTCAGTAGAGCCGTTTATACCTGTGTATAGCTATGTATAGCTGTGTATAGCCATGTATAGCTGTGTATAGCCATGTAAGTAGTAAAGGGGGCTCGTATGGAGAAAATACTGGCTTCTGATTGGTCGAGAGCAAATCAATGACGTCATGACCCGGAACCGGAAGTCACGTGTTTTTAAGAGGGGGAAACCGCTGACCAGGTGGAAAAAAGGATCGCGGGCTCATACAACCGGAAGTCACGTGGTTTTGAATGGGAAACCGCTGACGAGTAGGAAAAATGGATCGTGGGCTCAAGGTGGGTTAAAACCGCTGAGAAAACGCGGGCTCCAAGTCCAAAGTCCAATTTCTGGAACGTGGGTAACCCTTGGAGTGAAAACAAGAGAAAAAATGAATAAATCACGTTTATTGTTATACGTTTTACAATAACTGAGAAAAATGGTTTCCTTTGAGTTCCTATTTGATAAGTGTTCCTCTTTGATAAGTGTTCCTTAATGTTCATCACAATCGATGATCTTGTTGGGGTTTTCACTGGTATCCATAGGGGTAGGTCTTGAAGGTGTGGGGATCGATGACTCTTTTGTCATAGACCAGCTGGTACCATTTGTGTTGGGGTTGAGTGAGCAAGGTGTAGTTTTTCGGGTTGCGGACAATGTGGTGACTTTTGGTGACTTGGATTTCCCGTGGTTTGGGAAGGGGTTTCTGGATTTCATCTTGGACATTCTGACGCATGACGTCATAATTTAATTGGGTGTGTCCTTCGCTGTTGAGTCGGAAGCCTCTGACCTTGCATTCCACTTTTCCTTTATTCGTAGTATACCCATAGTTCTTGGGTCCTCCACTGACAAATTCTTGGATGTATTCATCATCAGCTAATTCGGAGGCGAAGTCCCCTAGATAGGAACCCAAGGCAGGTTGGAATTGAGTGGGTGTTTCCTCCAGGTAGATGACGGAGTCGGTGTCAAAGTAAAGGACTCTTTCCCCTAAGCGTTCGAGGGCGTCATACAATTTAAGGCGGGCGTGGCAGGTAGTGAAGCAGGCCACAAAAATGTTGAGGTTGGGTGAGACGCGGATGTCCTCTTTTTGGTTTTGGTAATGGATCTCCACCATGTTGTTGTTGATGACGGACACGTGACGTACGTCTAAGGCATCGCTATCCAAGAAACGGTGGAAGGCATGAGGATCATCAAAGGCTTGAATTTGGGTCTTGTTGAGGCGTTGTCCAAACTTGCCCCACATGGAGTTCAACATCAGCTTAGCTAGGGTACGCAGGCCCGGGTTCTTCTTGATGTTGTCGTATTCCAACTGAATACCCTCCTTCTCGAAGTACTTCTGGATGTAGTCCTGTTTGGCTTCCTCTGACATGTTGTCCTCAGGCCACCCACTGGCTTCTTGTTTGATTTTAAGCCAGGTGTTGACATAATCGGCGAAGAGGCCCTCACAGGTTTCTTTAAAATGCCAGGCTTCGTAGATGTATTGGACTTGGTACCCCAATTCGATGGCTTTCTTTAGTTCAGGGGTACACCAGGTACTTGTGAGGGCGCGTTGTTCGTCGGTGTGAGGGCAATGATAGGATCTGTCCAAAAGAGGTTTGTCCATTTCTTCTTCCACACAACGGGCACAGAGGGGAAAGAGCAGTTTGTTGTCATGACGGTAAGGCAGCACGGGATGGTACAATTCACGGGGAGGCAGGACTTTGCATTGAATGAGTCCAAAGTACTGAAGCACGTTGGTGTGACCCGGTTGACAATAGATGGTGGGATGTCCTTTGGGGTAGGTGGACTTCTTGTTGACCCACGGGTACAAGGAGGTGACATCGATGTAGTGAATTTTTTGGCCAGGGGTGATATGATGGTAGAGTTTGATGGCATTGGTACGACCTCCACAGAAAGCATCCCGAGGTTCAAGAGGTTGGATAAAGTTGAGTTCCCGGACGAAGGAGCCGATCTCTGGTTGGGTTTTTAGGAGGTGGTCCCATTGACATCCCCACATTTGAATGACGTTGTACCCTCGTTTGGTAAGCTTTTGGACTTTGTCTTGGGTGACGTCATAGAGGTCCTGCATCGTCAGATCATAGTTGCGGGGATGTTTTTCGTGGCGATGGGGAAAACAGGTAGGGCATCCGTGGGTGAAACAGCCTTGAAATTCGTAGACGGTGTGGGTGTCGGGGCAATAACCATCCACATAGATCTGGGTCCCGGGGATCTTATACTCGCCTTCATTTCGGACATGTTGGATGTATTGGTGATGATGAGGCTCTGGATTGGCACTGGCCAAGAGATCGGTGGGGCTAAGATCTTGGAGGGTGCGTTGACGTAGTTGGTGATCGCACCAGGTTAACCATTGAAGGGCTGGGATGGACTGGTTGATGTTATTTCTCCAGCCCTTATGACCGGCGGGTTCGCTGGCAATACTGTTCGGGATCATCCGGTTCATACGTAAATCTCGATTACAAGCCGAGGCAATGGTGACGTGATCGAAGGGATTGAAGCCTGTTAAGTCTTCAAACATGCGTTTGAAAGTCAGACATCCTTGTTTGAGGAGTCGTACATCGGAGCTGCAATAGGTCAACAACTCTTGTTGGAAA
This sequence comes from Siderastrea siderea, assembly GCA_964030785.1. NCBI lineage: Eukaryota > Metazoa > Cnidaria > Anthozoa > Scleractinia > Rhizangiidae > Siderastrea > Siderastrea siderea. The sequence goes on along the minus strand of OZ034968.1, from coordinate 26,915,448 downwards.
TGAAACACCACGCCCTGGTCGCGTTGTTCTTGATGCCAGGTTTCAAAGGCTTGTCTTCCTTCGAGTGTCATGCTCTCAGGCATGTAGTAATCGCGTGAGGGGAGGATGCCCACGTAGTGTTGATGCTTATCACCGGGTATGTTGAACTTGTGGGGGAAATACCCTTTGCAGAGTTCTGTCAAGCCAAAGGTTTTGGGAAACGCGGAGAGGGGCATCTGGAAGAAACTCATCGAATCGATGAACCGGATGCGGTCATGCTTGATCTCTAAGAGTTTACATCCGTTGCGGAGTTGTTGGACGATGCGGTTGTCCCCATAGTATTCTTGGATGATAAAGTACCCATCGTACCCTTGAAAATTATGAGCGATGACATTGACTTGACGGGTATCGTGAAGAGTCAAGGTATCCAACCATTCCAGAAAGTCACGGATACAGGTGGGACCTGGGAAAGGTTTGGGTTCATCCTTGTCTTCGGTTTCGGCCACGACGAGATTGGCAATGTGTTCTTCGTGGGGTTGCATGGCTTCGATATCAAAGAAGACGTGTAAGGGAGGCAGGTCTTCCTCGTCCTCGTCCTCGGAGGCATGGGGTTCCGCGGCGGCGGCACCTCGTTTGGCGCGAGGACCTTTTTGACGGGTCCTCTTTCTCTTCTTTTGGTCTTGAGGTTTGGGGGCTTTTTGTATAAAACAACGGTGATGGTCGGCGTGGACGTACTGGTGACAAGAAGGGCAATCCACGTGGAAACAACGGTGACGTTGAATGCGGGACAAGCCCACATTTTGTTGATAACAGTCAGGGCATCGGTATCGTTGAGAGCACACGGAGGCCTGGAGGCCCGTGGCGGGTTTGCCAGCATGGGTCTTGCTGGCATGGGCTTCGAAACACGCGGGTCCGAAAAAGTCCCGATGACACGACTTGCAACGTTGAGTGGCTTTCAGGTGTCGGGGGTAAGCATATTGAAAGTCTGGACAATCTTTCTGTCGACAGGCTCCGCACAACTTGGTTTTGGTGCATCGATGACGTCCCTCGGTGTTGTAGGGTTTCCAACAATCCGCACACACATAACTGGACCCAAAAAATCCCGGCAATTTGGTGATGACATCATAATGGTCTTGGTTGTGCAACAGGATCAGTTGTTTGTCAGAAAGGGGTCCAAACGTCGTGATGTGGAACGATCGCTGCGCATCCACCAGGATGATCTGGTAACCGGTGAGGGAGGGAGCTTGACTGAATTGGGTCAAGGCATCATAGCTGCAAGGGCCGAGGGGTACCTTGGCTTCATTCTGGAGGTCCAGAGCTAGGGTTCGCTGGATTTGACTTCCTTTGCGAATCGAATGCCATTTCGGGTGCTGGTCCACGCGAGCTTTGGCGGTGACAAGGGCTCTGGCACAGCAGAGGTCATCGTCGTTGGTGATTGTTATTACCGACCGTTTGTTGGTTGTCAACATGGTCATGGTGGGATGCCCTGGTTTCCCACGACGGGGTCTGCCGGTGCCTTGAGGAGCATGATGAACTTGAGTGATGGAGACTTGAAAGGAATCGTCCATTTCAAATTGTTCGTTGCTGTTGAGGGCTTGGGCTAAACGTTGAAACAGAGCTTCCACCCGTTCTGTGTCTCGACGCCATTCACCTGCACGTAATCCCCACCCCTGAAAATTATTGTGCAGGCGATCGGATGCTATGGTAAAGTAGAGGCGATCTTGATCGTGGAGGTCGGGGGTGGTGGTTAACACTTGATCGACGGCCCGACGTAATCCATCTTGGAGAGCTTGGGTTATATTTTGGCCTGGAAGCAAGTTCCCCCTTTGACGTAACTGGGTCTTGAAATGACGTTCTTGTACCCCCATGCGATCACTCTTCCGATTCACAAAAGGTTCTAAGTCAAATTGGAAGGTAACTTGCGCAGAGGGATCCAATCCACCCCCACTTTGTTCCCATTGGTTCAAGGCCTCTTCACAAATGTCGTCGTCACTGTCCGCCATGTTTTCGGTGCAAATCAAAGGCCCCATACAGGAATTTGTGTCGTCTTCCGAATCACTTAAGTCCAAACCGAGCATGGACATTATCTCACGTGTAGCGAGGCCACTTGGCCCCGCCACATTGTCATTGCCGTGAGAGGACATGATCAGATGAAGTCACTGGAGATCGGGGCTCTGTTTTTATAGAGAACCAAAATGTCACGTGGGAGGGGAAGGAGCCAATCACTAAACAGGGTGCCCCCTAGAGAGGGGGTGCCCTAGGGAGGGGTGGGACGGGGTGGGGGGACCCCCCTCCCCCCTCTCTAATGGGGGTCCCTGGTGCATCACGGGAACGAATGAGAGACTATAAAACAGATCGATCCTCGGGCTGGAACATCTCAACATGGACTCTCGCCAGGAGAATTTGTTGGAAAGATTCGAAGAGTTCGAGCTCGATTTGGAAGTGGAGGAGGTCTTAGAGAAAGTGAAGAGGGAGGTGCTGTTGAAGGACGATCAGTTGGCTGAGTTTGCAGAAACTTTGAAGCAGTTGGAGCCGGAAAAAGTGGAAGCCCAGAGACGTCGGGCAGAACAGGCGGCTCCTTTTCACCCACTGTGCTACCCTCAATTAACGTGTGAGTGGTTTGTGGAGGGGTTGGATTATTGTTGCGATTACTGGCGGTACCAATTCAAACGTCCACGGACACCTCCGCCAGCACCGCCCCCATCGCCCCATGTCCCCAGAAAGAGAGGGCCTCCGCCGCAGCAACCGTCGTCACAGACCCCCCGTGAAGTACCGACCAAACAACGACGACGACGACCTTAACGACTCTGACCCAGACGAGGACTTGAACGACATAGACTATGTTCCTGACTATGACCCGAACGACGACGACGACGAAACGACAGAGTTACTGACGAAAGACGAACGACGACGGAGACGGAACGCCATCAAAAAAGCTAGGTACAATGCCCGCTACCCAGAGAAAGCCCGAGCGAGGAATATTGTGAAAAAAGCCAACTACCGACGCAAGTACCCTGAGAAAGTGCGTGCTGCCAAAAAACGATACCGAGAACAATATCCGGATCGAGTGCAGGAGTCCAAAAGGCGTTATGAGGAGACGCATAAGGAGCAACGGACTGCCACCAAAAAAAGATGGGCCCAAAAGAACCGAGCACGTTGTGCCGAATACGACCGGAAGTATAGAGAGAAACATCGGGAACGTTTGAGAGCCCAAGCGCGTGAATATCGTCAAAAGAATCGTGTACGAATATTGGCGTACAAAAGGATGTACAATAAAAGGGCCAAAGCACGGGCGGCTCGTCGGGCCTATCGTGCTGCGAACCATGAGAAACTGCATGCGCAAAGAAGAGACTACTACTGGGCGAACCGCGAGAGGTTCTTGGAGCTCGCTAAAAGGTACTACTACAACAAAAGGAAGCAGGTGCCTCGCCCCAAAACGCCAAAAACACTGCGGGTGGTATTGACTAATTGTAGGACGCAACCTTCTCTGGAAACGTATTTGAATGACTTTTGTGCCTCCTTACCTTCTGTAGAGAGACAGAAAACGGAAGAGAAAATCAAAGCATTAGGACCCTTGAAACTGACCATTCCCTTGGAGGACTTTAAGAAATCGGTGCCTAAAATGTCTGAGAACTTTTCTTGTTGTGAATCATTTCTAGATTCTTATACTATCACGGATATGGATTCGGGGGGTGTGCAAGTCATGGACCCCCCTGACTTGGACCCCTCTGACTTGGAGGACTTTTCGTCTTTGTTGCAGAACATAACGCCTGACGAGTGGGCCGAGTTACTGAAGGATGTGGAGGACTCTTGTTCCTTTGATCTGGAGGCATTGGTGCCCCCCGAAGACCTCGTTCATGACATGTCGCCCGACGAGGGCGTGGATTTGATGTATGATTTGGTGACTTGAACATTTCGTCTCAGTATTTGGAAGAACATCCGTCTCAGTATTTTGGCAGAACAATGAACTTGACAACTCATGAACCAATGAGACAAGTGACATTGTTTTTATTTTATCAGGATTATTTTGTCTACATCACAAGGGGTTCTGTCTCGCAAATCCTGTTTGAGACTCAACACGAACTACAGAAGACTACCGAACTGCCGAATAACAATGTGACATTTTCATTGTTTATTGACTCAACATGTTATTAAATGTTTACAATTTTAAACGTTTCTTGGCTTGCATGATTTTCTTGACCACCCGTTCCGTCTTGTTTTTCTTGCCGGGTAATCGATCAATGGCTTGGATCATCTTGGTATCGGCTTTCCATTTATCTTGCAAATTCTTGGCACGACTGTAATCAATGTCGTGTTGCTTAGCAATCTGGTCCAAGCGATTGATGCCGGGATCCCCCCGTTTCAGACGTTTAGCCAAATGGGTGCCAGGGCCCATGTACTGATAACCAGGCCAATGAAATTCTTTGCCGGTTTTCGCAATCCATTTTTGCACATCCAAGGCTCCTCCTCGTTGGGGGCGTTTCCGTTTGATACCCCTTTTTCTCTTGGTGGGCATGTTTTAGTCACTGTCGTAATCCAATCGACGTCGTAACTTTTTGCCACGAGCCCAATCTTCCCAACCGGGTAAAGGTTTCAATCGTTCCACTTCACGAGCGGGTCCTTTGCCTTTGCGACTCTCGGCTAACTTTTTTTCCAAGGTCTTGCGCTGTTCTCGAATGGCTTCTAAACGCGACCGGGTATCCCCTCGACTGGTGGATGGGCTCCCTTTCTTGACAATCTTACTGGTAGTGGCTGCTCCTTTGCCTTTCTTGGTTGCAGGGGTAATGGGTGGTTTGGGAGTCGACGGGCTGCCTTTTATCATGCGCTTCAACCATTGTTCCACAGGTCCCGTCACCAAATCGCCGGCCTCTTCCTCGCCTTCTTCACCTGGCGGACCACCCGGGGCACCCGGGGCACCAACCCCCACCCCGCCAGGAAATTGACGAATGCGTTTGGTTAACTTGATTAATTCTTGACTCAACGGTTTGGTTTGAGCATTAACCAGGGCTGGGGGTAATTGAGGGTTGGCTAACAAGACATGTTTTTTGGCGGCGAGCGTCGCGGCTTTGTTCAACAAGGCATTTTCGGTGAGTTCTCCTTTGTAATATTGAATGAGTTGTTCCAAGTCCTTGTGGGGAATCATGTAGACCTCGTCCATGGTCGGGGGCAAAGGTCTTCCAATGCACGACAGCTGTCACAACAGGTGATATTTATGCTTCCAATAAGAGTCTTTCCATGTCTTAACACGTTAACGAACACATTGACATAACACCTCGTGAAGTCCTTGAAACAACCCACGTCCTTTTTGTTGGATTAACCACTGACGACGTTTTTTGACGGAATGTCGACGACGTCCCAAATCACGTAGTACCTTTTTATAGGGTTGAAGTTTAGCCAGCATGGGTGGGGTCACAGGAATCTTGTTTTTTAAAAAGTTCAACACCAGTTCACTCACAGCATTGATTTGATCGGCATTGGCATGTTGTAACAACTCTTGACGTTTGGAACCATTGGCTTCTTGTAACATGGACCGTAAAAACGGGAATTGACGTCGAAGACGTTGCATCCTTTATCGGTGACGACGACGATACCGTTGATTGGCTTTTTGAATCGTGCGTTTTATACGTTTATCCGTTTCCAAGGCCACGGCTTTCCCCAATCCTACCATGGCGGGGACCAATAGATTTAAAAAACCTCCTCGTTGACGACGGCGTCGTCGTCTTCTCCTCAAGGATACCATGGACGGCTCGTCAATAGACGTTGAAGGGCTTTGTTTTGTTTGATCACGTCTCGCGACTCTTTATAGCCTTGACGGGTATTGCGTTTAAAATCTTGCCACCAACCCCCACCTCGTTGTCGGTAATGTTGTACATTATCGGTAATGCCTTTCAAGGCTTGACCGCCTAATTTGCCTAAAGCGAGTCCAAACCCAGGCGCTGGACCTGATAGAAACATACTCATACCATGGGCAATTTTATCCACCAAACGGGGTTTGCGACGCATTAAAGCCCCTCCTCTTTGTTTCCTTTTTCTGCGTCGTCGTCGTCTTCGTTGGACGGCCATGGTTCTAAGAGTGTGGGACTAGGAGGGAGCGGCTTTTTATCGATCCAATAATCTTTGGGTCTCAAAGGACGAGGACATCCGTCTACATAGCATAGGGCTTCCAAGGGTTGGTACACAAAATGACCATGGTAATCTTGGAGACATCGTTTGGGTAATGGAGGGGTGAAATCCACAATGGTATCATCCAAGGTTTGCATCTTGATTAAAAATCGTTCCAGATCCTCCAAGGGAATACCCCGCACATGGGTTTTCAATTCGGTCAAGGCTTTGGCATAGGTGGTAAACGCAAATCGACTCATGGTCACTTTAAATCGGTATTGTTTAAAATCATTCCATCCTTTGACCACGGTGCCCACGGCCGCCAAACACGCTACCAATGTACTGTTTTCCAAAAGGGGGCCTGCAATCATACCGGCAGCCATCAGGAGTAAGGCCATACCATTGAACAAGGCATTGACACACCTGTAATGATTCAACATTTTTCGATAACACCACCATTGTTGATGATAAAAGGCATACAAGGAATCCATCCGTTGTAATAATTCCGGAGGGAAGGGAAGACCATGCTGTTTCGATCCATTCAATAACGACACGACGGTTTTCATCTTTACGGCGAAACACGGGACGACGAGGTTTGTACACTCGGTGCTCCTCCTTGTTTATAACTGGTGACAATGCTATTGGTCATGGTGACATTAGCAATTTCACGTCCTTGGGCCAACTGTTCTTGATCTTGTAACAGCATCCGTAAACGTCGTTGTAAATCTGCTTGACGCAAGGTACGAGGGGGTGGAGTCCGAGATCCTCGAGGAGTGGAGGGACTGGAGGAAGGTGTCCTAGGTGAACCGGGGAAAAGTCGTCGTCGTCGTCTACCACGTCGTCCACCACGACGGCCACCACCGCCACCACCTCCTCCACCACCACCACCACCACCACCACCACCACCACCACCACCACCACCAGCTCCACCTGCTCCACCGCCAGCTCCACCTGCTCCACCACCACCAGCACCACCAGCACCACCACCAGCACCACCAGCACCACCACGTCCACCACCTCTAGTCCTAGGACCACGACGTCCCCCACGTCCATTTCCATCACCCCCTGCACCCGCTGCTGTTCGAGCACCCGCCACTGTTCTTCTTCGTGGATCGGGTGACACGCGTGCGCTTCCCCAAGTACGTGGACTGTCCACGGAAGACGGTGGGGTGGTCTGGGGGCTACGGAATGATTGACTTCCTGCACTTCCTACCCCTGCTGGGGAAGAGGCCTGTACAGGGGCCCCGAGGTCAGGGAGCCTTTCCAGATATCTGGTGAGGGCATCATAATCACCCGCATCGTCTATTTGGTCGAAGGCTAGCTCAATCAAGTTTTGGTCCCCCGTATCCAAAATTTCTTGGATGGTCCCTGGCGACACTTGATTGTTGGTGGTGGCCCCCACCCCCGCAGGGGCCACGGTATCGTACGATTGCGGAGGTTGACGGTCATCATCCGCCATGGTTGCTTTCTCTTTTTACCTGTTCCAAGGGGGTGCCTTTATAGTCGTTTTTGATAGGTGCGAGTCCATCCTTCGTCTTTTAACAGGTGACTCAACACACGTTGTTGATCGGACGAGGCGGGATGTAAATCCAAGACCAAATACCCATACGGTCGTGTAGTGGCTTGATGAAACGTCTCCAACGTGTCTTTCCAAGTGGTCGGAAACGATTGAAGCATGACATTGCGTACCCCTAATTGATCTCGAGGGTTCTTGAACGCCACGATGTAATGGGCATTGCGGGATATACTTTTCGCATAGCGACCCACGGGAAACATGTCTTGGCACAAGTATAGGACGGTCACCCCTTGATGATGCGAATGTTTGGTGAATAAATCCAACACGCGTTTATCGTGACTCCCTTCATCCATTAAATCATCCAAAACCAGGACCCCCTGTCCTTCAGGAAACCATTGCACTAAGGCCTCATGATCGGGAATCCCTTCGTGAAACACCACCCCTTGATCTTGCATGCCTTGAAATCGATCTTGCCAGGCCCCATAACAATAATGCATTTGGGTCGGTGGACTTTCAAACAAATCCGGGTTGTCTACCAAGAGTTTTTCCGTAAACACAGTTTTACCACATCCCGAAGGTCCCACCACCAAGATAGAGGAAGGCGTATGAAAACGAAACGGTTTCCCCGTTTGCATGATGATGACGAACTACCCCTTAGAAAAAAAAAGGCACCTTTTTATTGGAATCGGTGGGACTCGAACCCACGCACGACCCTCCTCATGTATTCGAGGGGGGATCCAAAGGCTCTACCCACTGAGCTACGACTCCGACACCACTTTTTTCCAACAAATTTTATTTAATGATTACATTGATGATACGGATGACAACAGAGTTGATACCATCTGGCTTCTTGACCTACAATCAATTGTTGAAGGCGTTGACCGGCTTGATGGTCATTACTAACATAATCATGATCCGAAAACTCATTTAAAAACGCTTGCAAGGTCCGTCCACGGGCTTTGGCTTTCAAGTACAACAAGGCGTAATCACCACAACTCTTGCTTGAAATGGCTTGGAGGGACTTGCCATTGGTCACCACATACTTCCAATGTTGGACAATCCAATCTCGTAACGGGGTAGCTTGCACGTACGTATCCAATGGCAAAGCATAACTGTCCAGGACTTCACACACCTTTCCATCCGTCCACACCGCTAACCAATGTTGTCCCGGTTGATCGTGTGGGTCGGTATTCACAATGTACCCTTGGGGTTGGGTCTTGACAGGACTCTTGGGTAAACGATCACAGGCCACCGTCCCGTAAAAGACAGGGTTCAATTGGGGGTCGTCTCGGGCTAAATAATCCAACTGTACATTATTCAAGGCCACATGTTCCATCAGTGCTGGTAAATGTTATACAACACGGCTCCGTTCCTGTCAATCTCCAGCAAATTCTCAAATTCTCCATACACGAGTACGGTTATATTGACACCGGGGGCAGCTCCAAATTCCAAGACCAGTTGTAAATCTCCCGTTTGCTTGGGGTTGAGGTTTTGACTGTCAGCACATCCATTGGCCACATTGTCAAACATGTACAAGGTACAATTTTTCCTGTGGCCCCAATCCAGCAGTTCTACCATATTGCCTTTCTTTTTACACCAGGCACCACTGGCTTGCAGAAAACGGAAGTAGCCTAGATTATCTCGGGTGCCATTGTTGTGCACTAACTGGAGGGTTTCATAAGGGTACTCTTCTCCTTTGACAATCTGTCGAATGGAGGTCAGACCAAATTTCTGGAAACAGAAAGGATCTCGGGTCACATCTCCATTGAAGGCACGGCTGTCCAGTAACCCCACAATCATTCGGTCAGGTATTCTGTTTTGAAACAGGTTGGGGATATCAAAGCGGACCAGGTTGTTTTGCATGCTGAAGGTCCGGATTTCACTGCGGACGGTCGGGTAAGCCGCCACTTCTCCTTCATTGTGTCTTTTGCTAGATATACTCTGGTAGATGGCGTCATTCAAACGCAGTTGGCAGAGATGAAACCGTAGTTTCACATCCCCTTCCATCAATCGGCCAGCTAGAGCCACTCCATTCAAAAACAGGCTGGGGCCGTTGAAATGAAATTTCATCTTGATTTCGATGCCTGGCACCAACAGTTTGCCAGTGTGAAAGACTTCCAAGTGTGGGGTAAACACTAGACTGTGGGTGGCACCTGCAGCATACTTGGAGGTTTCGGCTACCATGGCGGCCAAGGCTCCTTTGTGATTGGCGGGGAGATCCCGGTAGTCATTATGTGGTGTAGCGCTGTCGGTATTGTTGGCGGTCCATTGGGGTGGGAAATCCACTTGATTGAACCATCCTTGGGGTCCTAACACGGTCTTGCCATCTTCTCGGTCATAATTCAGCAAGGTTTCTAGGTAAGCTTTGTAATGATACGTGTCGGATTGTGGACTGATCAACGTGCCATTCAACTGCAAGTCAATTTGTTTGATGATGGAATGGGCCAAATTATTGACGGGCCACAATTTCTCCGCGGCCACCAAGTTCCCGTTATCGTCCTTTTTCAAACTCAATTCCATGGTAAAGTAACTGCGTCCCAAATCCACAAAATCGTCCAACCCTGGAATGATGAATTCCATGGGATTGATACCCGTGGTGGTGGGTTGAATGGTGACCATGCGATAGGCATTGATGCTAATGTCGGTCGGTGGCACCTTGAAAATCCGTAAGGCAGGGTTGACGGTCCCTTCGGAACGCTCGTGAGCCGGGGCGGTTTGTGTACTCACGTCAGGCATGTTTAACGTCGTCGAGTGGTACCCCGTCGTCGTCGTGAGGGGTTTTTAGGGAGCTTACGAATTGACGACTTTCGCACGACGACGCCGTTGGGTCCCGTCATAGTCCCGCGTCGCCGTCCTGCAGAAATTTGAATTTACGATTTTATTGAAGACGACGACGTTGGTTGGCGCGCGTCAGGCTTATTTTCCCGCCGTTTCTGAAGTTTGTTTTCTTCTTTTCGCGATTAAAGCAGTGTTGTGCAAACCAAAATGTCCAACTTCAGAGAAATAAGAGCATGTATTGCATACGCTTATGGAAACAGATTTATAAACGAGCAAGAGTTTGTACTTTTATACGATGCTTACAAGTCAACAAATCCAGACTTTCCGTACTGGAACTACGAAAGATTCGATTTAGACGAGAAAACGAACGACGAATGCAAGGCCGAGTTTCGTTTCGACAGGAAGGACATTTATAAACTTGCTGAACAGCTGCAGTTACCTGACGAAATAACAACTTACAATGGTTTAGTTGTAGCCTCGGTGCCTACATTATGCATGTATCTTAAACGCTTTGCTTATCCTTGCCGATATGGAGATTTGGTTTGTCATTTTGCAAGACCGGTTCCTGAGCTTTCCATCATAACAAACCACATGATGGACTTAATTTACGGTCGGTGGCATCATCTCCTTACAAGATATAACCACGATTTGCTCTCCCCTCCCAAGCTTCTTCAATATGCTAATGTAATACAACAGGCAGGAGCTGCCCTTGATAACTGCTGGGGATTCGTGGATGGAACTGTACGTCCAGTTTGCAGGCCTAACGAAAACCAGAGAGTCATTTACAATGGCCATAAACGAGTTCACTCCATCAAGTTTTAGGCTGTCGCTTTACCTAATGGTTAGTGGGGAACCTGTTCGGCCCAATTGAGGGAAGACGTCATGACAGTTTTATGCTAGCTGCCTCGGTATTTTTGCAAGACTTGCAGAGGTTTTCCAACTGCCCCGTAACAGGCCGCCCTCTTTGTGTGTACGGAGACCCCGCCTACCCGATACGAGCACACCTACAAAGGCCCTACAAGGGCGCAGTGTTGACCCCAGCTCAACAAGATTTCAACACCTCGATGAGCACAGTCCGCTCTTCCGTGGAGTGGATATTTGGGGACATCGTTAACTATTTTAAATTCTTAGATTCTAAAAAGAACCTTAAAATCGGTTTGAGTGCTGTGGGTAAAATGTATGTAACGTGTGCGTTAATGCAGAATGCACGAAGTATTTTATATGGTTCTGTCACCTCTGAGTATTTTGGTCTAGATCCGCCATCCTTAGAGGAATACTTTATTTGATGCAATGTTCTTGAGATGCACTTGTAATAGTACTCTAGTTATACAACAGAAAACTCTGACTGCTTGAAATTTTCGAAATATACAAGCATTCAAGTTCAAAATAGAAAAACACCTAGCAGTGAAATAAGGAAATACAATAAAGTGTAAAAATCAACAACTCTTTACGAATGCTAAGGTGTACAGAATATCATAGAAAAACAACTACTTCAAAATTATTGCCCCTTCTTTGAAGCTCAAGAACTCAATGCAAGATTTCAACGTCAAAATCAAACACAACGTACAAAGAACCAACAGCTATTTATGAATGCTGAGACGCACAAAATATTTTTTATGTCAACAATAACTGCTGCAAAACTATTTTTCCTTTTTTAAAAGTTCAATAACTGCCTGTGATTGTGCTTGCTGGCTGTTAAACATCATCCGCATCATCTGCATAAACTGCTGTTGTTGCTGTTGCTGTTGCTGCATCTGTAACTGCTGTTGATCTCGCAACTGAGTGAACAGTGCCTGCTGAGTAGTCATGCCAGCTTCATCATGTTTTCTCTTTGCCTCCAGCTCTTGCTTCCTTAACTGCTCTGACTTTTCTGCTGCCTCTCTTAGATAGTCAAGCGTGTCAGTGCTTTTTTGGCGCTTCTTTCGCGGCTCGTCCTTTCCAGTTCGCTTCTTAGTCTGAGCTAACCGCTCCATGGCCCTCTCCCTCATCTCCTCGCCTGTTGCCTTATCCTGGTCGTTCTTTTTCTGATCCTCAACTGATTCTTTGGTGTGCTTAGCTTCTTCCTCGTCTCTTCTCTCTAGATAGTCCTCCATTGCCTGGTCTATCTCTCTGAATTCGGGCGAAATTCCCGAGCCCCTCTCAGCCTCCCTTTTCCTGGCCTTTGCATCCCGTTCAAGTATCTTCAAGCGATCCCTCAAACTCTTTGGCGACACGAAAAATTTGGGCTCTTTGATGTTGTTTGGGATTTTACAAATCTCCTCTAAGCAGTTGCCCCGCTCTCTAGTGCCTGCACGAAACTTCCAGAGCTCCCAACTATGGATCTCACAACCAAGCAAGGAGTCATGTTTAACTGTCCATTTCATTTTAGGCATTCTGTTAAAAGATGATTTAAAAAATATAAATACAACTTTTAAATAAGATAATGTACAGCAAATATAATTTTTTAAAAAATCGGCAATGACGTCCTCTGAGACCGGCCACAGCCACAAATCGTTGGGCGGTGTTGGATCTCTTGGACAGCTGGGCAAGTGAATTGTTTAAAATGCGAAATATCTACGGCAGACTTAACAGCCGAAGCGACCAAAAATAGACAAAGCTTAGAAAACGAAAATTGCCCGACATTTACAAGCCTATGTAAGATGTCAAATGTGATACAGATCATCTGCTCGCTCGCATAGCAGAAAAGCCGAGACAAATTTGTGTTTCTACAACTTCAGGCTGGCTAAAAGATGACTCAGGACAAGAATAAAGAACCTCATCGAATTACAAGCTTAACTTTTTGAAATCTAGCAGCGTGTATTGCTTTCAGTCCCGGCTTCCAGTAAAATATTTTCCTATTTTATTATAGACCCGACTATAAAATATACACCCCTTTTAATTTCTTTCAAAATTCGTTAAACAAAAGCAAATGTCTTATCCTTCAACAAGGTGTAATTAACATAAATGAGTTTTCATTCAGCAATCTCATCCTTACTTTTTCGTGTCACTTGGCGTTTCACTTGTCTCACTTGCCATGCTTCTACTCAGGGTATTTTGGGGCGTTACTTGAATGAAAACAGACAAAAAGTCAGAAACATTTATGTCAAGAACATATCCCTGATGTGATTCTTGAATTATCTGGCAGAATCCCCAGAAGTATCGAGAGAAAACTTCGAAAACTCACCTCACGTTCTTCTGTTTCGGCGACGCCGTAAATTTGCTCAAAACAACGTCGTCGACTTTGGCTCGACGCCGGCAACTGCCTACAAAGGCATGCGCAGTAGGCATGTCACGCAATCCAACGGCGTCGTCGTGCGAAAGTCGTCGATTCGTAAGCTCCCTTTTATAGCGTCGTCGTCGTCGTGCTAAACGTTGTCTCAAATCAAACCCGGGGACTCTCATCACCTCGGGACTTAACCATCCACCACGTTGTTGTCGTCGCATGAGTTTCCAAAACGGATACAGTCCACCCCATTGAGACAACCCTCGATTACTACGAATCCGTCGAGGTCGTGAATGCACGGGTTCCATGTTTACACTCCCAAAATATCACGTGCACGTTTGGTTTGTTTGGGAAATAAGGCAGTGGCTACACGCACGGCGTCTTTCACGTTCTTATGACTCAACGCTTTCTTGGCTTGTTTGGTGATTTCCTTTTTAAGGACGTCTTCGGCTTTGCGTTTGATACCTCGTGTCAAACCCGTTTCCAAGCCTCTCTTGATATTACTAGGCAATTTTAAAGGATTTCGCGTCCTTATAAGACCTTACAACCCCCCACGCATCAGATCCGTCATCACTCCTTTGCCTTGTTGATCATACCACTCGTCGGTTCGAAATCGTGTCAAACTTCCCCCACGCATGGTGTCTTCTTCTTCACCAGGGATAAACGTTTTTGTTTGGGCTTCACGTGACCCCCTTTTTATACCGTCATCGTTTTTTCCGAAAAGCGGCTTCCAACCCTTTTTTAGCCCCGTAACTCGCGGCACCACTTGCGGCACCCAACGCCACGGCTTTTCCTCCAGCGATCAAGGCTGGAATGAGGGCCGCCAGGGGCAAGAGACCCCCTCGTTGCCTTCTTCTTCTTCTTCTTCTTCGACGCACTCTTGTCTTGGGCATCTTTGTTTGTTTTCACAACCCTTGTTTTCTTTTTATACTCACATGACGTTGCACGTAAACGATTCCCCCGCCCACCGTTTGCGTTTCCCACTTCGCATTTCTTCCATACGTTTCTTCGTTGATCTTAGGTAATTCTTTTTGGCTAACTTTTCTACCCCTTTGGTGATGGACCAAGCGGCCTTAGGAATCCCGGCAATCACTGCGTTGACCCCTTCCCCCGCTTGTGGACGCTGTGGTCGTCGCCGTCGTCGTCGTCGTCGTTTCGGAGGCATGATTGATTTGGGTTCCCTTCTCGTCTCTCTTTTTTATGTCTTTTTGAAGTGTAACGTGACAATGGTATGACCTTCACCAAACTTGACCAAGTCTCCTCCGGCACCAATCGTTTCAGCCACTTGAACGTGAATCATTTCCACCACCTCGTTACGAAGAGACATGTATTGAATGTGCAACGGTTCAAAATACAGGGTGCCACGTGCTTCTCGCTTGTACTGGATTTCACGCAACAAATCAGTCACGCGATTGCCTACCATCATACTGCCTGCCACGTCGGAGTACACATGCAACGATCGTGTGGGTTCCCCCACCACGGCACGAAACGCTACATTCAAGTTGGTGAAACGCCAACCACAACTCATACTCAATTCCATATAGTCTTCCACTCGACTGGTGGTCCAAAACACTGGGTTCCCATCCTTATCGGTGATATCCTTCCAATCGCTGTTGTTGGTGATGTCGGGGACTTGATCCCCCATGAAGTCTTGCTGTAAGTTCGGTCCCAAAATCCATCCGCTGGTCATTTTACGTAACCATCCCATCTTGGCAGCTAACTTGGTATGAACGGCAAAGGAGGGCGTGCGAACGGAACCATCATGAGAGACATTCGTGTTGTCAATGAGCAGATCCTCCCCTTCCCAACGAAACTTGACGTACGTGTGTTTGCCTTGATCGTCCAAAAACGTACCCCCTTGGATAACCGATTCCCGTCGTTTCTGTTCCACATGAGTAATGGCGGCTTTCATAAAACTCACCCCGTCCACCACCCAATCCCAGTCTTTAATATCGTCAATTTTGGTCACGGCCGCTCCATATTTGTTATAGGTACCTCCGCTTTTACTGGGTGCTTTCAGGTGCCATTTGATGCCTAAGACGTGTTGTCCTTTCATCACCAACTGATACAAATTGACGCGCGCATCCGGTAAGGAAATGGCACTCAACCCCACTTGCCATCCACCCCCTGTGAGCTGTAACGGTTGAGGTAAACGAATCTTGAAGGAATTGGCTTGGTTGTTGGGAAATTCACGTCGGTTGGCATGACTCGGTAACGTCACGTAGAACGACATGTTGTCTTTCTTCTTCACACCACCACTTCCCTTTTAAAGTGGAGGGTCAGGAGGGTACGCCCTTCACCAAATTTCACCAGATCCCCATTGGTTTCGGCCATCTGGGTTTCGACGATTTCCACCACTTCGTTGCGTACTGGGATATATTGAATATGTCGAGGTTCAAAGTGGGTGGTGTTTTGAGGCTGGTACTTGATTTCTCGTAAGAGATCGGTGATACGACCCCCTACCATGCTGCTGGTCCCTACATCACAATACACGTGCAAAGGACGTGTCGAGGGAAATTCCAACGAGGGACGAAAGGTCTGGTTCAAATTCACAAACCGCCAATTACACGTCATACTCAAGTTCAGATAATCCCCATCCACTTTCCAAAAGGCGGGCTTGTTGCTGCCATCCAGGACATCGGACGGAATGGGAATGGAGTCCGAATGAAATTCTTGCAAGAGATTCGGACCCAATCGATACTGACCGGGGGACACTTGTTCAATCCATCCCATTCTCAGCGCCAAGGTTCTGCCCCATTCCACGCGTGCCACTTGTCGTTTGTAATCCACATTGGTGGTATTCAACACCAAATCCCCTTCGGTGGTCCATTCAAACGTCGGGTATAATTTGACGCCATTGTCCTCGGCCCATTTGTTTTTGGGTTCGGTTTGTTTGGCACGGGCTTGCACGTAACGGTACACCAATTGATGAAAAAAGTGCGATCCCGTCGACGAGGCCATCTCCTTTCTCATATCTCGTCCGTACACAAAGAGTTCGCGTCGTTGATGCCACCATCGATCGTCCCCTTGATCGTCTTGGGCATACACCCGTTCGTGCCATCGTACGTACAACAGAGGATGGGAATCACCCACGCCTCCTTCTTCCGCTACCACCGGAATGGTGGGTAAGGATAAACTCACCATACCCACCATCCATCCTCGTCCCACAAATCGGATGGGTTTAGGCAATCGGTTTCTGAAATGATGACTCTTGTTCCCAGGAAACTCTTTAGTACTCGCATGACTCATCAACGTCACGTAAAACGAAGAATTGGGCACCAATGTCATTGTTTTTAGCGGCGTCGACGTCGTTTGCGGGGTCGAAGGGATGTTACGTCTCCACGAGCAATCCAACTATTGTACTTGTCGGGCCACCCTTTCCACTTGACCAACCAACGACCTTTTTGTCGCTTAAGTACCTTCTCGATCCGAAACACCTCGGACACATGGACTTTTTGTAAATCCTCTTCATAAAACGTACCTTGGACGGGGGTCTCATCCCATTCGCGAATCTTATACGTGGGGACAGGGCCCGGGACCACACGATGCACCACAAACACTTCTTCGGTCCAACCGGGTAAATACCCTTTTTCAAAGGTACGATGAATCGTATTGAGACGGACATGATCCCCCACCTTCAATTGGGGTTTTTTGTAACCTTTCAATCGTTTGGCATACAATCGTTTCCACACAGCTTCTTCGTTGTCCCACGTCACGTTTTCGGGGGGCATACCAATACTTCGATGACGGGTGGCATTATAGCCTTGCACCAACTCGGGTAAGACATCGTCAAATTTCAACGTGTTGGCCGCGGTCAAATAACGGTATAACCGTTCTTTCAAGGTGCGATTGAATCGTTCCACCACACTGGCTTTGGCATCCCCTTCGGTCGAAAAATGATTGATGTCTTGCTCGTCGACCCATCGTTGAAAGGTCCGATTATAAAATTCTTTCCCTCGATCCGTTTGCAATCGATTCGGGTGACGTCCTCCTTGTCTCACAATCTTCTCAAAGGCTTTCACGAGGGCCACGCCGGTTTTGGTTTTCAACGGTTCGACCCACGCGTACTTGGACAAGACATCCACGACGGTCAACAAGTAGCGTATACCCCGATTATGTTTGGCCAAACGTTGCACTTCCACTAAATCCGCGGCCCATTGATCATCCAAGCCCCCTACGATCACGGGTAAGGTAGCAAAACGACGACGTCGGGGTTTATGCAAGGTGTAACCCACATCCTGTTCCAACACCCGTTGGGCTTTTTTCAAAGGGAGACCCTGGGCTTTAGCAAATCGTTGCACCCCACCTAAACTCCCCGGGGCACGAGGATCATGGTAACGCTTCAACCATTGTTGCGAGACATTGGCCTTCTTCTTCGTTGACGACACAGGGCGTTTGGTTTTCTTCAACCATGAGGACGACGAACTCCAGCGTTGGGTTCTCTTTCGAGGGGCCATACTTTTTGGCATTCACCCCATAAGGTCGATATGGTGGGGACCGTCTGGGGATGCGCCTTTTGAATGATTCGATACCATCGCCATGCCTCTGGGTGAGCTTTTAACCATAAGACAAACACCACCCATCGATACAGGTTGCGGTCCACATGGGTTTCTTCAAAGAGGTGGAGAGGATGCGTGTCCTCGGGACAAGGGGGTATGGGGATTTGGGACCCGGGTTGGTGATCATATAAGACTTGACAAAGGGTTTGATGACATTGCCATTGCCCCAGGGACAAGATAGACTCCCACGCATCACATACAGACTCCATGGTGACATTGATAAAACATTTTATTCGTTCTCTCATTTAAAAGAGACCTAGACGTCCGCAGCTGATGGTCTCTAGACCTTTCTGCCAGTTGTCCACACTGTCACTGTACTTAGGGGGTGGTGGAGCTGGGGCTACCATCATTTCTTGACGGTTCTTGAGCTCTTGAATTTCTCGTAACAATTGTTTCTCATACTCTGTCAGGGGTCGATCCTCTTTCCTTCTGACTGGAGGACCAGGGATGTCTACTCCACGTTTGGGATATCCTTGAGCATCACGGGTGGGTGGTTCAGCTTGTTGATCGGCTTTTTTGGGAGGGTTGTCATGAAACCAAGTCCAGTACTTGGGACCCAAGGGTTGATCGGCCCATCGGAAGAAGCCACACGTTTTCTTGGAACAAGTCAGAAACAAGCGATCGGGGTTCTGAGTCGAATGACTCTGTTGAAGCGTGGCGGGTTCACGGCAAAAGCATTGTAAACCACCCCACATGTCCAACACTTCTACATCAGGTTGACTATACACGGCTTTCATATACTCCAGAACTTGATCTTGTCCACAAAACAGCAAACACGGTTGCATGGGACATTTCACATACTTCCATCCCTTTTGAGATTCTCGGGCCTCCAAACGCACATTATGGCAAGGGCATACCATAGTGTCCACCGAACTGGGAGGATCTTCCACATACGTCACCATGTATTCAGATGGGGACACCATATCATTCAATTCTTTCATCATATCTTCCACGGCAACTCGAGTGTCTTCCACGACCTCGCAGACCACAGGATCACAGTCCACGGGCGTCATATGTTGAATGCTCTTCTTCTTCTTCTTCCCCTCTGGGGGATGGGTTGATTTTCTCTTCCGATCGGTGGACATCGTGCTCAAGGTTGATGTCACCCCTACCGACCATGCCTTTTTATACCTTAGACCCTTGACTGTCATTGGTCAGCTTATCCTACCCATATAAGGACTTGTTATCTTCCCATTGGTCAGCTTGTTCAATCCAAATAAGGACCTCTTGTCTTCCCATTGGTCCGTTGTCCCTATTTAAGACGGTCCCTTGGTCACTAGATCTTCATTCTCAAAAGCCATGCCCCCCAACATCGACATGATCGGAGAACAAGATCTCGGTGCCTTGGAACTGCAAGTGGGTCATGGCCATGTGGTCTACACAGGGGGAGCCAAAGGTACGGATGCCCTCGTGGAAGAACATGCCAAACACTTTGGGATGCAACTAGAAGTCCTCGTCCCCCCGAACCATCCTCGAGCCACTTTCATCACCCCTTCTACGGTGGAAGTCCTGATGCTGGCCAACCCCCATCTTCACCAGGCGGCTGAGAAACTAGGCAAACAAATGCCCAGTCATTTTTACACCCTGCAATTGCTGCAACGCAATTATCAAATTGCCAAAAAAGCCCATACCATCTATGCCTTTGGCATCTTGGAACCGGATCATAAACGCGTGAAAGGAGGCACTGGTTGGACTGTGCAATTGGCTATGGATCAAGGCAAACCCGTCTACCTGTTTGACATACCCAGTCAATCATGGTACCGCTCGGACCATTACTACCAAGTCAATGAGAATGCCGCCACCCTGGTCACTGGCAGTCAATTTGTCCCTTGGGGACCTAAAAAGCCCACCCTTCATCAAAGCAGTGCTATCGTGGGATCCCGGGATGTGGACGAGAAAACCCGAGCCGAAATTCAAGCCTTATTCAACCGCACCTTCTGTCTACCCGAGAACATTGATCAATTACGTATGGAACTGGAAGACTTTCATTTGTAATTTTTTAGTTTTTACTTTTGGAATTGTACATAGCCTTTTTCAATTTCTTAGTTTTCCAATTGTACATAGCCATTTTTAGTTTTTATTTTTTCAAATTGTAGATAGCTTTTTTCAATTGTACATACGTGCGCCCCACCCCGCGTGGCAAAGAACACAAACCACCATTTGTAAAAAAACATCAACTCTTTTTTTAATTAAAAAATAAAAAACTGACATCACTGAGTTTGCACGTGGATCATAAATAAATGTCTCTTGACGCACAGTAGCCTTGACTCACAATAAAGAAACTCAACATGAATAAACAAAATGTTCAAGGAAACAAAACACGTCGCACTTGATTGAGCCGGATCGCCCGTTGCCTCCTCTCCCGCTCCTCCTCCCGCCGCTGCTCCCGTACTCGCTCCATGTCCCCAAAATACACCCGGATCCTTTGCCATTGCTGACCCGCATACACCGTTGGCAAATACAATTCTAGTTCATTGTCCATTTCATGAAAATGATCCAGGGTCATTGGCCACCGCCATTCGAAATGGGTCCAGATGCGGTGCTGGTCCACCCAAGGAATGATTTTCCGGACCAGAGCGCCCAGCAACGCTTGAATGATCTCCGGATGGGGCCGGCCCTCTCGATCCCCATTCTCGGTCCACACCATACAATGTAAAAACAATTGAAAAAAAGCAGCCACGCGTCTACGGGTCAGGGGGCGCCACGTTTCCTCTTCTCTCTCCCGCATCACTCTCGTTTGACGTTCCACTCCCGTCCTCTCCCGTCGTACTCTCCTCCTCAAGTAGTCTGGTCCTCCCACGTTCATATCGCTGGCTAGACAGCCCAAGGGCTTTCTTGTTTCGGACATTTTTTTCGCACCCACTGACAAAAGTCAACACTGACTGAACTCAAAGCTAGGAGTGGCGTCCTGTGGCCTCGCTTGACTTATATACCCTGATTCGCGCAATGCACCATGGTCTATCTAAGGAGGGGGGAGGGGGGTCCCCCCACCTCTTCCCCTCCCACAGCATGATGGGTCTTTCTCTCATTGGTCCCTTCCCTCCCACGTGACCCTTTTGTTTCTCTATAAAAACCCCCGTCCCATTTCATGTTACAATCCCTGGATGATCCAGGCCTCAGTTCAAAAGCCCAACAAGTGATGGCTCAACCCCAACCATGCCTGGTGTGTAAGAAACCTGTCACCAAACAAACCATTTTGATGTGCTGCGAACAACCCTGTCATCAAACCTGTGCCAAACGGCAGGGAAAAGAAAGTACCAATCCTAACTGGGGTTGCTTTAGATGTCTACACGGAACTAGCCTCCAAGTCCTTGAAATCCTCCATGAAGAATGGAAAAAAGACCCCCAATTTGTGAAAGAAGTCAAACGTAACTGGTACCAGCATACTTATCCGGGAATCACACATCACCGCTATCCTCTCTGGTATGGTATCGGTTATCAATTGAAGTGCGGTGAACCCATATGTTTGGGAGGCGTCCAAGGGTTCTGGGGAAAACACAAACCCAGGTATTCCTCATCTCAAGAAATCCAGTTTCTTGGCCAGACCCCAAGCGAAGTCATTTCAAGCATGAAACAACTGAATCCTTTCCCCACCACCCCGTGTGTCGTCTGTCAGGAAAGTGTCAGCTATCAAATCATATTGATCTGCTGCCGACACCCCTGTCATGTAGCCTGTGCTGACAACTGGAGAAAGAATCCTCATCTAATCACCAAATGTGTTTACATCCGACAAGGCCATTCCACCACAGTCATTGAAATCCTCAATTACGATTGGAAAGAAGACCCCCAATTTGTGAAAGAAGTCAATCGTATCTGGAATGGTCATCTGTGGTATGGTATTTGTCATACAGGCACCGGAGCCGTTCAAGGATTCTGGGGAAAAATCTTCAAGAATCCGGATACAATCAGCAACATACCCCATTTTCTTGGCCACACCCCAAGCGAAGTCCTTTCACACATGAAGAACATTTTGAGTTCTCAGTAAGGACACCATGTTTGTAAACAAACCAATAAAACATGATTTATTCATTTTGTGTTGTTTTCACTCCAAGGGTTACCCCCGTTCCACAAATTGGACTTTGGACTTGGAGCCCGCGTTTTCTCAGCGGTTTTACTTCCCCTTGAGCCCACGATCGATTTTTTCCACTGGTCAGCGGTTTCCCATCTCAAAACCACGTGACTTCCGGTTGCATGAGCCCACGATCTTTTTTTCCCACTGGTCAGCGGTTTCCCATTCAAAACCACGTGACTTCCGGTTGCATGAGCCCACGATCTTTTTTCCCACTGGTCAGCGGTTTCCCATTCAAAAACACGTGACTTCCGGTTGGCATGAGCCCACGATCCTTTTTTCCCACTGGTCAGCGGTTTCCGACTGCTGTTACTAGGCAACCCAACAACCAATCAGAAGCCAGTATTTTCTCCATACGAGCGTCCTTTACTACTCATGTATGGCGGTGTATACCTGTGTATAGCTTTGTATAGCTGTGTATAGCCATGTATGGCGCTGTATAGCTGTGTATAGCTATGTATAGCTATGTATAGCCATGTATGGCGGTGTATAGCTGTGTATAGCCATGTATAGCTGTGTATGGCTAAGTATGGCAGTGTATAGCTGTTTATAGAAATGTATAGGTGTGTATAGCTGTATATAGCTTTGTATAGCTATGTATAGCTATATATATCTGTGTATAGCCATGTATAGCTGTATATAGCTGTGTATAGCTGTGTACAGCCATGTGGAGCTGTGTATAGCCATGTACAGCTGTGTATAGCCATGTATGTCTGTGCATAGTCATGTATGGCTGTGTATAGCCATGTATGGCGGTGTATAGTAATGTATAGCTGTGTATAGCCATGTCTAGCTGTGTATCGTCGTGTATGGCTGTGTATTGCTATGTATAGCTGTGTATAGCTGTGTATAGCTGTGTATAGCTGTTTATAGTTATATATAGCTGTGTATAGCCATGTATAGCTATGTATAGCTGTGTATAGCTATGTATGGCTATGTATATCTGTGTATAGCCATGTATAGCTGTGTATAGCTGTGAATAGCTATGTATGGCTATGTATATCTGTGTATAGCCATGTATAGCTGTGTACAGCCATGTATAGCTGTGTATAGCTATGTATGTCTATGTATATCTGAGTATAGCCATATATAGCCATATATAGCCATGTGTAGCAATGTATAGCTGTGTATAGCCATGTATAGCTATGTATAGCTGTGTATAGCTATGTATGGCTATGTATATCTGTGTATAGCCATGTATAGCTGTGTATAGTTCTGTATAGCTATGTATGTCTATGTATAACTGTGTATAACCATGTATAGCCATGTATAGCTGTGTATAGCTGTGTATATCCATGTATACCCATGTATACCCATGTATAGCCATGTATAGCTGTGTATAGCCATGTATAGCTGTATATAGCTGTGTATAGCCATGTATGGCTATGTATATCTGTGTATAGCAATGTATAGCTGTGTACAGCTGTGTATACCTATGTATGGCTATGTATATCTGTGTATAGCCATGTATAGCTGTGTATAGCTGTGTATAGCCATGTATAGCTATGTATAGCTGTGTATAGCTGTGTATAGCCATGTATGGCTGTGTATATCTGTGTATAGCCATGTATAGCTGTGTATAGCTGTGTATAGCTATGTATGGCTATGTATAACATGTATAGCCATGTATAGCTGTGTATAGCCATGTACAGCTATGTATAGCTGTGTATAGCTATGTATGGCTATGTATATCTGTGTATAGCGATGTATAGCTGTGTACAGCTGTGTATAGCTATGTGTGGCTATGTAGAACCATGTATAGCCATTTATGGCTGTGTATAGCCATGTATAGCTATGTATAGATGTGTATAGCTATGTATGGCTATGTATATCTGTGTATAGCGATGTATAGCCGTGTACAGCTGTGTATAGCTATGTATGGCTATGTATATCTGTGTATAGCCATGTATAGCTGTGTATAGCCATGTATAGCTATGTATAGCTGTGTATAGCTATGTATGTCTATGTATATCTGAGTATAGCCATATATAGCCATATATAGCCATGTGTAGCAATGTATAGCTGTGTATAGCCATGTATAGCTATGTATAGCTGTGTATAGCTATGTATGGCTATGTATATCTGTGTATAGCCATGTATAGCTGTGTATAGTTCTGTATAGCTATGTATGTCTATGTATAACTGTGTATAACCATGTATAGCCATGTATAGCTGTGTATAGCTGTGTATATCCATGTATACCCATGTATACCCATGTATAGCCATGTATAGCTGTGTATAGCCATGTATAGCTGTATATAGCTGTGTATAGCCATGTATGGCTATGTATATCTGTGTATAGCAATGTATAGCTGTGTACAGCTGTGTATACCTATGTATGGCTATGTATATCTGTGTATAGCCATGTATAGCTGTGTATAGCTGTGTATAGCCATGTATAGCTATGTATAGCTGTGTATAGCTGTGTATAGCCATGTATGGCTGTGTATATCTGTGTATAGCCATGTATAGCTGTGTATAGCTGTGTATAGCTATGTATGGCTATGTATAACATGTATAGCCATGTATAGCTGTGTATAGCCATGTACAGCTATGTATAGCTGTGTATAGCTATGTATGGCTATGTATATCTGTGTATAGCGATGTATAGCTGTGTACAGCTGTGTATAGCTATGTGTGGCTATGTAGAACCATGTATAGCCATTTATGGCTGTGTATAGCCATGTATAGCTATGTATAGATGTGTATAGCTATGTATGGCTATGTATATCTGTGTATAGCGATGTATAGCCGTGTACAGCTGTGTATAGCTATGTATGGCTATGTATATCTGTGTATAGCCATGTATAGCTGTGTATAGCCATGTATAGCTATGTATAGCTGTGTATAGCTATGTATGGCTATGTATATCTGTGTATAGCGATGTATAGCTGTGTACAGCTGTGTATAGCTATGTGTGGCTATGTATAACCATGTATAGCCATTTATGGCTGTGTATAGCCATGTATAGCTATGTATAGCTGTGTATAGCTATGTATGGCTATGTATATCTGTGTATAGCGATGTATAGCTGTGTAC
The DNA here is from genome assembly GCA_964030785.1 of Siderastrea siderea. Lineage (NCBI taxonomy): Eukaryota > Metazoa > Cnidaria > Anthozoa > Scleractinia > Rhizangiidae > Siderastrea > Siderastrea siderea. Next base: position 26,890,204 of record OZ034968.1, on the reverse strand, counting down.
AGCTGTGTATAGCTATGTGTGGCTATGTATAACCATGTATAGCCATTTATGGCTGTGTATAGCCATGTATAGCTATGTATAGCTGTGCATAGCTATGTATGGCTATGTATATCTGTGTATAGCCATGTATAGCTGTGTACAGCTATGTATGGAGGTGTATAGCTGTGTATAGCCATGTATAGCTGTGTCTGGCTAAGTATGGCAGTGTATAGCTGTTTATAGCCATGTATAGCTGTGTATAGCTGTATATAGCTTTGTATAGCTATGTATAGCTATGTATATCTGTGTATAGCCATATATAGCTGTATATAGCTGTGTATAGCTGTGTACAGCCATGTGGAGCTGTGTATAGCCATGTACAGCTGTGTATAGCCATGTATGTCTGTGCATAGTCATGTATGGCTGTGTATAGCCATGTATGGCGGTGTATAGTAATGTATAGCTGTGTATAGCCATGTATAGCTGTGTATAGTCGTGTATGGCTGTGTATTGCTATGTATAGCTGTGTATAGCTGTGTATAGCTGTTTATAGTTATATATAGCTGTGTATAGCCATGTATAGCTATGTATAGCTGTGTATAGCTATGTATGGCTATGTATATCTGTGTATAGCCATGTATAGCTGTGTATAGCTGTGTATAGCTATGTATGGCTATGTATATCTGTGTATAGCCATGTATAGCTGTGTACAGCCATGTATAGCTGTGTATAGCTATGTATGTCTATGTATATCTGAGTATAGCCATATATAGCCATATATAGCCATGTGTAGCAATGTATAGCTGTGTATAGCCATGTATAGCTATGTATAGCTGTGTATAGCTATGTATGGCTATGTATATCTGTGTATAGCCATGTATAGCTGTGTATAGTTCTCTATAGCTATGTATGTCTATGTATAACTGTGTATAACCATGTATAGCCATGTATATCTGTGTATAGCTGTGTATATCCATGTATAGCCATGTATACCCATGTATAGCCATGTATAGCTGTGTATAGCCATGTATAGCTGTATATAGCTGTGTATAGCTATGTATGGCTATGTATATCTGTGTATAGCAATGTATAGCTGTGTACAGCTGTGTATAGCTATGTATGGCTATGTATATCTGTGTAAAGCCATGTATAGCTGTGTATAGCTGTGTATAGCCATGTATAGCTATGTATAGCTGTGTATAGCTGTGTATAGCCATGTATGGCTGTGTATATCTGTGTATAGCCATGTATAGCTGTGTATAGCTGTGTATAGCTATGTATGGCTATGTATAACATGTATAGCCATGTATAGCTGTGTATAGCCATGTACAGCTATGTATAGCTGTGTATAGCTATGTATGGCTATGTATATCTGTGTATAGCGATGTATAGCTGTGTACAGCTGTGTATAGCTATGTGTGGCTATGTATAACCATGTATAGCCATTTATGGCTGTGTATAGCCATGTATAGCTATGTATAGATGTGTATAGCTATGTATGGCTATGTATATCTGTGTATAGCGATGTATAGCCGTGTACAGCTGTGTATAGCTATGTATGGCTATGTATATCTGTGTATAGCCATGTATAGCTGTGTATAGCCATGTATAGCTATGTATAGCTGTGTATAGCTATGTATGGCTATGTATATCTGTGTATAGCGATGTATAGCTGTGTACAGCTGTGTATAGCTATGTGTGGCTATGTATAACCATGTATAGCCATTTATGGCTGTGTATAGCCATGTATAGCTATGTATAGCTGTGTATAGCTATGTATGGCTATGTATATCTGTGTATAGCGATGTATAGCTGTGTACAGCTGTGTATAGCTATGTATGGCTATGTCTATCTGTGTATAGCCATGTATAGCTGTGTATAGCCATGTATAGCTATGTATAGCTGTGTATAGCTGTGTATAGCTATGTATGTCTGTGTATATCTGTGTATAGCCATGGATAGCTGTGTATAGTCATGCATAGCTATGTATAGCTGTGTATAGCTATGTATGGCTATGTATAACCATTTATAGCCATGTATTGACTGTGTATAGCCATGTATAGCTATGTATAGCTGTGTATAGCTATGTATGGCTATGTTTATCTGTGTATAGCGATGTATAGCTGTGTCCAGCTGTGTATAGCTATGTATGGCTATGTATATCTGTGTATAGCCATGTATAGCTGTGTATAGCCATGTATAGCTATGTATAGCTGTGTACAGTTGTGTATAGCTATGTATGGATATGTATATCTGTGTATAGCCATGTATAGCTGTGTATAGCCATGTATGGCTATGTATAGCTGTGTACAGTTGTGTATAGCTATGTATGGCTATGTATATCTGTGTATAGCTATGTATAGCTGTGTATAGCCATGTATAGCTATGTATAGCTGTGTATAGCTGTGTATAGCTATGTATGTCTATGTATATCTGTGTATAGCCATGCATAGCTGTGTATAGCCATGTATAGCTATGTATAGCTGTGTATAGCTGTGTATAGCTATGTATGGCTATGTATATCTGTGTATAGCCCTGTATAGCCGTGTATAGCTGTGTATAGCTATGTATGGCTATGTAGAACCATGTATAGCCATGTATAGCTGTGTATAGCCATGTATAGCTATGTATAGCTGTGTATAGCTATGTATGGCTATGTATAACTGTGTATAGTCATGTATAGCTGTGTACAGCTGTGTATAGCCATGTATGGCTATGTATATCTGTGTATAGCCATGTATAGCTGTGTATAGCCATGTATAGCTATGTATAGCTGTGCACAGCTGTGTATAGCTATGTATGGCTTTGTATATCTCTGTATAGCCATGTATAGCTGTGTATAGCCATGTATAGCTATGTATAACTGTGTATAGCTGTGTATAGCTATGTATGTCTATGTATATCTGTGTATAGCCATGTATAGCCATGTATATCTGTGTATAGCCATGTATAGCTGTGTATGGCTGTGTGTAGCTGTGTATAGCTATGTATGGCTATGTATATCTGTGTATAGCCATGTATAGCTGTGTATAGCCATGTATAGCTATGTATAGCTGTGCACAGCTGTGTATAGCTATGTATGGTATGTATATCTGTGTATAGCCATGTATAGCTGTGTATAGCCATGTATAGCTATGTATAGCTGTGTATAGCTGTGTATAGCTGTGTATGTCTATGTATATCTGTGTATAGCCATGTATAGCCATGTATATCTGTGTATAGCCATGTATAGCTGTGTATAGCTGTGTATAGCTGTGTATAGCTGTGTATAGCTATGTAGGGCTATGTATATCTGTGTATAGCTATGTATAGCTGTGTATGGCTGTGTATAGTTATGTATATTGCTTCCTATGTTTATGCCTATATTGGATTAAGTCAAACCACTATATGATAGTTACACCACGTACCTACCCGTGACACAGATCCCTTCCTCACAGTTTTCCGTGTTTCATAGATCTCCAGACCTGCTGGCCATGGCGACAGTTCGTCAGGTTCAAATAGTACGGGCGTATTAGCTGTCACAGGCCCAGTATTCGCCCTACAAGGCACCTTTGTTGTTTGGCCTCGCGGGATGATAGTAGCTTTCTTTGATGTTCTCAAAGTACAAAGGTAGTATTTACCTGGCGCTTTTATCAGGTTAATCAACGCTTCAAACTGACGATGTCACTGTCTACGAATCCCGCCTTGAAGGACTTCAGGAGACTGGATCCTACGGTATACTCTGCTTCTCAAAAAAACGGGTTAAAACAAAACAAATACACATTTTTCATCGATCTGACCATAGGCTTTTTATTACAAGGCCGCTTGGGCTTATGGGGAATTTACAGAACTAGTTCCCAGTCTATCACAAAAACACTTGCACCAATTTTATTGTTAGAAAATTTTTCCAAAGACAACTCCTGTTTGCTATCGTCGTCATAGCAAGTCACGACAACAACGAATCTTTATCATCATTACCAACAGAATTACAATGAGTGTCAAAATGATTACCCTCCGTAGGAAGCGTGTGTATCCGGCGTTTGCTGGTTTTGCTGGAAAATGAACCCAGCAAAGCTTTTACCTTTCTTCCTCGGCTGCGAATGGATCCTTTTTGAAAGTATGATTTAGTACAATTGGATAACTTAACAATAAGTTGTACTAGTGTTACTTAACGATAAGTTGTACTAGTGTTAAAGAGCCGGATGTCAGACATTCTTCTTTTGTAAGCCACTAAAACGGGCTAAAGCTTTCCCACAGTCCATGCATATTTGTTCAGTTGTAACAGCTGCTAATGTGTGTTGTTTTGAAATGTTTTTTTTTAACAGCAAAAAAACTTTCGAATTATTTATCAGTTTAAAGCTTTCGAAGATGAATGCTCAGTTCCCACGGCTGTTCAAAATGTAATTGCTATGAAAGCAAAGAAGAAACAGATCTAACTTGCACATAACGTGGCAATAATGAAGACGACTAGATAGTCCGCTAGAAGCTCTTCCTTTAATTTATTGACAATTTTGAAAGGCACTGGGTTCTTTAGCCTGATTCTCAGACGTCGGAGGTCGTTCGCGGCCGGCCCCTTCGCTTCTCTCCCTCTCCCGTCTGATTTACTCTGTGCGAACTCGTGTTCATGACGTCAGAGCACCCTTTTGTATATCAAGAGCCAATTTACAACGCACATAAGAAATGAAGCGTGGAAAAGTAAACAAATCAATTTTCCGCGGGTTTTTCCTCGATCAGATTTTGCAAAGCGGAGATTTCTTAGCTATGTTTTTAACTTCCACGCCGAAGAAAGCCGTCTTATCCCAGACGAACTCGATTAAGTGCTTGATCTGCGCTGAATTTCTCGAAACAAGCGACAGAATAGCGGTTTTTGGGCGCTCGCAGTGCGGGATTTGCGAGGAACTCTTTGCAAGATTTTAGGCGGTGAATTACAGTCTTCGAACGAGGACTTGCAATATGTTTGCAAAAGAAAATGCTACCCAAAGTTGAAAAAGAGCGAAAAGATGATGTCAAATCTCAAAAGTCTCGAAGACGAGTTTGAGGGCAGAAATGTCTAAAAACACCGTGGTTCGCATAAAGCGGGGATTGAGTCAAGATCAAACTCAGGATTTACCAAATCTACCTCAACATCAAACCAGATTTCCTTTGCCAGTAACGGCTAGGGAGGTTAAAAGTCTGACAGGGCCATTTCCCACAGTTTCGATGGTTGGATATACAGCAGTAAGGCATTTAAGTGTTCCTATAGTGGTGCGAGCATTTCCAGCTTGTGTAAACATTGGGCAGAATTTCTTCTCACCAGCAAGTCAACTTAGCACATCTCAGCAGCTACTACTGGACAAACGCGGGCAGCAAATAGGGAAACAGTGCCCAAAAGTAATTTAGATGAAGACCATTGTGTACAGGTGTGGAAATTTCTATATTGAAGCCCCTTGTTGTGTGTGTGTGTGCGTGTGTGTGTGTGTGTGTTTTTAAAGTTTAATAATATTCCCATAATACAGTAAAATCCCGCGTGTACAAACCTACATTTTTTGAGGCTGGTTAAAAAGGTTCTTGTATTTTGGGATAGTTATTGGAAATTAAGGCTAAGTAGGTTCTAAATAGGGTTCTTAACTTCTATGAAAGAGATATAGTTGTTGAATACCAGACAAAATAAATAAACGTGAGTTTGGTCCTTAAATATACAGTCACAGTCTGTTCTTTATATAAACTTGTTTTTGTTGTAGAAATTACAGTAATACTTTTATTTGTAATAAGTTTGGCACAGTAATTTTTATTGTAATATAAATTTGCAATCTCAAAGTCAAACTACATGTACTTGGTTAAAATGTTGATCATTATTATCGATAATTAACTGTAACCCCTACTTGATCTAGCTTGGCTAAACAAGTTTTTATATTGTTGGGAATTAAAATGGCAAATTTCTGCCAGCAGTAGGTTTTTACATGCTGGTTTTTACTGCATTCGATCATGGCTTGTTGCTCGAAAAGGAATTTAAAAAATAATGGTATGTTCCTCCTTAAGTATCATTTTAATAAATTGTATTTATTTAGGTATTTGGCAGTTAAGTGTGAGTACATAAAGAATTTGTAAACCAAAAAGCAGTTTATACAGAGTGCTCATGATCAACAAATACTTTTCATGTCAAGGTTACCTTGAACTATCCAGGGTGTGGAAGAGAATTCAAGGAGCCATGGGTGCAGATCTTCAGACCCTTGGAAAAGCCTTCGCAAGACGAGGTACTTATAAACAGATTGCAGATGCTGCATTTCGTTGCTCTCCACTGAAACCCTTCCTAATAAAGAAACCTGGAGAATTTCTATAGTTACCTTAATTGTATGATCAATAATTAACTAACAAATGAGTAGAAAATTTTCCTGATACCTCACATGGTCTCTTTGATGAGACCCAAATATATCTGTTATTTATCATTAGTTTAAACTTTGTTCAAACCAGTTTGCTTTTGATTTTTTTTTGTCTAATTTTGAAATAAAGGAAATAAAATCAAACTGGTTTGAAAAAACTTTAAACCACATAGAAATAAAAATAAACCACATTATATACGTATACAAGTTTTAAATAGGAATTTTTTGCATTATTCATCTTCTGCAGAAGTTGGTTCAGCGATTAAATGCAATGAAACTCTCGGTATCAAGTAAGACTTCTTTAAAGAAACTTGACTCCTATGGCCTTAAATTTGATGAAAAACAAAGAACTGCAAGACCTTCAGGCCAAAGTGATTTCCAATCCAGAGGAATTTAAACTCCAACACACTGATGGCACTTTCAAAATTGTGCTTGACAACATTGATCTCAGAATCACAACCCGTGACATGACTTCCGACCGACAAAACAAAGACATTCACTGGGTTAACCATTCTGCTATTAAAAACCGTGTTACACCTGGAAGCAGGATGAGGGAACAGATAGAGTTATCACAGCTAGATAATTGCCAGCTTCTTCCAAGTGCAGCTGAACATGAAAAGTTACGAAGGGATTTTACCTATCTGGTTTCGCGTGTATTTGTTGAGCATCTTCCCTGATTGGAGTTTCTGCAGTCTGTTTGCATAAAGCATATACCACACCAATTCAGCAAAAAAATAGCAAAGAAAACTGAGACGGTAATCATCAATAAACCTTGAGTAAACAGAACTTAACAATAAAAAAGCACGATTGTTTACAAAAAGCCAATCATTGCAAGAATTTTTAAAATTTAATCTTATTCTTATTTTTATTTCCACAAGGTTCTTTTGGGTGTTATTTTTAAAGGTGAAAGTAAATCAGAGGAAATGCTTGACATCCTAAACAAATAAGAGGCTACTCCCCAAACCTGGAAAATGCCGACCAAACTTTACGTAAAATAAAGCATTCCCATTGTTGGAGATCAGCTCACTGTTGAACGTGGTGTGAATGTCATTCAAGCTGTCCAGAATTCTTACACTCCAGAAGAGAAATTAGAGGGCATCCACATGGAAATTGCTGACTGACATACTGCTGTTACTTTCTTGAATGTAAGGGAATGCAGTATTTCTAAATGCTTAACTTTTGCACTTAAAAAATGCTATCCACACCTTATTAAGTTTTCACTCCCAGGCACAGAAAATTCAAATCATCTTCAGCAGATTCCATATCAATATGGTCAATAATACAAAAGAATAGTCTAATCAAAGTTTTTATCACCTAATCTTTTTCACCAGTGGATGGAAACATGAAATGTGAGTATGTAATAAAGTTCTACATGTAAATACAGCCAAGTCCTGAAGTTTGTCTGTTTACAGTCAGATCTCATAAAAAATAGCCTGATTCCCAGATGTCCGAGGTCGATTGCGACCCCTTCACTTCTCTCCCTCTGGGACGCGATTGACCTCGGACGTCTGAGAATCAGGCTACATAAAAAAACCCAGCAATATTACCAATATTACAATCTACTAACACTAATAATAATACTAATACCAATAATAACAATTTATATCAATAGCAATATTTATTTCAACAATGATAATAATGAAATTGTGAATATATGAAACTCATATATTTGAACTGCGGAATGAAGAAATAAATGTAAAGAAGATCCTCGCAGTTATTAACGCAACTTATGCAGTTGCGAAAAGAAAGCCTGAAAAAATCAGGCTTGCTGGGATTGGAACCCTGACCTCTGCGATACCGGTGCAGCGCTCTAACCAATTGAGCCAACAAGCCAACTGGGAGCTGGTCATTTAATTGGTTCGTAATATACCTGGGAAAGATGAAGATGAAATTGTGAATATATGAAACTCATATATTTGAACTGCGGAATGAAGAAATAAATGTAAAGAAGACCCTCGCAGTTATTAACGCAACTTATGCAGTTGCGAAAAGAAAGCCTGTTTAAGATTGTGGAGCACTTTGCTTGCAGATCCAACACCAAGGATACTATAAATGTTCTACTGTTGCTAAAATTTTCTCTCGCTTAAGGTTATAAATGATAGACTTAAAGTTGTTTTAGGATCAAATCAAAACACCAAAAAAAAAGCTTACCAATGACTAATACACTGTGCTTCGTCCACAACGATGCCGACCATTTCCTAGCAAGGATTCCGGCGAAGAAAACACCACGCAACACTCTCCTTTCTCAATCTTCAGATCAAGAGCCTTATCTTCTCCTATCGAGCCAGCTGAGATGCCACATTTTCGTAAGTACTTTGTTTGATCTTCCATGAGGCTCACTAGAGGGGATATTACAATTATTATTGGATTCGCTGCAAATCCATCGTGGCGTCGTGATAATTCGGTGTGGACTAAAGAAGCCATCTGGAACACAAGAGACTTTCCGAACCCCGTTGGCAAGTGTAGAAGGACGTCAGTACCAGAAACAAACGTTTTGAGCGCTTTGAACTGTTCAGGGAACAGCTTTTCCACGCCAAAAACTCGGCAAGCGTTTTGCATAGCTGATTCGAAACCTTCGAAACCATACATTCCACACTTCTCGGAATAAGGTACATCTGCTCTGATTGGTGAAAATTGACAATGGCTCTGACGTCATGAACACGAGTTCGCACAGAGTAAATCAGACGGGAGAGGGAGAGAAGCGAAGGGGCCGGCTGCGAACGACCTCGGACGTCCGAGAATCAGGCTATGGGTTCTTAGACTTTGAGAACAGAGAAAAACTATTTTGAATGAAGATATAAGTTCTCATCCCTCTGTTTGTCGTGTTTACTGTAATGCTATCATCTAGCCGCAAAACCGCTGATCGAAAATGATTTTGCATTTCATTCTTTTTTTTTTTTATCAAAACTTCGCTATCATAAATATAAGCCACGAATATAAGCCAAAATAACTAGAATTCCCTTTTCGTCTTTACCCGGCGTCTTTGATGATGAATAATTTAATCGTACCCATATTGAGAGGTGCAATTTTGACGAATTCGGAGAACTTGGTTTCATAATTGTCCCTCGTATTGTTACTTTGTTATCATTGCCATTTGTTCTGATGTTTCCAATGTTGAAATGCAGAAACGTAAAAATTTGCCAAAACATAATGGCATATTGGCCGAGGATGTCCGTTCTCTAGGACCGCCTGATACCTCAGGAACTTCAGTTCTGATTCGGTTTCTCTCAGTACTCGAATGTGAAAACTTCAGTATCATGCGAATAAACCAAGATAACTAAACATCCTTTTAAGAACTAGTCTTGCATGTATGTTAATGAATAATTTATTTAATTACATCGACCGGTATTATTATCAAGTCGATTTTCAGCAAAGGTTTTACTATTTCTGAGCTTCGCACCTTTGGTGTTTTTGCACCGTTGCTGATGCCAAGCCTAAAGCGTTTTTACAAACTGTTATCTCCAAGACAAAAAAGTTTAAAAAACTAAGGGAGATATCAGATTAATTTGAAGATCTTCAAGGTTGTCCGTTCTCTAGTACCAGTCGTTATCACACCGCAGGACTTTTCTGATGCAGTTCCTCGCAGTTGGTAAAGCGGGTGACCAGGCCGAGAAACGCAACGAGAAAGACGCTGTTAACAATGATACTTTAAAAAAATTCTGTTGATATTGGGTTGATAATCATCGCTTTGAGTTTTAAATACACCAAAATTTCTTCACAAATCCTACTCGATGAAATGACATGAAGTGCCTTTGGTAAGCTAAAGTGTAGGCAAAATAGAACAAAAAATGTTTGTTCAAGTTTAATACACTGTTAGAGCGCTGGGTTTTCATGTAAATAAGTACTGTAACCTTATGGTTGAAAAACACCTGCGTGATGTTTATTGAGGTAAACATTACATGTTAAGCCCTTACAATTGGATAACTCAGGGGAAGATCCAGGATTCTCTAAAAAGGGTGTGTTTGTAGTACTGAAGGGGGGGGGGGGGGGGGGGGCGGAGGACAAATGTTCCTGGGCCTAAGGGGTATGCACTTTTCCAAGTAAGTTTTGAGAGGGTAGACTGTAATTTACGGGCATTTTTTGGAGAGGTTTACCGCGCAATCGTTTCATTCATTCATTCATTCATTCATTCATTCAGGATACGGTTTTACCAACCACATTCGACACGCATGATGTAACTAGTCACCAGAGGTTCAGGAATGTAAAAACACATGCGAACCTTTAATTTTGTGATTTTTTTTCCCACGACTAGTTAATTAGTGCTTTTCTAAGGCGACAATATATTCAGAACGCGGTTTTCTGGTCACTTTTTCTCATAAATACGTGCTACAAATGTTCAATATAGAATGGAAGTTAAGAACCACAGTGAAACTACCCGCCAGTGCTAAAGGAAAACTTATCATTCATTTTATTGGAGGTCAAAAACCATGATGTAATTTGAAGCTAAGCCACACGTATTCGCCTAAAAACGCGAAAGTATCTTTTTGGTTTTTACATTTTGCAACGTGTCGTAACTAATCACACAAGACGAGGCAAGTAGCTTGTGTAGCTTGACTCAGAACAAGCAGACACCGTAAGGAGATCTGTTAACAACATCCTTCAACAGGCTGAACCACCCAAGCCTAACATCACGAAGGAAATGCAAGAAGCCCTTGATAACTTGGAACAAGACGGCTCTATTATGATTCTACCAGCGGACAAAGGTCGCACCAGTGTTGTCTTGAACACCGACACATACCATGACAAAATGAAAACACTCATTGAAACAGGTCCATATCAACTCCTTAATAAAGATCCAACGGACCGACTTAGCCGAAAACTTACTGATAAGCTTCTTAGCTTAAAACGAAGTGGACATCTTTCAGAAACTGTCTACAACAAAATCAAACCTAGGCACAAACAGCCACCTAGGATATATGGTCAACCTAAGATACACAAGCCTGAGATACCATTAAGACCTATTGTATCGTGTGTAAACACCTTCGCTTACGATTTGTCGGCTCACTTAGCTGACATCCCGTCCCCGTTGACAGGCAAATCAGACTACACAGTTACCAACTCTTCTCATTTTGTGTCTACCATCAGCCATGAGCGAATACAAGAAAATGAAGTCATGTTATCTTTTGACGTAGAATCGTTATTTACGAACGTGCCGATCGAGGATGCCGTAAAGGCCGCATTATGCAAACTAGAAAACGATCCCGGTCTTGCCGACCGCACAAACCTTACACCTACACAAATTGCCGACCTTTTAAACTTTGTCTTAAGATCCACGTATTTCCAATACAACGGGTCGATTTATGAACAGAAAGACGGAGCAGCCATGGGGAGCCCTGTCTCCGCGGTTATTGCTAACCTTTACATGGAAGAGTTTGAGAAACGGGCGATAGCAACGGCAACCTACAAACCTAAGATCTGGAAGCGATATGTAGATGACACGTTTACAGTCTTAGGTAAAGACTATGTAGACGTCTTTTTACAACATCTAAACAGTCAACAGCCTACTATTCGTTTTACCATGGAAATCGAGAAAGATAACACTATCCCCTTTCTCGACACGTCAGTTTCAAGGGATTCAAACGGTCTTCTCACCACCACTGTTTACAGAAAGCCCACCCACATTGACCAATACCTAGCCTATGACTCACACCATCCACAGTCAGTGAAACGTGGTATTGTTAAGTGTCTATACGACCGAGCCAAACACCTCACATCTAAACCATCAGCTATCTCTAAAGAAAAGAAACAGTTATCATCGGTACTTGTTTCGAACGGATATCCTTCTTCATTTGTACGAAAGCTCACAAAGACAACAAGACCAACAACCAACAAAGAACCTACACAGGAATTTAAATCTACTGCGGTTCTACCCTACATAAAAGGTGTATCAGAGGTTCTTCGCCGCTGCCTACAACAACAAGGCGTACGCACCATCTTCAAATCAGACACCCTTGAACCAACTAAACAAGACGGTGTCGTCTATAAAATTCCATGTGAGTGCGGCAAAGTATACATCGGGGAAACAGGGAGAGCGATGCAGCAGGATAAAAGAACACGTCAGAGATATACGGCTCGCTCGTACGCAAACCTCCGCAGTTTCGGAACACGCTAACGAAACGGGGCATCTTCCTATTTGGAAAGAAGTTAAGTTTATTGATCGTGACCCTCACTGGTACACACGTAGGGTTAAAGAGGCTATCCATATAAGACTTCATCCTAATAACATCAATAGAGATAGCGGAATCGAAATTCCAGAAGCTTGGATACCTACGATCAGAAAGCACAACAGCCGACCAACCACAACACGGACCTGTGAGGGAACAACATCTAATAGTCGGAATAATAATGAGGATCGAAATGCACCAATAGCAGCGAACCATCATGCTACAAATAGCGACACGTAAACAATTGACCTCATCGCCTGATGAAGACTAGCAGTATTGCAGTCGAAACGTCGCGATCAACAACTCAAAGCGATTCCATCGTGAGACAAACGAATATACGTTCATCTTACCTAGCTTGTGTTTGTTTGTTGGTTGGTTGGTTTGTTTGTTTGTTTTTTCAAAAAGCAACGCACATTAGGGGATATGAGCCTTTTCCCATCTTCATCGAACAAAGGGCGCAATTGTACATGGTGCGTATGTCCAAGAACTACGAACTGAAATAGTAAGTATTTGAATACTATATCATTCGGAAATATATTTTACTTGTAAAAAGAGCAAAACAGAAATTAGCCAGAGTTTTTGGGATAAAATTGATAACAGTTCAATATTGAGCCAGTAGTGAGGACATCTCAGAAAGCCTTAGATCCCTTTCTCATCAATTCTACAGAGGAGTGATTACATTTGTTTTGTTCTTCAGGTGCAGCACTGTACTGTAACTTTTGTGAGTCAACTGAGTCCTGGGAAGACTACGGTGACCATAATGAGCAACACATCTGTCCAGACGTTAAAAACAACAGTGGAACGGAAGATCATTTCTATCAGAGGGGATGAGGGATAGTGCAGTTCTGCGATGGGAGAGAGTGTGTGACACAAGGCCAGTGGTGCGAAGTGCATTGTTGTAATAAAGACGCTTGTAACAAGTCGCCTACTATGACTTTAAATTGCATGACCGGTGTAATGGTTGGATTGCTAACCACTGCTCACCTTTTTTAATTTCACCCTTGTTTTAATAATGGGGTACAGGGGTCGATACTGTGAACATCGTTCTCGTCCCGAGAGCAAAGAGCGAAGAGCGAGAGTGAACTTATTCAGCAATGCAATTAGATTCAGCGAATATTGCCCTGAGATTTGAAAGAGCGAACACAGGAGGCTGAAGTGTATTGTTAGAGTTTTTATGGAGGCGAATAAATCAGTAACTGACATATCACTAAGTTAAATAATTTTAATAAAACGTTACCTGTTGTTGGATATGCTGGCGTGAGGACTTAAGTTCCCAATTAAAACGTTCCTTTTCTTGCAAAGGAACGTTTGTTCCTTTCTATCATCGCTCGTGCTTTGAAAATTGGTTCCTCGAAACTTCCCTAAGCCGGAGTAGAGCTTGCCTCCTTCTGTTCTGCTCTCGTTGCAACCGCCCTTCTTCCTTTTTTCTACTCTCCTCCATTTTCAACATCCGCTCTAGTTACCTTCGGTGCAGAGTGCCAGGGTGCAACTGCTCGATAAGATTTTGCAGCTCCTTCACTCGATCGTCAGCCGGGGAGCTGTCCGTGTCGTCGAGGTGGGTGTCGTTAGTTGGTGCTTCCCCCTCGTCGGCCGGTGCATCTTGAGTCAAGAGTGCAGGCAGGGACAGAGCTCTAATCGCCCCCTTATCTTCATCCAAAAGAACACCCTCGGCAGCAGTGAGTTCGTCTTCATTAGTGCTGGTTTCTTCTTCGTCCTTCCGACTCTTTGTCTTCTTCTGGTGCCTTAGCCATCTGCACCGCCCAAACAACAAAATCCGTTCGGGGCTTTATCATCCACGCGGAGGCTCTCTTTTTTGGCTAGGGCAGGCTTCGAAAGGTATAAGTCTCCAACCTTCTGTCCATGGCGGGTTGGTCGGCTCGACCACAGTCAACTTTCGCTGTGAGATGATTAACATCAGGCACCGATTTATGGAAGCCCATGCGTTACGGTACCTGACGTCATGTGCGGTGTATCCCCACTTGGGTTAAGATCTTCCAATGGTCCATTTCAAGTGTCTTTTCTGTGGCCTCATCAATGAAAATCACCTCTGTGAATGGTGTTATCATTGACTTGTCAAAGGTGCGTTGTTTCGTAATAGTAGCCACGTTCCCGTGATGCATAAGACCGAGGATTGGAAAGAACAAACTGGTTTTTCCTCTGTTTGCGTCACCCACTGAGCAGGGAACTTAATCCTTGTGACGTTTCCCTTCTGATAATAGCTCAGCAATCTTAGAAACTCGTCGCAGAAGTTCCTTAGGTTCTGCTCTCAGAGACTGTTTTCCAGAACTTCTTTGAAATACTTTGGAACGGGATCTCTAGCTAGATCATAAGGGCAGAACGCACTTGGCGACCCTTTACCAACTTGCTGATCTTGAATGGCATTTTCAAGGAAGGGTCGCCTCTTGATCGACCAACACCAGCCACCGTTCACCTGGATTAGATCATGTTAATGTAACCTCGTTCCCAGATCTTGCGGGTGGGCGAAGCCGAAGGCGAGATCTGGTCATATAAGAAAATTCCATTTTTTTGATTGGCTGTTTCAAAACATGGCTGTCACAGTGCTAAAATTTGAACGTGCGTTGCGAGGCTTCTCAGGGCCTCAAGGGAATTCAAAGTCTGTTTTTATGCAAATTAGACATTGTGCACGCAATCATAATATATGTATTCTTGGGATATTTCGTTGTTTACAGTCGGCCTCAAAAGTCAAGAAGATCTCTTCTCAGTTCTTCATAGCGTTATAAAGGTATTTCTAACGAATAACGATGTTCCGCCTTAAGAATCCGCCGTAAGAATATTTACGTGACCCGATAAAATTTGCATAAAACCTAGACATGTCTAGTCATTGCATGTAGCCGCCGAATGAACACTTACAAATAAAATATTATTTACCCGAACTGAGCTTTGATGATTGCCTTCTGCTTTATTCTTTAGTAAAATACTTTGCTAGATATCATTCCAGGAAAGACGAGATTGGTTAAGCATTCGTTATTCATTTGGTTAAGCGTTGGTTATTCATTTGATTGCCATTTTCTTAGAATTGTCTCGGGCATGCGCTATTGACTTGCATGCCACATTCCTGACAGGCAATCACGTGGTACAAATCGGATTTGACCAGATCTCGCCTTCGGCTTCCCCCACCCGCGAGATCTGGGAACGAGATTACATGTTAATGATCAACGGCGCAAACAGTTCGCAGTACGGGTCTCACAGAAGTCGTATGACGTTCCACATCTCTCGAACCAGTCTGGCCTTGAACAACTCGTTTGTTGCCATGGTGTTGATGAACGCCGCAGCATCACATTTGTAAGCATAGGTGAACCTCGATCACACCTCGATAACTGGCGTATCGTAGCCTATTCATTGCGATCGATATGTCGTTTCTTAAAACCGTCAACTTGTCTGATAACATCTTATCCCCACTGGTCTCCTCGAATGATGAACTTGAGGATTCGCTGCTTACACCAGCCACATCAAAGCCAAATTTGTCTATGGCTGTTGTCAAAAAGGATTGGAAACGTAAGTTAACAAGAGTCACTAGGAACACGTTTTCGGAACCACATTCATCTAGCTCCTGCGATGACGGTATTCCCTCGCCGACTACACTTCTAAGTTCCTTCGCAAAACTGTTATTGTACCAGCTCTTCCATGAAGGAATTACTGTGCCCTTTGAGAACCTTTTAGAGTCCCTTCATAGACTCAAATTCTTTACCTTCTGCAAACTTAACCTGTGAAAACAAATATTCTCCATTAGAGAATACAGTTACCATGCATATATATTGTCAGTGAACGAAGGACAGCAATTGGGATATTGGTTCGAACCTGACCTATTTTTCTCTTTTCTTTCACTTCCAGCATTATTTTAGGGCCTGTGGTTTTTATTTAACGCATTTAAAAAGTGCTGTTCTACTGGAATTGATGAAAGCAAAACCCCTGATTTTCATCCAGCGAATATAAATACAATTCCCCAACCAGAATAAGAGTAAAATGTGCCCGAATGTCACCTGTACTTTTAGGTTCCAAATGGCATTTAGTTTGTTTTTGGTTCGTTTGAAACCTATTGCATATGATGTTTTTGCTCAAGGGCAACCGCAAAGCTCTTCAGTAACTGACGAGCTTTGCCAGATATTTTGACATCGGAAAATGCCCCCTTCATTCAGTTAGTGCGAGTTTGGGAGTACCTCTAAAACTTAGCCACATAGATACTATCGACTTTCGCGTCACAAAATTCAGTCAGTTGAGGTTTCCCTTCCAAAACAGGAAAGCTGAAACGCGAACAATTAAAAAGATAAAATTTATTGCAATGGGATGCAATAGATTCATGGAGGAACTGTTTATGCAGGACAGGTGACTTTTATCATAAGCATAACAATTGTAAATGACATCAGTGGAAATTGTGTGTGGATGCCCATTAACTTTTAGAATAGTTTATGTTACAAATAACACTTGCTGGATGAGTACTTTATTTATAAATACGAAAACAATGTCTCTGTAATGATTGGTACGTGTCCTACCAAGCAGTTTACACTGCGTTTAGAAAGCCTCATCGATTTGCTGGTTTTACTACAAAATGAAACCAGAAAACCTTGTAACTCTTTTCCCTATGGGCTGCGGTTGGATCTTTTCTGAAGGTATGATTTTGCACAACTCGTTGTTTCGGCAACGCTTACCAGTTTACTCGTACCAGTGTGAAAGGGGTTCGCAGATAATTGTCTGTTTCTTTTGTAAAACGTATCGTATCAGAAAATGGCTGGAGTTCGTACGCTAAGACCTTAATTGCTTTTATACGCTTTGATGTAGATTGTTTGAAAACCTTTCTTAACAGAGGACAATGCAGATGTTACAGTATTCTCAGACGAATGATAAGCTCCTTGTAATCAGAAATACAAATGCAACGATTTATACGCCAATAGAATTAACGATTTTAGCCCATGACAAAACTCGAGATAAAAATGAAAACTTCATGATAGTCCACTTGGAGGTCTTCTTTTATCAATACAAAAATGAAGGCTTCCTTCAAATTTAAGTTATTAAACTGAGAGTCTAAAGAGAGTCTATTAGATAGAATCTAAAGAGCAAGATGCTACAGAGCAAAACAAAACAAGTCGTTTGAGTATAAAGTGCAAGATTACAATGATTGACGAGGACAACAGTTCATCAAATTTGACTTCGTGACGGGCAGTCCAGAAAATTTTGAAGGAACGTTGATTTTTCTTTTAGAAGTTATTTTTTCCCTCTTGCTTGTATTTCTTTGCTTTCATCAGTTTGGGAGATTTTGTGTTTCTATTTGAAGATAATAAAGCAAGCTTAAAGCAAGCTCCTCACTATTTGTAGAGCCCACATGCCACCCTGCGACCTGTGGCCTAAATTTTTGTCTTCTCCCCTGGCCGCTTGAGTAAGCGACTAGAGTAAACGGCTGAAATTCAGGCTATGGGACCTAATGATGGAAAAAAATACAATTTGAATCGATCCAAAACAACCAAAGCTAATTAAAAGTGTCACCCTGGCCGATTCTTGTATGTGCCAGTCGCGGCTATTAAATCTGGGAAAAAATATTTAAAATATTAAAAAGTTTTCAGCTGACTAAAACGGTGAATTTCGCTACTGGAAATTAAAATTGTTGGCATCTGGCGCATTGGCGATAAAATTCATTCCAGATTAACAATCGCTGTTATAATCACCTAGTGTGTCCGCGCCTGTGTATGAAACAGAAAATTGCCAACTTATTCAACAAATGAGGTTTTAAGAATTGAAAATTCGATAATCTCGTCTAGTACGCCGCTCTTGCACTCGGGTTATTATTTGAAATCGAATATTCGCTCCATTATAATGAAACTCTAATTATTTGTATTGCAGCTTCTTTTTCGGCAGGAACTTCTTTCATCCACGAGAGTTAAAATTACCCACGTCCACTGAAGAATAACATTATTTTATTGCACGAGCGAAGCGAACACGAGTTCTAATAATTAAAGTTTTAAACTAACATTCAACTCGTGGATGGCGTAAAGAAAGCGCTGTTTTCTGATTTTACTTTTATTTAATTAATGGTATTGCCTAAAAATGAGAAATTATTATTGAAGATCCGGATGGTGTCTATCAATTTGGACACTGTACCTCTTTAAAACAAATAAAACCGACAAACGAGGCGGAGTTAGCTAACGACTAAATATTTTTAATTTGCTGATTGCTTTTGAACAAACGTGTGACACTTTATGGAACGTTCTATAACGTTACTCAAACCAGCTTTGCTCAAATTTAAGATTTAAATGCGTAAGGGAATAGAAGAAAAAAGAAAACGAAAAATTAGTTTCAACTGCATTTACCATTAAAGCTCGATAGGTGGCCTGATTTCCCTTTCTAGACCGTCTGACAATCGAACTGCTAATGCCGCAAACGCTACATTGATCAGGGACTTCATCTTTGGTTTACGTGTGCGTCTTTTCATTTTCGTGGGAGCTTGGAGTCTGTTTTATCGTCACAAAATTTGGTTAGTTGTATTATATTTTTTGCTTTCCGTCCTTTTCAAAACATGAAAAATACAATGCGAATAATTCAAGTGACCAAAATGTCCTGCAGTGCGTTGATAGCTTGGGATATTCGAGGCGGGTGGAAACTATAATAACAAAAATAACAAACAATTTCTGAATGAATTTACTTAGACAGGTGATTCAGTTAGTTCATTGAAATTTGCTGACGCATGTCCATTAGCTTTTGGCATTATTTGACACGACATTCAGCGGCTGAATAATTTAGAAACTAAAACGGTAATACTGTAAAGATTGTTGCGTGTCCTAGCAAGTATTTCACACTGAGTTCAGTCAGCGTGTGTTTTCGGTGTTTGCTGGTTTTGCTGCAAAATGAAACCAGCAAAACTTGTAACTCTCTTCCTCGGCTGCGGATGGATCTTTTCTGAAGGTACGATTTGGTACAATTGCATACTTAACAATAAGTTGTTCTAGTATTACTTAACAATAAGAGGTACTAATGTTAAAGAGCCGGATATCAGACAGTTTGTAAACCATGCACTAAAACAGGCTAAGGCTTGCCACAGTCCATGCATATTCGTTCAGTTGTAACAGATGTTAAATGTGTGTTGTTTTGAAACCTTTTTTACAGAAAGGAAACTTCGAATTATTCATTAGTTTAAAGCTCTCAGAGATGAATGATCAGTTTCCACGGCTATTCAAAATGTAATTACTATGAAAGAAAAGAAGAAACAGATCTGACCTGCACCAAACATGGCAATAATTTTCAGTTTACTGGAAGATAAAATACTAAACAAAAAATAAGATAGTTTCATCAAGACAACCGATTCAAGTGAAGACATTATGACTACTATAGTCCGCTAGAAGCTCTTCCTTTATTGACAATTTTGAAAGGCACTGGGTTTCTAAGACTTTGAGATAAGGCGACAAATATTTTGAATGAAGGTAAGTTCTCCTCGCCCTGTTTTCCCTTTGTTTACCTCCATCGGACCCTTTGGTTTCATAATTGTCCCCCGTAATGTTACTTTGTTATCACTGGCATTTGTTCTGATGATTATGTTGAAACGCAGAAACGTAAAAAATTGCCAAAACATAATGGCTGATTGGCCGAGGATGTCCGTCCTCTAGGACCGGCTGATACCTCAAGAACTTCAGTTCTGAATAGATTTCTGTTAGTTAAGCGTGAAAACTGCACTATCGTGAAAATAAACCAAGAAAACTAAAAATCCCATTTAAGAACTGGTCTCGCATGCATATTAATGAATAATAACAATGATACTTAAAGTGCATATGAAGCCAAATTTGTTTTCACATAGTTGTAAAATATATCGTTTAAAATTCACGATTCCAAAATTTGAGATGGCTAGGACAAAAATTGACAATTTTACAAGCACTGAAAGTTGGGCCATTTTGCCCCGAAAAATGGTCAGAGGACTGGATCGAGTTTGTTGCGAAATTCCTTGGTTGTGACGTAATTTTGGGGACAGAGGTTTTGTTTACCCTCACGAAGGAGGATTTTTAGGAGAAAACCATGTTCAGTGATTCGGAAATGGGTAATAAATGTCTGAATCATCGAGTAGCCGCGACGAATAGGATATTGCAGAGGAGGGAGATCAAAATGTTGAAGTAATTTACGACCAAATCAGATCAGGACGAACCACTAGCCGAAGTTGAAGACGACAATGGAATCGAGAAGCCCAAGTGGAAGGACTTACGCGAGCAGTGTTAGAGGCAAGATACCATAAACGCATGGTACGTATAATTGCAAAATATTTTTTTTAGCGTATACAAGTCCTTGCTACTGGCACTTGGCTCTCGCTATATCGACAGGCGGCAAAACCCGGACCCGTTCGACCTATATGATATTTGCATTGAATTGTGCGGTGGCTCTCGTCGCGTTACCTCGAATTATTTTTTGCTTCTACAATGCAGTCACGAACAAAGCGGCTGCTGATTAGTCGCTTAATCTTCCTCTCATTGGGTCAATGAAGTAATTACGACCGAAAGTTTTGGTCTGTTTATATCTTTCTCACGTATACACTCCATGAACTACTGACATACAGTGACAACATTTATTTGTTTATATATCTCGCCCGCGGGCGAATATTCTTGTTTACAAGCCGCGCTTGTCCATGCGGGCTATATCTATTATCTCGACTTTGATCCTTTTTTTTGGTCGACGCATTGCATTTTATCAATTTTGTTATGATAAGTAGAATGTCGTATAGCTCCAGGTTTTCTTCAATTTACTGACACTTAGTCACAACCTGAATTCAATGGAAACTATTGTTATTTGGGACTCATAGTTTCTTTTCTTGCAGATTCATCCGGGCTGTCGCTTATCGATGGACCATCCACTGACTTTTATGGCTCTCCACAGACAAGCAAGAGGATATAATAATTCTTAGTAATTTTATCTATAACAAAATTATGCTTGCTTGTGCATCGTTGCCTTTACTGTGCACCTGCTGCTAGGTAGCTGGAGTGCAGCCACGTAGGTGCCCAATAAGGGGTTAGCAATACATGCATCAGTCATTCCAATCAGGTTCAGTGAGATGGGCAGTTTTTCAACTGTTTGTAAAACGGATAAAATATATCTAAAGTTTTGATGAAAAAGAAGTTCACATAGACATTCTAATCGTACTTTTGCTATTTGCACAACATCATTGCCTCCCGGAATCCCAATTTCTGGAACCTTCAAGGGAAAGTAAAACGAAAATGGGAATTTTGAATATCAGGTTAAAATTGCAGCGGAACAAATTAAAGGGAAATGACCTTTGGTCTGAGTTATAAGCCGGGAAAGGGGGGGGGCTGACTTATACAGGGATGTGCCACTTGACAGGGTATGGCTATTGGCCTCTTTGTCCTAAGCAGGGTACATAATTTTTTCTGCCTGTGACTTATTCAGGGATGTGCCGCTTGACAGGGTATGGCTTTTGGCCTCTTTGTCCTAAACAGGGTATATAATCTTTTCTGTCTGTCCTGAACAGATTGTATTTTGTGTCATTTGTCCTATACAAGGACCTAAAATGAAGGGTGTTGTCTTAAACAGGGTAGGTATTTTGGGCATCTTCTTGTCTTAAACGAGGTCAGGGTTTCAATCCCTCAGTAGCAGCCCTATACCAAAACATGGGTCAAGTGCCCCCCCCCCCCCCCTGGGGGTTATGAGGAGGTTTGCTAAATCAAGGATTTCAGAATGGGAGAGCAATCGGGGGGAAGCCTGCTCGTTATTTCAAATCAATCCCGACTACTCTTTTAGCCAATTTCAAATTACTTGTCTGATGACTTCCTGAACTGTACTGCACTCAGTCCAGTCACCATTACATGCTACATACTACCCATAGGATATTTAACAATTATCCTGCGAAATCGCGCCGAATATCACCTGATACTTAGCCGACGAGGCCGTAGGCCGAATTGGCTAAATCAGGGGATATTCCGCAAGATTGAGCAGGATAATTGTTTTATTATTCAACAAATTCTCATCGACTACCATTTTCAGAACGAGAAAAACTATGGTGCTATGATGAAAACACTAAAAGCTAGCAACACATAATAAAAATCAAAACAGAACTTCAAGAAATGGAAGCTTACTACCGTTGACTTAAAAAGACTTATTTACAAACTCATGTTTGGAAATGACAAGACAAAGTAAAAAAAAATTGCTTCCTTACCGAGAGTAAGTCCTCTTCCTGTGAATTAAAATCTTTTCAACTTGACAACTTTCCGTGAGCAAGTCTGCTACTTTGTTCACAATAGCATTTTCTTGGTTGAGTTCTCATTATGAAAATTCCACGTCAACCTCTGGATATCTTTGTGAGCTGAAGCAAATACTTGTTGACTTTTTGAGAGCATTTAATCGTGGAAAGTTTCTTCCAGGGAGTTAAAATATCTGGAGAACACTGCTCAAACCGCCTCGCTTTTCAAAATGGCCGCTAAACAAGCAATGAAAGAAAATCTGCAGTGCACTTCCAAATATGGTCTTTTACGTATATCGCAGGATATCTGTCATGTAAGGATGACAGATATTGAGGACTTCCTTACCATATATGGGCATAGTGACAATTTGTTGAATAATAAATCCAGTTATGCTGCCCTTTCGTGCAAATGTATTGAGAAATTTTTTCATATTTGTATTGACCAAATATGGTCTTTTACGTATATCGCAGGATATCTGTCATGTAAGGATGACAGATATTGAGGACTTCCTTACCATATATGGGCATAGTGACAATTTGTTGAATAATAAATCCAGTTATGCTGCCCTTTCGTGCAAATGTATTGAGATTACATGTATGTTTTTCATGGCATTCAGTTTTATTGATAACCCTGATATTGAAACTTGAGGGTAAGGAACGATAATGATGATGCTGAATGAAACCCATCAGTACTGTTTGAATTAAACAGATCATTTATTTGTTACAACTATTTAACTTGTGATCTAGAGGATAACTAGACTCTTTCAAACCAGTCAAGTAGTGAACATTTTCGCTGGGACATTCCTTGTAATTGAGGCCCCCCACACCCCCCCCCCCCCCCCCCCCACACACACACACACACACACACACACACACACACACACTCTTGTTAGAGGCTGGACTTTTTGACTTTTTGGTGTATAGTCTCGCCCACTACGCAAGTCAATGTGTCATTTGTGTTAATTGAGACCACTGCAAACAACTTCGCAAACCATAACTGTAAAATGTATATTACATGCCGAAAATATCCAAAAGGTATCCAAAAGTACTTACTTAAAACAATTTTTAAAAATGACAGTTAACACGGAAACAACAATGGTAAACCACTGGCTTGGCTTGTGTATTATGGCACATAATAAAATAGCGAACTAAATTTGACAAAGTAAGAACAACAATTTTCTTATGTTGACAAAAGTAATAAAACATGCATGTCATAATGACAGTATTTATGTTGCTTGGGAGCTTGTCCTGGTATGACCTGGTTTTTGCATTTGGACAGTTCTGAGGTTTTTGAGCTGTTCTGGTGCCAGTGGTTGTTCTCTCAACAGAAACAGTATTGCTCTGCTGCAATACCTCTTGCTCTGCACACGAATCAGAAAACAACAATAATTATTGTACATATAATGTTTATTCAGGTGGTTTCAGAGAAATTAAATGGGAGATGAACTAATGTCAGTCAGATCACTCTGAGAACAAGGAAAAAAAGAATTTTAGTGATAACTGAAGAACAGGAGAATTTGCATGTTCATGTCAAGACTTCTGTTAGGAAAGCACATACCGTTATCTGTCATTAGATAGCAACGGAATCCCATACGAGCACCATCCTTAACACGGGTTATTACTAACACAATGAATGATGTATGCCTGTGCTTTTCTATGTAGGGTGGACTTAGCCTACCAAACAATATCAGTTTAAACCATTAAATACATGTGCTACGTAACTGATCAAACATGTAAGTCTTAATATCACAAATATTTGGCTTACTTGTCCTTTGTTCGATCACTGGGAACTTCTTCTGGAGCTGCAGGAACAACAGTATCTCTCGTGGGCACCGCGGTCCTCTTTATATAATCTCGGATATTTACTCTCCCACTCTGCTCGATTGTATCAATCACCGATGATTTGTACTCGTAGCAATCGTCCTCGAAGTGCGCCAAGCAGAGCGCAGTGCACTTGGAAGTCACTGGGATCTTTAAAGTCGGGCCGGCCGGTGCTTTCGAACAGATTTGACCCACTTTACCCTCACAACCGGATCAGTTGGAAAGTAATGCATTCGAAATCCCTTTTTCCTCGTGTTTTTTACAACTTCGACCGTTAGGGGCGCGAGCAACGCAGTATCTCCCTCCTCTTGCCTCCTCTTTCTCTCTTTCCGCCATATTGGATTGCTAGTTTGTGTACCCAAATTGACGTCACAGGGTATGGTCACGTGGTATTTTTTTGCCGCGCGATTTGAATGCCACTTTTCGAGGCAAAACAGCCCAACTTTCAGCGCTCGTAAAATCGCCAATTTTTATCCTAGACATCTCAAACTTTGGAATCATTTATTTCAAACGGTAAATTTTATAACTGTGTAAAAACAAATTTGGCTTCATATGCACTTTAAAAGAATACTGTTGATATTGGGTTGATAATCCATCGCTTTGAGTTTTAAATATTCCAAAATTTCTTCAAAAATCCTTCTCAATGAAATGACATGATGTGGCATTTAGTAAGCTTAGGTGTAGGCAAAATAGAACAAAAAGGTTTCATGAAAATACACTAAGACAACTAAAAATCCTACTTAAGAAATAGTCTCGCATGCGTGTTAATGAATAATTTAATTAATGACATCGTCCAATGTCATTATCAAGCTGATTTCGAGCAAAGGTTTTACTCAGTTCTGAGCCTCGCAGCTTTGGTGTTTTTGCACCGTTGCTGATGCCAAGCCTAGACCGCTTTTACAAACTGTTATCTCCAAGAAGAAAAAGTATTAAAAACTAAGGGAAATATCAGATTAATTTGAAGACCTTCAAGGCTGTCCGTTCTCTAGTACCAGTCGTTATCACACCGCAGGACATTTCTGATGCAGCTCCTCGCAGTTGGTAGACAAGGTCGAGAAACGCAAACAGGACGACACTGTTATCAATGACATTAAAAAACACTGTTCATATTGGGTCGATAGGGAGAAACGTTCCTGGGCCTAATATAAGGGTTTGAAAGGGTAGACAGTAAATTACGGGAATTTTTAGAGAGGTTTAATGCACCATCTTTTTATCTTAATGATTGATTGATTGATTGATTGATTGATTGATTGATTGATTGATTGATTGATTGATTGATTGATTGATTGATTGATTGTGAGTGAGTGAGTGAGTCAGTGATTGATTGATTGATTGATTGAGTGAGTGAGTGAGTGAGTGAGTGAGTCAGTTAGTGACTCAGTGAGTGATTGATTGATTGATTGATTGATTGACTGATTAATTGATTGCTTGATTGATTGATTGTTTGATTGATTGATTGATTGATTGATTCATTCATTCATTCATTCATTCATTCATTCATTCATTCATTCATTCATTCATTGATTCATTCATTCATTCATTCATTCATTCAGTCAGGATACGGGTTTACCACATTGGACATGACATGCGTGATATAACCGGTCACCAGACGTTCAGGAATGTACAAGTCGCATGTGCATCTATAATGTTACATTTTTTCCACGATTAGATAATTAGATTTATTACTACGCGGCACTGGTTTTCTACGGCGACAATATATTTAGAACGCAGCTTTCTGGTCACGCTTTCTCATAAATACGTGCTACAGATGTTCAATATTATATATGTAATGAACGTTATGCACCCCAGTGGAACTACCCGCCAGTGCTAACGCAAGACTTATCATTCATATCATTGGAGGCCAAAAACTAGAACGTCATTTGAGGCTACACGTATTCGCCTAAAAACGCGAAAGTATGTTTTGGTTTGGTTTTGTTTTGTTTTGTTTTGACATTTTGCAACATGTCGTAACTAATCACGAAAGACGAGAGGATTAATTCGAGTATAGGCGTGTAGCTTGTGCTTGTTTGTTGGTTTATTATTTTTTTTTTGCCATCTCGTTGGGTAAAATATTTTACTTGTAAAAAAAGTGAACACAGAAAATCGGCAGAGTTCTGAGGATGACGGTTTGTAAATCATTGAACGCCGTACTCACGAACAATTGGCACTTCTTGACATGGTCAATTTTTTTGTCTTTTTTTGTCAAGTCTTCTCATTCAAAACCAAGTACCGGTTAGTTTTTCGAAAAGGAGGCTTGTGAAGAAAAAACGTTCCATATTTTGTCATCTACACAAACAGACACAACTCGTCACATTTTTTTTTGTGAAGTAAAACGTGCTTGTTTAAGTTAGAACTCCCTTTAATTACCTGTGATGACAGGCCAATATTGAGCCAGTAGTAAGGACATCTCTGAAAGCCTTAGATCTCTTTCTCATCAATTCTACAGAGTAGTGATTACATTTGTTTTGTTCTTCAGGTGCAGCCCTGTACTGTAACCTTTGTATGTCAGCTGAGTCCTGGGATGACTGCAGTGACCATAATGAGCAACACATCTGTCCAGACGGCATGACAGTTTGCTATAAAGCTCAGAGAGTCAAAAATAACAGTGGAACGGAAGATCATTTCTATCAGAGGGGATGCGGGATATTGGAGTTCTGCGATGGGAGATAGTGCGTGGCACAAGGCCAGTGGTGTGAAGTGCATTGTTGTAATAAAGACGCTTGTAACAAGTCGTCTACTATGACTTTAAATTGCATGACCAGTGCAATGGTTGGATTGCTAACCGCTGCTCACCTTTTTTAATTTTGTCCTTGTTTTCATGATGTGGTACAGGGGTCAGTGCAGCGAACATCGTTCTCGTCCCCAGAGCGAAGAGTGGACACAAGTCACGAACTTGTTCAGCAATGCAACAAGATTCCGCGAATACTGCCCTGAGTTTTGAAATAGCGAACACAGGAGGCCGAAGTGTATTGTTTGAGTTTGTATGGAGAATTCAGACTGATAATGTAATATTTAATAATTAAAGAACAGACGAATAAATCAGGAACTGGCATGTCACTAAATGAAATAATGTTAATAAAACGTTACCTGTTGCCGCTTCCCGTCTCTGGATAGTGTTTCTCGGCAATTTAAGCTTCCATCGCATGGGTGACCCCCAGCAGTAGGTCACCGGTACCCATTTATACACCTGGGTGGAGAAATACAATGTGGGGTAAAGTTTCTTGTCAAAGGAAACAACGCGATGGCAGAGACTGGGCGTCGAACCACCGACCTTCCAACGTGCTAACCACTACACAATCGCGTTTGTTTTATTGATTACAATTATCAGCCCGAATTCGGCAAACAAACTCTTCAATTTCGCCGTTTGGGCCCCCGCTTCTTCCCCTTCCCATTTCCCTTTCCCTTCCCCTTCCCCCCTTCCCATCTCCTCCTCCTCCTTCTTCTTCTTCTTCTTCTTCTTCTTCTTCTTCTTCTTCTTCTTCTTCTTCTTCTTCTTCTTCTTCTTCTTCTTCTTCTTCTTCTTCTTCTTCTTCTTCTTCTTCTTCTTCTTCTTCTTCTTCTCCTTCTTCTACGTTTCCCAAAATTTTTTCTTCCACATTTGAACATGTTCTAGCATGATGTTATCAACTAAAGTTTGGCTGTTGTGTGTATTCAGCATTCAGATTCATAAGATGCTTTGGCATGTTTTCTTCATTCTTTAAGTGGCTTTTTAATTCACTTTTATTTTTGCGCTGTTCCTGTTTTTGCTTTGGGAACGTTCCTATTATGGGACGATTGTTCCTATTTGGAGTGGTCTTTTTAATGTCAAAAGGAACAAATTGATTTGAAAATAGAAACAAAGTGTTCTTTAAGAGCTAAAAAGTACCCTTTGCTCCGAATTTTTAACATTGAAATGAACTTTTTGTTCCTTAATTAGTGGCTATCCACAAATTTGTTCCTAAATTAGTAGCTTAGGAACAAGTGTTCCCAATGGTTTTCGCTTTTTTCTATCCGTTGAAGACAACAGGACGGTTGTCGAAAGCTTATAGAATTTTTTAAAGAAATTTTTGACCAGAGAAAGTTTTATTCTTATTTTTATCATGAATCCTGGATACGGATCGTCGATTTTCTTAGGTATTTTTTCTTTTTTTTATCATTTTGCTCCTCTATATTCACCTGAGGAACAATTGTTCCTATTAGTGCGTTCCCTTCTAGAGTAGCTGTTCCTTTATGCTGGCGTGAGGAACTTTAGTCCTCAATTACTAACGTTCCTTTTCTTGTAAAGGAACGTTTGTTCCTTTTTATCACTGTTCCTGTTTTGAAAATTGGTTCCTTTTTATTCCTTTGAAGAACATTTTTTTCCATTAATGGATCTGTTTTGAATGAAATGTTCCATTTTATGGGAACGTGGAACATTTTGTTCTTAACCGTTAATTCCTATTTATGTAAAATGGTTCCTATTACGAAATGACAGTTCCTTTGTACATGTTGTTCAACAGAAACATTCTTCTATTCTTGTCATCTATGTTTTTATCGCTTTTTAATTGGCAAAACGTTTGGTGTAGTGTTTCAAGTTTGCAACAACACAAAAC
The DNA here is from genome assembly GCA_964030785.1 of Siderastrea siderea. Taxonomy (NCBI): domain Eukaryota; kingdom Metazoa; phylum Cnidaria; class Anthozoa; order Scleractinia; family Rhizangiidae; genus Siderastrea; species Siderastrea siderea. The sequence continues at coordinate 26,861,151 of OZ034968.1, read as the reverse complement.
AGTCAATAGCAGATTTTAAGACTTTTCGAGGCGCTTATAGACTTGTCCGGACAAGGCTGAACATAATCGCACCAACGCCATATCTCATCTTGAATTTGTAAATTTACTTAAGAATAATGAGCAGTGGCATAATCTCATTACTGGCAAGACGCCGCAGGAAATATATTTTCCTTTTTTTCTCGAAAGTAAAATATATTTTGGCGTTAAATCCAGTTTGACATTCATTCGACCAATTTGGCTGAAATTTGGCCAGATCGTTGGCAGATAGTTCAGACTTCAAAACCGTGTCCTCGAATTTTTATTTCTCTCATTTGTTTTTGAAGCTAGACCTTTTTTCCAGGCGAAGTGGTAATTCATTTGTCTTCTCTGACTTCATATGCTAATAGAAGAAGAATGAACGCACTTGCCAAATTAAAAATATGAGACACCGTTTTTAAGCCAGAGGTGTCAAGAAGGGAATGTGGTGTTGATCGTTTTGTTTTCTTTGTTTTTGTTCCTGAAGGGAGTGGACTTGTGACAAAAACCTTCTCATCTTCCGAGCACGTTGACCATTTGCCTCTTCTTGAACAGAAAGTCATTTTCTGGAATTATTGAGCTGACAAAAAATATGTAGCCAAAAGGGTTTATCATAAAAAAAAAAAACACTACAAAAACTAGAGCGATCCTCGCGCAAACGGTCCTGGATGGTGGCTGATACCTTAAATTTGACTAAGCCTCAACTTTGACCACATTAAAAATCAATTTACTTTTGCATCATAGTGCTGATTTTGTCTATCATGTATGGACGCTTTGTGGTTGATTGCTGTTACTACGGACCTACTCTTAGGTAAGAAAACACCTTTGTTCCTGAACCAGTTCTATATGTAGCACAATTTGTTTACTGATATGTGAGGGAGAATTTGCTTGTTATGAAACTGTATGACACTTACGACACATCAATGTTCTTAAGCCCCATGCACACGATGATTTGACCGCGTACATGGGTAAACAAATTTTCTTTGACAAATGGGCTTGTGCTTTTGGACAGCGAAACAAGCAGTAGTGTTATTGCGAAATGCAGCTGAAAAAGCGAAGCAAAATAAGATGATAAGTTCGCATGGACCGTGGAAAATGGAGGCTCGTAGTGACAAAATGCTTCTAAAAGCGAACAAATTGCCTGAAACGGCTAAATCACTTGGTCATGCCTGAAAAAGGCTCCAAAAAATGCGGGTGCGAAGGATCTGGGAACTAATATTAATTTACCACAATTCTTTGACAAATTTCACTTGACGATCCATCTAAACGAGCAAATCTCACATTTAACAAATTTTCTTTGACAAATGAAAACTGGTATGCCAGTTTTCATTTGTCATATGAAAATATGTCAAACTTTCTCATCTACACGAGCAAATAACATCTGTCAGCAAAGAAAAAAATTTGCCAAAGAAAATTTTGCCGTTGTTCATGGGGCTTTATAGGAAGATATCTAGCTTCTCTACTCTGTGACAACGTTACTTCCTGGTCCTTTCTCCAGATTACAAACGCTGCAGAATTATATAAACATGACGGCTGACACTTTTATACTTTTATACGATGTGATGTTACAAGCGGTTGTTAAACGCTGATTTCAGTGGTTATTTTCCTTCCAATACCGTCAGTGCACTCGTTTCCGGAGCCTAAAAGCGATGTGATTAGATTGATGTTATCCTGGAACTCTGGCAATCGACATTTTGTTTTCCTTTTGTATCAAACAATAGGATAAATTCAAACTAGATTACAGTGAACAAGACTAGAAAAATCTTCCCTGATGTCCTTTTACAAAAGCCTCGCGTAGTGGACTCTGGTAAGTTGAATCTGTATGTAAGCCGTACAAAATCATTACCGGTACAATTGTAGCTGCTAAGTAAGTAGTCTTTTCGGCATGGAAAAATATTAGAGGGCTACAAGACTTGAACAAAACCACGTGTTCGATCTGAATTTTGTTATTTATCTCAGACATGCCTCGGTTACATTTAAGATTTCGTCGCCTCATTACAACTTTAAATCATTGCTTATCACAAACGCGAAGTTACATGAATAACATGCATATGCAGGTTTTTCTCTCCAGTATTCTGGATCGGCTTCGATCAGTGCTCAATAAAGCACTATAATTTTGGCGGGAATTTGTGTGGATCGAACAAACGCAAAACAGCATTGTATGGCAAGTTGGATACCAAATTTATTTATTAAAATTAATTTCAGCTAATCCACATTAATTTGTTTACAAGGTCTGGTTGCAGTAAAGTGCTGAGAAAAGAATCAGAAGAAATCAGTAATGTTTGAAATCGGTTTGCTTATTCGGTCTATTAAACAAGTCAGACGATGGAGAAGGCACCTCTTTTGTTAGAAATACTGTCCGCTAAGTTGACAGTTTTTTGCCACTTACTAACTCTGATTCATGGAAAGATATTTGAAGTTCAGTTATTTCGATGTTCATTTGCCAGTCCGTAACTTAGCTAATGTAGGCCAATCCCTCTGAGTAACATAACGAGTTTTCTCAGCTCTGACAGCAGTAATGTTTGAGTAAAAATATGCAAGAGTTGAAACTCAATTGAAGAATATTTGTTTCTTTGTGACGGTAGCAACAATCCCTGCTCTTAAGCTGACTCATCTTTCACTAGCAAGGCTGCCAAGATGTCACATCTTTTGCCAGTTTGTGTTTGCTGTTGTCACAAGAAATAAATGGCAGTTGATAAAAACCAAAAAATTAAGCATCAACAAAAACAACAACAAGAACAAACAAACATATGATAATAATGACCCGGCCGAGAATAAGGAATGAAAGCTATGGTTCCAAAACCTTTGTTATAAATAATTTCTTGAAACAATTTGTCAGCCTTCCCAGCCATAATTAGTAGAGTTAAGGACGAGACCAGCCTGCATATCTAAGTCTCGAACTGGCAAAATGAACATAGAAATATTTAAAAAATTCAAAGCAGCGAGTTTTAGTCGGAAAGCAGCTTTTAGCTAAATCTGTGATCAACGTGAGCCATAGTTTTCTCACTTATCATAGCGATGAAGTTTGAGAAAAAAAAGGGGGAAAAAAAAAAAGAAAGAGTTGAAACCCCGGTTGAAACTCAATCAGTGGAAGAGTATTTGTTTCTTTGTGACGGTGGCAACCATTCCTGCTCTTAAGATGACACATCTTTTATTAGCAGGGCTGCCAAGATGACACATCTTTTGCCAGTTTGTGTTTGCTGCTGTCACGAGAAATAAATGTCGCTACACGAAGAGCAGTTGGTAAAAACACACAAGAAAAACAGAACAACAACAATTTATGAGAATCGCACCCGTTCGAGTAGAGTGCGAGAAGGCTATGGCTGAAAAGCTCATGTATTAGGATGCTGTCTTCAATCAATTTGGCAGCCTACTAAGACAGCTAAGTAGGCTTTAATAGGAACGTATACACATGGTATACTGCAATGACAGCCAAGTTATTTTGCCCTTGAACGTTTTTTCCACGCTTGGCACTGGTCACATGTATTTGCTACGAGTTCTCATTGGATCATTTGATTGTCTGCATCTTGTAATTGGTTTGGTTTTAGTTAATGATATCTGATTGTTTTGAAATTACGCCTGCGTATGAAACAGAAAATTGCCAACTTATTCAACAAATGAGGTTTTAGGAATTGAAAATTCGATAATCTCGTTTAGTAGGCCGCTCTTACACTCGGGTTATTATTTGAAATCAAATATTCGCTCTTTTTCGGCAGGAACTTCTTTCATCCACGAGAGTTTAAATTACCCACGTCCACTGAAGAATAACATTAGTTCTAATAATTAAAGTTTTCAACTAACATTCAACTCGTGGATGGCGTAAAGAAAGCGCTGTTTTCTGATTTTACTTTTATTTAATTAATGGTATTGCCTAAAAATGAGAAAATTATTATTGAAGATCTGGATAGTGTCTATCAATTTGGACACTGTACTTCTTTAAAACGAATAAAACCGACAAACGAGGCGGAGGTAGCTAATGAATAAATATTTTTGCTGATTGCTTTTGTACAAATGTTGACAGTTTATGGAACGTTCTATAAAGTCGGATGAACGCACTGAAAGATTTGTTCAAACCAGCTTTGCTCAAATTTAAGATTTAAGAGGCGTTGACTGTAAGAATCGCATTATTTGCGGTGGGTACTGAAAAATTGAATTTCTCCAGATTGCCTGAAACTTATTCCGTTTGTAAAGGGTCCAAAACAATGTAGATTGGTGACATTTACTCCCAATAATATTGTAGAATTGCCTCGGGAAGTCAGGTTTAGGATGTTGAGATGATAGTAACAAAAAACTGTCAAAAATAAGGCCGAATTATGGGTAAATTTTGGCACACTAATGCAAAACTAATATTACTTCTAGAGGTACGTTATTTCTTTTGCTATGAAATGCACGCGCTAGCTTTATGAATAGCGATAAAAGTTCGGGAAAGAAGTTGTAACTGTTCAGAAACAGAAGTTTGAACAGTTCCTAGTGACATTCCTTTTACTGACAACGAAAAATGACAGAAAGTTGTTTAAGCATTCGTGGGTGGTCCAACCCACATTTAGGGCTAAAAAGTATGCACAACAGTTGTTAGTACATTGTCATAGATGACAAGTGTGTTAAAAGTTTGGGTTTTCGGATTTCAGCAATTTTAAGCATAACTTGAAAACTACCCCGGAGACCCCCACAAAGACACTAAAAAACCATACTTTCTTACTTTAATTTTGTTTCTCATTGCCTGTAATGAAACGAACGGTTTTATACCGCCCCGCATAGGTAAAACTGGACCTGAAAATGTAAATTTTTAAGGCAGGGTAAAATGTTTTGAGGATATGTGACAAAGAGCTTGACAAAATAGTTGCTTACAAAAGTACTTTTAAAAGCAAAGACACACCCCCTCCGTCGGAGGTTTTTGTTGTGTTACAATATTTCGAAAAAAGATTTTTCCTTTGATAAATAGCATCCAAGATGGATTTCACTCAAAATGAGAAATGACCAAAAAACGGCGGAAATTGAAAATTTTGATGCTTGTCATGTAGAATATAACACACTTTGCTGCTATTTGTCGACCTTTTGTGTTCTTTCGCAAAGGAAGGGGAAAACATCCATTTTCATTCAAAAATGGCTTGACTACCCACGACTTATGACGTTATCTCGTAACCATAGCAACCGATTCTCACCAGACTTGTGTCGAAATGCGTGTAAGGGTATAGCTGCTGAAAATGGCAGGTGCTGATGATAAATCGTCTTGAAAAAATGAGAAAAACGATAAGTGGGAGTGGCACCATCCGAGGGTTAATGTTCAAGAGAAAGCAACGTTTAAGAAACAGCAACTTCTCCTCTGAGTTTATTTTTTCCAAGTGACACGATTAAGTACAACATTAAGACATGTGGCCTATTCTGTGGTTTCGTGATAATGTCGTTATCCATGCAGAAAAATAATGCACTTTTAGTGAAATCCCCTGACTTATGTTGTTAAAGAAACAACAAATCTTTGCCTGGCTCTGCGTTTTACGTTATACGATTATTTTATCTTAAATGTCAAATGCATTTATGTGTCAAACATCTATCAAGGACAACACGAAGTCACGTGATCGATTTCCAAGTAATGAAATCACAACCTTATCCACTTTTGCGTGTGCTTCTTAAATGTACTAGGCCTTGATTGCTCTATTTATCAAAGAAGGTAGGAAATGGTGCCGATCTAAACAGTTCTAGAAAAAAAACATTTTCCTGCAGCAATTGAAGAATATGTGATGCCATTACACACCTTGCTCATTTATGAACACCATATAGTGCCATCGAGAAATGGGACCTTTAACAAACAGAATCTGTGTTCTACTGCATATGATACGAAACACGTACCTGTCTAGATAATTCAACTTATTCCTTTACATGTTGCAGCTGCAACTTCCAGCCAGCTCTTTGATCTGGGTAATCAGACCCTCCTTCCTTTTTCTCGACAGATTTGCGATGTTCAATTCAAAATGCTCACAAATCCTTACAAGCATATCTATGTTGAATTTTGTCAACTTGTTTTGTCGACCTAGATCACACAAGTTGAATCTTTCATAATAAATAGGATGCCGCTCTGCAACTTCACCAGCAACATCCTGGCGTAGCTGTTGCATCTCGGGTTCATACTGCTCTGCTTCAAAATCACTCTCCAGATCTTGTATGTCTTTCTCCGTTAGATCAGTTGGGTTTTGTACGTTGGCCCTCTTTGCTGCTGCGAGCCTTGAGAAAAATGAACGAATTTGCTGTGCCTGTAAACACTCGCTGGCAGTAAATAGACGGCTACCTTGCTCATCTCTTGCACATCTCATGTCAACAGAAACTTGCACAGGGTCAGATTTGTGGCCTGTGGTATTACCGATGTCAAACTTCTCTTGGAGGTAGTTTCTCACCTTGTCAGGAAATCATGGGGCTCGTTTAGGTACCTTTACTGCCTGGCCTTTTAAAGAGCCTTGTAAGAGGACATGCTGAGGTAGCCTGTGAGATGAATTGACGAAAGCGTTCTTTCCAGTTGCGAAGAAAGATTCCCTTATGTAGGAACTTGTTCAAACTGTTCTGCCCACTTCTTCATTATTCTATCACCAAGAGGTTCAGAGACGCGTTGAAAACGGTTTTTTTTTCTGAAGTGATATGCTTTTCAAGCTTGCCCACTGTGATGCACTGCTTAATATATCCTGGTTCAGGGCAGCTAAATAGACCAGAATCACTGTCTTCAACCCCGGAATCCTCAAAGGAATTTTCAGGTTGTGTTGGGCCAGGCGCTTCTGCGGTCGTGCACTGTTATCTTGCTCAAGACAAGCATTACTTCCCTGTGATCCGCTCTCAGTGATCTCTAGCTCATAAGGTAGCAATTTCCCATCCTTGTCAAGATTATCCCATGCAACTAACTTTCCGCTGCCAATATTGTATACTTTCCACACCTTTAAGACCTCGTCACAGAACTGGTAATTATGAATAAGAATTTCATCTGGAAAACGTGGCATAGGAGGCGTATGTTATGACTCTGGAAACTCTACAACATATGGTACGACATTCCTTACACCGCTGTGTGATTCTAAAGCTCTTTTGATGTGCACTGCTGAGGTAATATCGTTTCCTTCATTAAGAAACTGGTTAACATGGGCTTTCTGGTGGGCGGAGCTCTTGTCACAGGGTCCTTTACCGGCTTGTGGCTCTGAGAAGTCGTAGCGTTTAATAGAGATACCTCTCAGCCTGCAGATATTCCGGATGGGAACAAGCAGACCACCTGACGCATTCTATCCTGCGCAATCACCCCGATAAAACGCTTCCCTGAGCTCTGGGTGTCTTGACTTTTCCTCCTGGAGCGTGTGATACATAACTGCAGCAACAACCTCACTATTCTAGCTGACTGACTGACGAAATAAATGTGAGTACACAGAGATTTCACATTCCTTTAAGTTGGTACGACGTACACAGTAAGAGATGGGCCAACTTATACCTCTTTTGCCAAACCATTCCATCTGTGCTTCTTTGAAACGATGTGGCAAGAATTTCATCGCAAAGTCTTGCGTGATAAAAACCTTGCTGGAATCGAGGGCGTCCAAGACATCTTGTCTTGCTCTGTCCTGGGGTACCGCTCTTAGTAGATGACGTTTCCAGGCATATATAGATTGAATTAAAGGATACTTGCAAATCATGCAGTATGTCTTCCTTTTCATCAGGGCTGTAGAAAGCAACAGCATGATCAGAAAAAGCATTCTTGATCAAATTTTCTAGTTGGTAAAGACGATCACAGTCGCTGCACACCAAGCCATGGGAGTGATCACATTGCTCAGAAAATGCTGGCTCTAATGGATCACTCAGAGCAAACGAACTGCATGAAATTGAGATACATAGACGATAGATGTCCTTGAGGTAACTCTTTAAAAACAATAACAAGTTGATTACTTCGGCCACCTAATCTGAACTTTTGCCTCTTTCTCCAAGCTTCATGACAACATCTTCAAGCATCTCAACACCACGTAAACCATCAGTGCTAATGTTGTCCAGGCCATGTGCATGTAGTACTTTTATCTGAAGGGTGGGACAATACTGGGGTACTCTGTACAGTTCTCTTTCACTTAAATGGTCGAATCCGGTTTCTTTGCAATACGATATGTACTCCTTGATTTTCCTAGCTGCCACCATGTTGCGCACAACATTAGGCATACTGATCGTTTCACCAGACGATAACTTCAGCTTACGTGTACCATGAGCAACATCATGAACAAAGTGAGGGCTGGAAATGAACCCAAGGAAATTGTCTATTTTGGGCATGGTTAGGCCAACGCGGTATTTTGGAACAGCTGGTAACGGTTGACCTCTTCCATGTTCACATGTTCATGGGTTGGAATAGTTGGTACTTTGTAACCTCTGGGAGAAGAACTTGAATTTGCTGTTGTGGAAATATATCGATGATAATGGACAAAATCTGAATCTTGATAAGTTTTGCATCAGGTTGGCGGTAAGCAGCTGCTAGCGCTTGTATTGAATGGTCAGCTTCTAGCCGTATCCTCCCTACATTTCCAACATTAAAAAAAGCGTCCGGAGAACCAGAACGTGTCAGTTCTGCCCAGGTTTCACCTTCCTGCCCAGGTGCAATCGTTTCTATGACAGACACAATGCCTTGCTTAACTTTAATTAGGTGTTCTCTTTTCGTGCGTTCTGCTGTCTGAGTCAACATACCCTTCATACGGTACCGCCCTGGACTGCAGTCACGGCTCGCCAAGAAGGCATTCAACTTATTGAGAGACTCGTCTTCTTCTTTACAGCGCGCTTCATCATAATGACGTGCAAAGGGTTGATATCCAGGGGTTTCAATCGGGGTGTTATCTTGACCAAACTGCAACGGAGTTTCCGGCGGCGAAAATAGATGCTTAAAGGTAATCGCACTGTTCTGAGCAAGCCTAGAACTCTTTCTAACCGCAGGTTCCTCTTTATCTGTTTTGTTGGTGGCTGCGCCTTTCGTTGCCAACGAGTCGCCTTGAAGCATCACAAGTTTCTTTCGGCAGTTACTGCAGATACCTAAGCAAGACAAATATCGTAACTAAAGCGAAAGATTGCCACAGTTATATAGCAACATGAAAGTGAGTGGCGGTCGGGGACAGCAAAAAGACGAGACCTATTTGAGAATGTGCCATCTTGGATGTCAAAATGAATACTTGATTGTAAAAAGTAAAATTAATACAACAATACTGCTACTGTAAAAATGGTGGAAAAAGAAATTCTAAAGACGGAGAAAAAAGATAAATCAAGGGTAAAAATAAAATCAATGATTAAACCAGTAAAACAACCTGTGAAACGTGGTTGCCATAGAAACGTCAAGGCATGTGAACACAAAGACACCTAACACGCCACAATTTTTCCCACTAAATTCACGACAATTTACGAAGTTTTGGCATTAAATTGCTTGCCATCTTAAGAGCCATTTTCTGAGAATATCGAGAATCGAAAGACACTCACAAAAAATCGAATTTTTTTTTTATTTTGCCCAAACATCCCTTTGGGTAAGCTAATTCAAGATAAAATAATCCAAAGTTCCGACGAGTTATTTAACAGACGAAAATTTAAAAAAGTTCGAAAAATGCATAAAATGGCGGTTTTAGGGTCTCTAAACGGCTCAAATTCTCACTCAACTTTGGGAAGCCGATGAGAGCGTAAAATAGATTCTTTTAAAACGAAACAAACCACGAACATTATTTAACCTTTCTACTTAAAACCGTGTAATAAATTTACCAATGTTTGGTTTCGAACATTTTCAAGTGGCGTTTTTATTGAGCCGCTCTTAACCTTGTTTGTCACAAGGTAAAATGAAGGCCAACTTCGGCCGCTTAAAACGGCATCTAGTATGTATCATTCAATGATTAAAACTACACAGAAAGAAAGCTCTGTCATTGTACTTTTCACCAGGAAAGTTACAGCTTTGGGAATCAAATACTTCCCCGTCAGTAAATTTTTACTCAGTGTTTAGTGATCTGAGAGGGTAGAATTATATGCAAATTACAGATTTAATTCCTGGAATACTGCTAACAATTACAAAGGTCGTTTAAGATAGGCTCACTATTAGTTACACATGCACACACAATGTTTTTCCTGATCTTTGAAAGAACGTTCTGCTTTCTTGAGTCTTGCTGAGTCTTATTATGTTAAAACAAAGCAGATTTTTAACGGCATTTCAACAAGATAGGAATCCTCTCATTCAACTTAACCAAGATAGCATCGAAAACACAGAGAAACGACGTACTATGCCGCCTACCTTGCCAACCGAAAACGCAACAATACAACAGAAAAACAGTCCAAACTGTAATTAACAAACGAATTTTCAGTTTCCTGATTGAGCGTAGATATTTTAAACTCATCGCCTAGAGGAATACGCAGAAAGACAGGTGACCTCTGCACTGACCCGCACGTGTCACACCACACTAACAGAGAGAGTCACGTATTCGATTTCTGTTCTGCGATTTGAGATAAAAACTTGGTGGAAAGTTAAAAAGAAAAAAAGAACTTGCAACAGATAGCTAGTACTTTGTTGAATTATATGGTAGCACAAGCTCCACAAAGGAGTTTTTACGGTCACGACTCTCTCTATTGAATGCACAAGACACATCTCGTGGCATCTTCAATTACACGGACTAAGCGCAGATAAAGCTGTTGACAGAGAATTCAAGTTGTTGTTAGCCCGAGCAGGTAATGTTATTGCATTTTGTTCTGGAATTACTGTGTTCCATAATTTTGGCCACAGATACTTCATAGCACTCGGCGTCCCTTAATCTAGGTTCTGCAGAGTCGCGCTACTCCTGTGCCCTCCGGCGTCCGGGGGCGGGGGGTGGGGAGAAAGAGGCTTTTGATCAATGTTTGGGTGCAGGGGTGACGCTGCGGGTTTGACACCCTGGCCCTGTTTAGGACAGAAAAACGAAATGGAATGTCGATCGTACTGACCATACCCGGTTGGGGAAGATGCGCATAAAATAATTTACCATGTTTAGGGACAGAGACCAAAACCATATCCTGTCCAGCGGCACACCCCAGTATAGACCACATTAGGCAGTAACCCTCCCTTCCGGGGAGGGGGGGGTACGGAGGGTGCCGTGCTTAGCCTTAACTCGCTCAACTGTAGCACAATATTCATCGACGATAGCACGATGTGATTATTGAACGTCCCCTGATGTAATCTTCCTTGGCAGCAGTTTGAGCGAGCGAGACGCGGAAGCCACGCGGGCCCATGTGAGAACTCGCCCACATGATACCCTTTCTCGCTTTGCTATTTGGTTTTTGCGTCATGAGGTTGGAAGCCTAGAGTTCAAAGTATATTTATCTTTGATTTTTGGTTGTTTAGGCATTTTTTCAGTAGAAGAGTCTAAGCGTTCAACCCCATGACGCAAAAACCAAAAAAGAGCTAGCTAAAATGGCAAAGCGAGAAAAGGTATCAGGTGAGCGAGTTCTCGCTTGGGCCTGCGTGGCTTCCGCGTCTCGCTCGCTCGAACTGCTACCAAGGAAGATTGCAGTGAAGTTCAATTTTCGGCGTCTGAAATTACATCGTGCTATCGTCATGCTAAACACGGCACCACCACCCCCCTCCCCCCTCCCGGAAGGGAGGGTTACTCCCTTATGTGGACTATACTGGGGTTTGCCGCTAGACAGGATACGTTTTTTAGCCTCTGTCCTTAAGCATGGTATATAATTTTTATGCCCGTCTTCCCCAACCGGGTATGGTCAGAACGATCGACATTCCATTGCGTTTTTCTGTCCTGAACAGGGCCAGGGTGTCAAACCTGCAGCGTCACCCCTACACCCAAACATTGGTCAAAATAAAAATAAATAAATAAATACACTTTATTTCAGTAGCGTGCATAATTACAGTCAAACTGTAGTCTCCCTTATGGCCCTACGTCCAGGTCGAATTGGAATTTGGAAATGTTGGTTTTTATGGAAGGAGGAAAACCGGAGTACCCGGAGAAAAACCCTCGGAGTAAGGACGAGAACCAACAACAAACTCAACCCACATTTGACACCGGGACCGGGAATCTAACCCGGGCCATATTGGTGGAAGGCGAGTGCTCACACCACTGCGCCATCCCTGCCACCCCCACCCCTCCCCCCCGGGCGCCCGTGGGCACGGGAGTGGAGCGACTCTGCAGAACCTAGATTAAGGGACGCCGAGTGCTATGAAGTATCTGTGGCCAAAATTATGGAACACAGTAATTCCAGAACAAAATGCAATAAAATTACCTGCTCGGGCTAACAACAACTTGAATTCACTGTCAACCGCTTTATCTGCACTTAGTCCGTGCAATTGAAGATGCCGCGAGATGTGTCTTGTGCATTCTTTTAGGGAAACAACTTCAACGTGGCCTGGGTAACAACTGCTTAATCCACAGGCAGTAACCCTCTCCAGAAGAGTGGAAAAACTACGCGACGACGCCATATATCAGTACTTACACACTGTGAATTTAACTTGCTGCAATATTTATTTTATTTCATGAGCTGTAATTAAATTAGTAGTAAAATTACAACAGCACGTACATTGCGAAATTATCGCGCTTAATAGAGAGAGTCGTGACCGTAAAAACTCCTTTGTGGAACATGTAATCCAACAAAGTACTAGCTATCTGTTGCAAGTTTTTTTTTCCTTTTTAACTTTCCACCAAGTTTTTATCTCAAATCACATAACAGAAATCGAATACGTGACTCTCTCTGTTAGTGTGGTGTGACACGTGCGGGTCAGTGCAGGTCACCTGTCTTTCCGCGTATTCCTCTAGGCGATGAGTATAAATTATCTTCGCACAATCAGGAAACTGAAAATTCGTTTGTTTACAGTTTGGAATGTTTTTCTGTTGTATTGTTGCGTTTTCGGTTGGCAAGGTAGGCGGCATAGTACGTCGTTTCTCTGTGTTTTCGATGTTATCTTGGTTAAGTTGAATGAGAGGATTCCCGTCTTGTTGAAATGCCGTTAAAAATCTGCTTTGTTTTAACATAATAAGACTCAGCAAGACTCAAGAAAGCAGAACGTTCTTTCAAAGATCAGGAAAAACATTGTTTAAATCTGTAATTTGCATATAATTCTACCCGCTCAGATCACTAAACAGTAAAAATTTACTGACGGGGAAGTATTTGATTCCCAAAGCTGTAACTTTCCTGGTGAAAAGTACAATGACAGAGCTTTCTTTCTGTGTAGTTTTAATCATTGAACGATACATACCAGATGCCGTTTTAAGCGGCCGAAGTTGGCCTTCATTTTACCTTGTGATAAACAAGGTTAAGAGCGGCTCGATAAAAACGCCGCTTGAAAATGTTCGAAACCAAACATTGGTAAATTTATTACACACTTTTAAAGTAGAAAGGTTAAATAATGTTCGTGATTTGTTTCGTTTCAAAAGAACCTTTTTTACGCTCTCACCGGCTTCCTAAAGTTGAGTGAGAATTTGAGCAGTTTAGAGACCCTAAAACCGCCATTTTATGCATTTTTCGAACTTTTTAAATTTTCGTCCGTTAAATAACTCGTTGGAACTTTGGATTATTTTTTCTTGAATTAGCTTACCCAAAGGGATGTTTTGGCAAGATAAAAAAAATTTCGATTTTTTGTGAGTGTCTTTCGATTCTCGATATTCTCAGAAAATGGCTCTTAAAATCATTAGATATAAGGCGGCTCTGGCCCTCTGACAGAATTTTTTAAAAAGTGACAAATTGTCATTTTTCCTAATTTGGAAAAAATTTATCAGAAAAAACCGAGAAGTTTTAAAATTATTAAGCTCAAAGGGTGAAAGACAGGACATATTTGACTACTTATGAGGTTGTTATGGCAACCAATATTGACTTTATATGCAGTCGATTCTGTTCATCGATAAATTGCTTTAACAGTAGGTACTGATTCTATTGATTTTGCCAGAGGCTTTTCAGGCTAGCTATGACAGAATGTCGAAGACAGAGAGGTCAAAAGTTCCTTTTTTTCTCGCCCCCACCCCGCCCCCGAGCTATAGTAGATCTCACAAAAGCAAACACATTCCCTTTTCTACGGCTTAAAGAGAGAAGGTGTCAATCTTCATAAATAACAGCATGCCAGTAAAAGTAGTTTCCTTTTCCTTTAAACAGAATTTTTTTAATTATCTTTCTTGATATATTTTCTTAAGATAGAACGCAAGTATCCCTTTCGTGACCCATTACAACCTCGTTCCTAAGGTCCTCTCTCTTAAATGATCGCTGTGAAGATGGAGGTGATGATGATGACGACGACGGCGATAACGATTGAGGAAAGGATGGAGACGACGGCGATGATGACGATGATGAATCAATGCCCACAAAATATGTTTGACCTTTTTTAGGCTGCCCACGTTTTATGGGAGAGATGGCTGGAGAAATCTTTACTTTTCTAGAAAAGCGAAAATTTAATTGAAGACCAATAATAACATTACACAACAATATGAAACGTCAATAAAATAAATCTTTACCTGAACCTACTGGCGCCAAATGGTTGAATTCCTGAAATATTATTTAGGACTGCAGTTTGCTAATACTACGATCTGGCCTGGCTTTGCCTTTGTGATAACGATGTCTTGGAAACACTGTGGTCCTTGATAAAAATTCCTCATCGTAATCAAATACTCCTGCCCTTGATAGTATGAGGTCATATTCCGTGCTGATGTCTGTCACATCTCTTTTGCAAAGTGAAATAGGAATGGTTTCTGGCGATATGTTTACTTTCGATGAAGTACTTCCGCACTGACTTCCAACCAGACTGCCGATAGAGCTACTCATTGCGATCGGACGTCGAGTTGTACTTTCTGTGTAAGTACCGAGTCCGGGGAGACTTTCTCTCTCGATAACAAGGCAACAAATGGTGATATTTTAAGAGCAAGAAGCTATTTTGAACAAAAGAAGTCGTCTTTGTTTCTCGCATGTCTGCAGTGGGAAACTCTTCGGGTGCATAATCACAAAATTATGTTAGCGTTGATCTTTCATGTTTACAGTTAGACTCAAAAATACACGCGCTCGCCTTCCCCCGTTGTATGTAATCTGACTCAAAATCATTTAAAGTTCGAAGTATTTGCATTTAAGATATCTCTTGTCTGGTTTTCATCGGTAACTATCATTTAGCTCTTAGTAGTTTGGGGGAAACAAATGTGCCCGAGTTTGTGTTGGGTAGCAGCCACGTCCTGATAGTTGCTCAAAAACACTTGTTTCGTTTTTCAGGAAACTCAGGAAACGAAACCAAAACTTTTTCACTTGAAAGAGTACACACTGAGAAACGATGGACTAAATACTTGCAGATGATGAATTAAACTCACCTTTAAGCACTTAAGACCATATTCTTGGCAGGATTAACAAGCCGCACCAGCCAAATCAAAAGTACATACGCAACAAGTGAAATGAACATGCTTGTAATCCGATCCAAATGAAATAAAGCAGTTTATATTGAATTTGTGGACAAGGTAGAAATCGGTCGCGAATCGAAATAGATGTTATATCTTTATTAGTAGAAACCACCTTTGAAGTGGAAGCGTAAAATTTATTTTAAAATGAAAATAATAGGCGATAATGACAAAACGCTTGCTTCTTAGAACACACGTAGATGAAAACACGCATTAAATAATACACTAGTTACGCGTAGTAATGGTTATGGGAAGCGATAGACGGAAGAAGGAATAAAACTCGAAATCCCAAAATAATTCTTTGTTTTATCATTAACAGCATAGGTGATCTTGAGAACCAGTAATTAATTACCCTGAAAGACTGGTTGGACCCTTGGCATCGTCAGTTTCCATCTAACGTAATTTTGGAGCGACCGCTTGGTCTTGTTTCGGACTCGTTTAAGTTTACGAACTTCACAACCCCGATTGCCAACTAATTTTCAAAAAATAAGAACTTTTGAAACCAGAAACACAAAAGAATACCTATTTGAATAATACCGACAGAAAATCGGCACTGCTGAAGCGGTCAAATTTGCGGTTTCTTTTTTCTTCTCTCACCAGCTGGAATTGGGCGTTTTGACACCGGGATATCGGTCACGTCCGTCATGGGTTCAAACTCTAAAGCTTCATTTCTCCTCAAGTAATAACACCCTGACCCCCATATTGCAGGAATCGTGTTTTCAATGGAAATTATACTCGTAAAATTTCTTTGGAGAAACTTGTAAACACTTAAATTTTTGTCACCCGCCGCAAAAAGCCTTTTTTTCTTGATTCTTATAGTCAGGCTCTCTTAAATGCGTAAGGCAGTAGAAGAAAAAAGAAAATGAAGAATTGGTTTCAACTGCATTTACCATTAAGCTCAATAGGTAGCCTGATTTCCCTTTCTAGACCGTCTGACAATCGAACTGCTAATGCCGCAAACGCTGCATTGATCAGGGACTTCATCTTTGGTTTACGTGTGCGTCTTTTCATTTTCGTGGGAGCTTGGAGTCTGTTTTATCGTCACAAATTTCAATTAGTTGTATTATATTTTTTGCTTTCCGTCCTTTTCAAAACATGAAAAATACAATGCGAATAATTCAAGTGACCAAAATGTCCTGCAGTGCGTTGATAGCTTGGGATATTCGAGGCGGGTGGAAACTATAATAACAAAAATAACAAATAATTTATGAATGAAATTACTAAAGACAGGTGATTCAGTTAGTTCATTGAAATTTGCTGACGCATGTCCAGTAGCTTTTGACATTATTTGTTACGACATTCAGCTGCTGAATAATTTAGAAACTAAAACAGTAAAATTGTAAAGATTGTTGCGTGTCCTAGCAAGCATTTCACACTGAGTTCAGTCAGAGTGTGTATCCAGCGTTTGCTACTTTTGCTGCAAAATGAAACCAGCAAAACTTGTAACTCTCTTCCTCGGCTGCGGATGGATCTTTTCTGAAGGTACGATTTGGTACAATTCGATACTTAACAATAAGTTGCTCTAGTATTACTTAACAATAAGTAGTACTAGTGTTAAAGAGCCGGATGTCAGACAGTTTTCTTTTGTAAACCACTAAAACGGGCTAAAGCTTGCCATAGTCCATGCATGCATATTCGTTCAGTTGTAACAGATGTTAAATGTGGGTTGTTTTGAAATCTTTTTTACAGAAAAGAAATTTCAAATTATTCATCAGTTTAAAGCTCTCAGAGATGAATGATCACTTCCCACGGCTATTCAAAATGTAATTGCCATGAAAGAAAAGAAGAAACAGATCTGACCTGCCTCTAACATGACAAAAGTTTTTCAGTTTACTGAAAGATAAAATAGTAAGCCAAAAATAAGACAGACGATTCAAGTGAAGACATTACGACTACTATAGTCCGCTAGAAGATCTTCCTTTATTGACAATTCTGAAAGGCACTGGGTATCTTAGACTTTGAGATAAGGCGACAAATATCTTGAATGAAGGTAAGTTCCCCTCCCTCTGTTTTCCCTTTGTTTACCTCCATCGGACCCTTTGGTTTCATAATTGTCCTCCGTAATGTTACTTTGTTATCATTGGCATTTGTTCTGATGATTATGTTGAAACAGAGAAACGCAAACAACTGCCAAACCATAATATAATGGCTGATTGGCCGACGATATCCGTTCTCTAGGACCGTCTGATACCTCAGGAACTTCAGTTCTGATTCGGTTTCTGTTAGTCAAGCGTGGAAACTTCACTATCATGAAAATAAACCAAGAAAACTAAAATGCCTATTTAAGAACTAGTCTCGCATGCATATAAATGAATAATAACAATGATACTTTTAAAAAAATACTGTTGATATTGGGTTGATCATCCATCGCTTTGAGTTTTAAATATATACACCAAAATTTCCTACTCAATGAAATGACATGATGTGGTATTTAGTAAGCTAAAGTGTAGGCAAAATGGAACAAAAAAGTTTCATGAAAATAATTCAAGACAACTAAGAATCCTACTTAAGTAGTCTCGCATTCATGTTAATGAATAACTTAATTAATGATATCGTCCAGTATCATTATCAATCCGATTCCGAGCAAAGGTTTTACTCAGTTCTGAGCCTCGCACCTTTGGTGTTTTTGCACCGTTGCTGATGCCAAGCCTAGATCGCTTTTACAAACTGTTATCTCCAAGAAGAAAAAGTTTAAAAAATAAGGGAGGTATCAGATTAATGTGGAGACCTTCAAGGTTGTCCGCTCTCTAGTACCAGTCGTTGTTACACGGCAGACATTTCTGATGCAGTTCCTCGCAGCTGGTAATTAAGAGCGGGTGACAAGCTCGAGAAACGCGAACAGGACCACACTGTTAACAATGACATTACAAAATGCTGTTGATATTGGGTTGATAATCCTTCGCATTAAGGCTTAAATACACCAAAATTTCTTCTTTTACTCAATGAAATGACATGATGTGGCATTTAGTAAGCTAAAGTGTAGGCAAAATAGAACAAACCTGAGTTTGATCAAGTTAAATAAAGCGTTAGAGCGCTGGGTTTTCATGCAGATAACAACTGTAACCATTCTTATGGTTGAAAAACACCTGCTTGATGTTTATTAAGGTAAACATTTCACGTTAAGCCCTTACAATTGATTAACTCGGGGAAGATCCAGTATGTTCTAGGTGTGTTATTTTTTGTACTTAAGTTCATTGATCAGCATGCCTCATCGTTTACGTTTTAGTTACTATTTACTTAAGATCACTTTTTTTGGTTACCGTAATTATTGCGAAATTGTTATATAATCCAGTCGTTATTTACTCTCGGATTACACGCTTACTTCAGGCTTGCGCAGTCATTAGTTGAGAGTGAGAGTTTCAGTTCTACACGAGAGTTCACGCTACGCTACGCTAGTTTCAAGGGTATTAGGAGCTTGACCAAAGTAAGTGACCAAAGTTATTTGTTATGTTATAAGTTCTAATTAGTCGTTCTGTTTAGTTGTATTTAGTTTTATTTCAAAGTTATTTCAGAAGATTTTCTCAGTTAGTTTTTTTTTTTGCGCTACATAAGGTATCTTTGTGATTGCCTTTTAGTTGGGACCACAACACAACCACGCAAATCGCTATCTTTACTACCGCATAACCGCCGCTACGTATCGCTACCTGATAATCGCATCGCTACCTTCGTGTGCCTTTAAGAAATTTATGGCATAAACATTGTTGGATTAATTGAGTCCTGGCTTACTGCTTCCGTTAAGTTTATACTACACGTGGGTCTTGTGCGTTTGTTTACGCTCCTAAATTTATCCTACTACATGACGCTACCCTGTGACTCATTGAAGGTCACAGGGTGTGTGTAGTACTTGAGGGGGGGGGGGGGGGGGAGAGAGAAACGTTCCTGGGCCTAACATTAGGGTTTGAAAGGGTAGACTGTAAGTTACGGGAATTTTTTAGAGAGGTTTAATGCACCCTCTTTTTGCCTATTTATTTATTTATTTATTTATTTATTTATTTATTTATTTATTTATTTATTTATTTATTTATTTATCTATTTATTTATTTATTCATTCACTCATTCAGTCGGGATAGGGGTTTACCACATTGGACATGCGTGATATAACTGGTCACCAGACGTTCAGGAATGTACAAGTCGCATGTGCACCTTTAATTTTGTGATTTTTTTCCACGATTAGATAATTAGATTTATTACTACACGGCACTGGTTTTCTACCGCGATAATGTATTTAGAACGCAGTTTACTGGTCACGCTTTCTCATAAATACGTGCTGCAAATGTTCAACATCACATATGTAATGAATGTTAAGAACCTCAGTGAAACTACCCGCCAGTGCTAATGCAAGACTTATCATTCATATTATTGGAGGCCAAAACCTAGAACATAATTTAAAGCCACACGTATTAGCCTAAAAATGCGAGAGTACTTTTTTGTTTTGTTTTGACATTTTGCAACATGTCGTAACTGATCACACAAGACGAGAGGATTAATTCGAGTAGGCATGTAGCTTGTGATTGTTTGTATGTTTTTTTGTTTTTTTTTACAATCTCGTTCGGTAAAATGTTTTACTTGTAAAAAAAGTGAACACAGAAAATCGGCAGAGTTCTGGGGATGACGTTATGTAAATCTTTAAACGTCGTACTCACGAACAAGTGGCACAGTCTTGAGATACTCAGCTTTTGTAAGTCTTCTCATTCAAAACCAAGTACCGGTTAGTTTTTTGAAAAGAAGGCTTGTAAAGAAAAAAAATTCCATATTTGGTCATCTACACGAACAAACACAACTTGTCTTATTTTTGTGTAAAGTGCAACGTGCTTGTTTAAGTTAGGACTCCCTAATAGTGACAGTGGTAGTGATAGTGATGACAGGCCAATATTGAGCCAGTAGTGAGGACATCTCCGAAAGCCTTAGATCTCTTTCTCATTAATTACGTTCTAATTCGCTTCGCTCAAACGAACGTAAATTATTTTACCCTTAAATTCCCTTAATACAGACAAGGCAAACAAGAAATATGGGAGGATACGCAAGCGGATCCAACAGTTTGTTACATCATAGATTGAATTACTAATACAAAATGGAATACAAAAAGCAAATATAAATCTGATATATTTTTTTTACAACAAAGGAATAAAAGTAAATGTGTAGTAAGCGCGATAATATTATAATCCTAGGTACTTAGTTACTTGTAACCTATTCTCAAGGCTTTCTTGAACATACATATCCTTTATAACTCCAGGCGTCGTAACAACGTCGGAATGTCGCAAAGATACGCAGATTTTAATGCGAGGACATCGATCGGAATACTGATTTTAAACACCAAAGACCAACTGTGATTCCAACGTGATTTATTCGTATGAATCGTGATTTGATGTCCAAAACCGTCAAACTAAAATGCAATCAAAAACCTAGTCTAAGCGACACGAAAAGACTAAAACTAAAATAACTATTGCATAACACGAATACGTATTATAATACACGAGCGCAAGGAAAACTGACAGTACAACATTCGGTGACAGGAAACGAAAACGACAAGGAAATCAATACAATAATACAATCGCTTACCGATTGTCCTCTCTGTAACGCCTGAATGAGTCGCAAGATGAACGCAGAAACCTTCGCAATAAGCTCTCTTGTCTAAACTATTTATCGCAAACGACAACGCACGAGGTCTGACATTTGATATCGAAGCGTCACTAATACAAAACAAAGACTAATACGCAACAGAAAATAATACTTAACTCGACAACAATTACATCCTTAGCGGAGTCGGACTTCCACCTGCCGTGTATTTTAAGCAGCCTTTCAGGAATAGAGTGACCACTATAATGCACCGCAGATGTAGCACCACCGGATCTTAAACTATGAAGACCATAATCATTAGGGTTATAGCCCAGCTGGCTTAAGCTATCTCTTAGAATCTCCCTACAAGTAGAGTAAGAAATCTTACCACCCCTCAGGGTAGAGCTAGAACTACTACGGTGAAAAACAAGAGGTGTAAACAAAGGAAGAGTACTACATACGTCAATGCCAGATAAATCCAAGTAGCTTCGTAAAACACCAACAGGGCAGTACTTAGACTTGGATTCACTAATATAAACATAATTTCCTTCTTTATAAATATCTGTCTTACTACGAGGCAAAAAGATCCTTATATGAGGGTGCTAATGGGGTTAGTAGTTAACTGACAGTTGGCCAAAAAAATAGTAGTTAACTGAAATTTGGCCAAAAGATTAGTAGTTAACTGATAAATGAAAAGTCTACAGTTAACTGACATTTTATTGATTATATTGAATACGATTGTTGATGTTTTAAAAGCAACAAAGATTTTCTTAACAGCGAGGCTATTTCGTGACATTTACCTGTCACGCTGCATGACCTGGTAACGGTATTCACTGTTATTTGAGTCACTTCCGATGCAGCCACGAGGGAGCGTAACTTGGACCTTGATTTCCGTGATGGCTTCGAGTGGCGTGGTCAAAGTAGCCCGCGTGGTAGGCACGGAAAGGTGTGGTGGGGGGGGGGGGGGATGGGAGAAATTATTCGCGAGGGCAGAGGGAGCGGGAGGAAGGGAGAGGAAGGGAGGCATGCAGGCCTCCAACCCCATTTGATAACTATGTTGAATGTAAATTGGGAAACACGAATTTGTGTCCATTCAGGGCGTTCGATTGGGCCCTTGATTGTCATGTAAGTAATTTTGACCAATCATGATTTTGGCGAAAGTAAAATACGGCTGAAACAATGGCCTTCTAGTAGGCGCGCCCTCTCCCTTCCTCTCGCGCTCGCGAATAATTTCAACCCTTCCTCCCCTTTCCACGCCTGCCACTCATGCTATGGTCATCTCGATAAAAACTTAGAATAAGTCATTCTAAGTTTTTATCGAGATGATGACAAGGGTCAGCATTCGAACGACACAGAGGTCGCCTGCCGTTTGACTCGGCAAAACACAATTCAATGGACATTTGAGCATTAGACAGATTTTATAGAAATTAAACAACAAGTGGTAAAGTGTGGACTCGGTGCGTTTGACTTGAAGCTGTTCCGATTAGATAATTGATTGTCCAGCACGCAAAGGTGGGTTGACCTCGTTTGACCTGATTTAGATCACGTCAATAATTGATCACGGGGCAGAATGACAGACCCTCCACCCTCTGAGCAGACTAAGCAACTAAACAAAAACAAAAACAACTTTCTCATCTTTCTTAAAAGTTCGGACTGTCTTTCTCTGTCATTATGAGTAAGATTTCTGATTTGATTGTTTTTTTTTTATTAATAATTATTTTCATGTCTGAAGTTGTAATTTATTTATTAGCCTGCGAATACAGCCGCCTCTCCGCGCTCCGGCCGCCGAACGCGGCAAGCGGCCGGAGCGCGGAGAGGCGGCTGTATTCGCGGGCTATTTATTTATTGATTTGAGTATTGTCCACCACCGAGGATGATTGACGTACTGAAGTGAGGAAAAATTCGGGTTATGATGCAATAATTTTTGATGTAAGAAAAGGAAAGTTAATAGCTTACTACCATTAGTAGTTAACTGACAATTGGCCCAAAAAATAGTAGTTAACTGACATTTGGCCGAAAAATTAGTAGTTAACTGACAATTGGGTACCCCCATTAGCACCCTCTTATATAACCACTGCAAAACTCAATATGCTTAGGAACAATATTACATTATTCGTCATACCGAAAAAACCCGGCGAAGGCTAAAGAGCATAACGCGGCAATACGAAGCATCCTCCTTGCTATAAACATCTGAAATATTCTTAATGATTTCTGCGGTAATAGGCTTCTTTTTCACAATCGGCTGCGATTTATGGCGCTTGGCAGACTCGATAATATTCCTGCAAAAATCACTATAGTAACTTGCGTGTCCTAGCAAGCATTTCACACTGAGTTCAGTCAGAGTGTGTATCCAGCGTTTGCTACTTTTGCTGCAAAATGAAACCAGCAAAACTTGTAACTCTCTTCCTCGGCTGCGGATGGATCTTTTCTGAAGGTACGATTTGGTACAATTCGATACTTAACAATAAGTTGCTCTAGTATTACTTAACAATAAGTAGTACTAGTGTTAAAGAGCCGGATATCAGACAGTTTTCTTTTGTAAACCACTAAAACGGGCTAAAGCTTGCCATAGTCCATGCATGCATATTCGTTCAGTTGTAACAGATGTTAAATGTGGGTTGTTTTGAGATCTTTTTTGCAGAAAAGAAATTTCAAATTATTCATCAGTTTAAAGCTCTCAGAGATGAATGATCAGTTCCCACGGCTATTCAAAATGTAATTGCCATGAAAGAAAAGAAGAAACAGATCTGACCTGCACCTAACATGGCAAAAATTTTCAGTTTACTGAAAGATAAAATAGTAAACCAAAAATAAGACAATTTCATCACGACAAACGATTCAAGTGAAGACATTACGACTACTATAGTCCGCTAGAAGATCTTCCTTTATTGACAATTCTGAAAGGCACTGGGTTTCTTAGACTTTGAGATAAGGCGACAAATATCTTGAATGAAGGTAAGTTCCCCTCCCTCTGTTTTCCCTTTGTTTACCTCCATCGGACACCTTGGTTTCATAATTGTCCCTCGTAATGTTACTTTGTTATCATTACCATTTGTTCTGATGATTATGTTGAAACGGAGAAACGTAAACAACTGCCAAAACATAATATAATGGCTGATTGGCCGAGGATATCCGTTCTCTAGGACCGGCTGATACCTCAGGAACTTCAGTTCTGATTCGGTTTCTGTTAGTCAAGCGTGGAAACTTTACTATCATGAAAATAAACCAAGAAAACTAAAAATCCTATTTAAGAACTAGTCTCGCATGCATATAAATGAATAATAACAATGATACTTTTAAAAAGATACTGTTGATATTGGGTTGATAATCCATTGCTTTGAGTTTTAAATATATACACCAAAATTTCCTACTCAATGAAATGACATGATGTGGCATTTAGTAAGCTAAAGTGTCAAAATGGAACAAAAAAGTTTCATGAAAATAAACCAAGACAACTAAGAATCCTACTTAAGAAGTAGTCTCGCATTCATGTAAATGAATAATTTAATTAATGACATCGTCCAGTATCATTATCAATCCGATTCCGAGCAAAGGTTTTACTCAGTTCTGAGCCTTGCACCTTTGGTGTTTTTGCACTGTTGCTGATGCCAAGCCTAGATCGCTTTTACAAACTGTTATCTCCAAGAAGAAAAAGTTTAAAAAAATAAGGGAGGTATCAGATTAATGTGGAGACCTTCAAGGTTGTCCGCTCTCTAGTACCAGTCGTTATTACGTGGCAGACATTTCTGATGCAGTTCCTCGCAGCTGGTAATTAAGAGCGGGTGACAAGCTCGAGAAACGCGAACAGGACCACACTGTTAACAATGACATTACAAAATGCTGTTGATATTGGGTTGATAATCCTTCGCATTGAGCCTTAAATACACCAAAATTTCTTTTTTTACTCAATGAAATGACATGATGTGGCACTTAGTAAGCTAAAGTGTAGGCAAAATAGAACAAACCTGAGTTTGATCAAGTTAAATAAAGCGTTAGAGCGCTGGGTTTTCATGCAGATAACAACTGTAACCATTCTCATGGTTGAAAAACACCTGCTTGATGTTTATTAAGGTAAACATTTCACGTTAAGCCCTTACAATTGGTTAACTCAGGGGAAGATCCAGTATGTTTTAGGTGTTAGTTTGAAACGCTATTTTATTTTTTGCACTTAAGTTGATCAGCATGCCTCATCGCTTACGTTTTAGTTACTATTTACTTAAGATCACTTTTTTGGTTACCGGTCGTAATTATTAATATTGCGAAATTGTTATATAATCCAGTCGTTATTTGCTCTCGGATTACACGCTTACTTCAGGCTTGCGAAGTCATTAGTTGAGAGTGAGAGATCCAGTGCTACACGAGAGTTCATGCTACGCTACGCTATTTTCAACTAATTTAGGAGCTTGACCAAATTAAGTGACCAAAGTTATTTGTTATGTTATAAGTTCTAATTAGTCGTTCTGTTTAGGTGTCTTTAGCTTTATTTCAAAGTCATTTCAGAAGATTTTCTCAGTTAGTGTTTTTATTGCGCTACATAAGGTATCTTTGTGATTGCCTTTTAGTTGGGACCACAACACAACCACTCAAATCGCTATCTTTACTACCGCATAACCGCCGCTACGTATCGCTACCTGATAATCGCATCGCTACCTTCGTGTGCCTTGAGAAATTTGTGAAATAAACATTGTTGGATTAATTGAGTCCTGGCTTACTGCTTGCGTTAAGTTTATACTACACGTGGGTCTTGTGCGTTTGTTTACGCTCCTAAATTTATACTACTACCTGACGCTACCCTGTGACTCATTGAAGGTCACAGGGTATGTGTAGTACTTGGGGGGGGGGGGGGAGACAAACGTTCCTGGGCCTAACATAAGGGTTTGAAAGGGTACACTGTAAATTACGGGAATTTTTTAGAGAGCTTTAATGCACCCTCGTTTTGCCTATTTATTTATTTATTTATTTATTTATTTATTTATTTATTTATTCATTCACTCATTCAGTCGGGATAGGGGTTTACCACATTGGACATGCGTGATATAACTGGTCACCAGACGTTCAGGAATGTACAAGTCGCATGTGCTCCTTTAATTTTTGATTTTTTTCCACGATTAGAGAATTAGATTTATTACTACACGGCACTGGTTTTCTACCGCGATAATGTATTTAGAACGCAGTTTACTGGTCACGCTTTCTCATAAATACGTGCTACAAATGTTCAACATCACATATGTAATGAATGTTAAGTACCACATTGAAACTACCCGCCAGTGCTAACGCAAGACTTGTCCTTCATATAAGGGGAGGCCAAAACCTAGAACATAATTTAAAGCCACACGTATTAGCCTAAAAATGCGAAAGTACTTTTCTGTTTTGTTTTGACATTTTGTAACATGTCGTAACTGATCACACAAGACGAGAGGATTAATTCGAGTAGGCGTGTAGCTTGTGTTTGTTTGTATTTTTTTTTTTTTACAATCTCGTTCGGTAAAATATTTTACTTGTAAAAAAAGTGAACACAGAAAATCGGCAGAGTTCTGAGGATGACGTTATGTAAATCTTTAAACGTCGAACTCACGAACAAGTGGCACAGTCTTGAGATACTTAGTTTTTGTAAGTCTTCTCATTCAAAACTAAGTACCGGTTAGTTTTTTGAAAAGAAGGCTTGTAAAGAAAAAAAATTCCATCTCTGGTCATCTACACGAACAAACACAACTTGTCTTATTTTTGTGTAAAGTGAAACGTGCTTGTTTAAGTTAGGACTCCCTAATAGTGACAGTGGTAGTGATAGTGATGACAGGCCAATATTGAGCCAGTAGTGAGGACATCTCCGAAAGCCTTAGATCTCTTTCTCATTATAATTAATTACGTTCTAATTCGCTTCGCTCAAACGAACGTAAATTATTTACCCTTAAATTCCCTTAATACAGACAAGGCAAACAAGAAATATGGGAGGATACGCAAGCGGATCCAACAGTTTATTACATCATAGATTGAATTACTAATACAAAATGGAATACAAAAAACAAATATAAATCTGATATATATATATTTTTTTTACAACAAAGGAATAAAAGTAAATATGTAAGCTCAATAATATTATAATCCTAGGTACTTAGTTACTTGTAACCTATTCTGAAGGCTTTCTTGAACATACATATCCTTAGCGGAGTCGGACTTCCACCTGCCGTGTATTTTAAGCAGCCTTTCAGGAATAGAGTGACCACTATAATGCGCCGCAGATGTAGCACCACCGGATCTTAAACTATGAAGACCATAATCATTAGGGTTATAGCCCAGCTGGCTTAAGCTATCTCTTAGAATCTCCCTACAAGTAGAGTAAGAAATATTACCACCCCTCAGGGTAGAGCTAGAACTACTACGGTGAAAAACAAGAGGTCTAAACAAAGGAAGAGTACTACATACGTCAATGCCAGATAAATCCAAGTAGCTTCGTAAAACACCAGCAGGGCAGTACTTAGACTTGGATTCACTAATATAAACATAATTTCCTTCTTTATAAATATCTGTCTTACTACGAGGCAAGAAGATCCTTATATAACCACTGCAAACTCAATATGCTTAGGAACAATATTACATAATTCATCATACCGAAAAAACCCGGCGAAGGCTAAAGAGCATAACGCTGTAATACGAAGATCCTTTAAATTAGCATCCTCCTTGCTATAAACATCTGAGATATTCTTAATGATTTCTGCGGTAATAGGCTTCTTTTTCATAATCGGCTGCGATTTATGGCGCTTGGCAGACTCGATAATATTCCTGCAAAAATCACTATCCAACGGGTTACGATCAAGACTAGGGACGAACGAATGCAGCCATTTAAGGGCGGCATTAGCCAAAATTACTGAAGAACTAGAAATACAAGACTGCTGGACTTCAAGCAAATAAAGAGATACAACACCTAAAGGAAAAGGTAACTGCATGCATATTGCCTACTTTTACACCAGTCCATAAACTTTTTAATAACACGTATGTAGGTTTTAGCAGTTGCATCAGCTCTGGACTTGAACATTTAGTCTAAAACCTGACGAACGCTCAGTGAAGAATAATTTTGGAAGCCTTTCCATGATTTACTTGACAAAATTACCTGGAAAAACAAGAATACAACATACACGTTAAAAGAACAAAGCGAACACCCGCTCTGTATAATTCTACATAAATCGATCAATGCAAGGGCCAGTGCCGCATGAAACGATAAAACATTGTTTGGGCCCGCCCCAAATAAGTAAATAAACCATGGGCCAGTGCCACGTAAATCAACAACTCATTGTTTGGGCCAGTGCCACGAAAACCAAAACATTATTGGCCAGTGCCAACGCAATAAACATATCCAATAAATTGCTCCGTAAACTCCACTCTCAAGGCAATAATATAGCCTGTGAAATGATCGGACCCTAAGAGCGAATTAGGGTTTCTTCCACGTGTAAGGACCTCCTTCCCGAAATGAATACTGTGGGCCACAAAATAATTATTATATTTGTTCATAATTAAAGGCCAGAAATGAGCCGAAGGCCAAAGGGGTACGACGAGTGTACCCGCAGCATGCTGGCATTTCATATAAGGCAAAACACGCGGAACAATACCAACAGGAGGAACCACTAGGCAATTCTCTCCTCGAAGAGGCTGAAAGAAAAAATCAACGCCCGAAGTATTGGGGTTCCAGAACCTTGAAAAATATTTAGGGAGCTTATGATTATAATAATTGGCAAAACAATCAACACTATGGGGCCCCCAACAACCATCAAGAAAAAGAAAAAATTCATTGGTAAGTTGCCAATCATCAGTATCAATAAACCGACTTATATAATCAGCTTGCTGGCTCATAGTACGAGGGATCCATTGCACCTCTAAATGAATCCCTGACCGAATACAAATATCGAAAATCCTACGAGCCATCTTGTGCAAGCGCAATTTCATGCTGCCTACTTCATCAATCTTAGCAGCAGCTTGGCTATCAGTAAACCACTTAACGTGCGATCCTTCAAGCAGTGAGGCAAAAGATTGTAATGCAAACTCAATAACAGACAACTCCATCCACGTTGAACTCTGAAAGCTCTCATTCTCCGTCCACATTTTATGACACACAAAATCATTATTGAAATCAATAAATGCACCACCCCCAGTAGCACTAGCATCTGAATATACAAAATAACTAGGATCTTTACTTACAAAGCAATATGGACTGTTGATGCAAACCAGGTTATCCTTTCAAAAATACAATTCCTCTTTGCAGTAATCATCGAGACAGAACACAGAATTCCACCTATCTTCACACAACGTAGACATTACACAATGCCTGGTCATTATCCTACTAATGTTACCGACTACAGGCCCAGTAGAAATAATCTGACCCGTAAAGGAGGCCAACTTTCTAGAAGAAACTTTAAAATCGGCCTCAATAATACGATCTATGGTATTAACAATCTTTGTAATTCTTCTGTCTACAATTTTTAAAGTACCCAGTAAAGAATTCCAGGTTATTCCTAACCAATCCAAAACTTGGGTGGGTTCCCATAGGGACTTTTCTTCGTTGATTACAAAGCCCGCATTAGACAAATCCCCCCTTACAGCTTGGGCCTTAATGCGAGACCCCTCTATATCCTGAACAGTCGCCCAACCATTGTCCAGGAAGATAGCTATACAAAGACCCCGTATTCTCCAATACTTTTCTAAAGGCTTCAAAAGCTTAGTAAATATGTAAGGGGCTGAGGACAGGCCAAACGCAAGCACGGTGAAAACATAAAGAAACTTCACTACTGGAATCAGCGGTCCGCCAGGAAAATCCCAGAAAAGTTTAATGTTCATGCGCGATATCGATATGGTGATAACCGCTTTTTAAATCGAAGGAAAACATGTACGCCCCTCTGGAAAAATAGGCCATAGTAATTTTCCAATCCTCATACTTGACCCTTTGTTGAATTAACGACTTGTTAACATGGCGCAAATCGAGAATTAACCTCTTTTTACCGCAGGGCTGTATATAAACTGACAAGGGGTTAACAACTGAAGGTTGCTCCTCAACCCTACAAACCCGACCAGAGTTAACAAGATCAAGGACGGCTTGGTCCACGAAATCAGCATGAAGTCGAGCGGACTTATTATTTCTTAGCCTTACAGCCACTGGAAAGCTAGCGAACGGGAGCTTGTAGCCTTTTTCAATGGTTGACAAAATAAAATTAGGAGCGCCGATAGCTCTCCCAAATCCTAGATTCTTCTTCAAATTACACTTAACGCTTAAAGACTGTCCACTTTCAAGTTCGTATTTCTGCACAATTTCATCTACCTTCGCCAAGTCATCTTCACTACTTTGACTGATACTGAGCTGATTGGCTTCCAGCCGGTTTGTTGTAGGAGAGTCCAGGGTAAGTATTGTAGCTGGGAGACTGGCAGCTTCCTGACCAGAACATGGATTTGCAGTCCCTAGCCCAGTGTCCAAATTTCCCACATTTGTATCAGCGGAAGAAGTCGCCAGGAGTGTCTCTACGGCCTAAAGAAAAATAATCACAAAACTGTAGTAAACGGGGTGGGGGGGGGAAGATGAACAAATTGTGTGGAACCGCGAGCGTGAATGACGCTCAGGAACGGGCAGAAAGTATAAATGCTAGAAAACTGACCAATCAGGTCACGCCTGTAATCAGAATACACAGTAGAGGGTGCGGCAGGTGTCAAACGCAAACAAGTACGACTCATTACTTGGAATACCAGCGAAAAATTCATTTACGTTCTAATTCGCTTCGCTCAAACGAACGTCAATTATTTTACCCTTAAATTCTCTTAATACAGACAAGGCAAACAAGAAATATGGGAGGATACGCAAGCGGATCCAAAAACATGTGAATTCACAAAGTTAAATGAGAGGCTGATTTTCTTACCACGAAAAAGCTGATTATCAGCACCCACTTAAACCTTGTTTTCTTCCCACGATCACTTGTAAGCTGCTTTTTCTGACGCCTCTCACGACTCGCCGCTTCTCTGGCCTTCTTAAGCCGTTTCTCATCTTCAGAGCCGGAAGCCAACTCATCTGACTCATACTCCGCTACAACTTGCGAATATTACCCTGAGTTCACAGGAGGCCGAAGTGTATTGTTAGAGTTTGCATGAAGAGTTCAGACTGATAATGTAATAAATAATTAAACGAACAGACGAATAAATCAGTAACTGACATATAACTAAATTAAATAATGTTGATAAAACGTGAACTATTGTTGTTTCCTGTTTAGGAACACCAAGTGACGTTTTGTCAACTTTATCTAGGGGCATATTTACATGGTATATTCGTTTATTTTATTGATGACCATTATCAGCCCGAAATCGCGACACAAACTCTTCAGTTTCGCTGTTTGGGCCCACGCTTCTTCCCCTTCCCCATCTCCTTCTCCTTCTCCTTCTCCTTCTTCTACGTTTCCCAAAATTTTTTCTTCCAAATTTGAACATGTTCTAGCATGATTTTATGAAACAAATTTTGGCTGTTGTTTGTGTTCAGTGTAGGGAGTCATAAGATGCTTTGGCATGTTTTATTCATCCTTTAAGTGGCTTTTTAGTTTACTTTTATTTTTGTGCACTGTTCCCATTTTTGCTTTGGGAACGTTCCGATTAAGAGATGATTATTCCTCTTTGGGGTGGTCCTTTTAGCATCAAAAGGAACAAATTGCTGTTAACAATAGGCATAAAGTGTTCATTTAGAGCTAAAAAGAACCTTTTGTTCCGAATTTTAACATTGAAAGGAACTTTTTGTTCCCAAATGAGTGGCTTAGGAACAAGTGTTTCCAATGGTATTGTTCCTCTTTTATCATTTTGGTCCTTTTTAATCGCTTGAGGAACAATTGTTCTTATTAATGCTTTCCCTTTTAGAGTGGCTGTTCCTTTATGTTGACCTGAGGAACTTTGGGGACGTTTTTTTCTTTCTAACATTGTTCCTGCTTTGAAAATTCGTTCCTTTTTATTCACTTGAGGAACAATTGTTCCCATTAATGGTTCCATGTTGAATGAAATGTTCCCTTTTAATTGGCACGTGGAACAGTTTGTTCCTAACCATTAGCTCCTATTTATGTAAAATGGTTCCTATCGCTTTTTAATTGGCAAAACGTTTGGTGTAGTGTTTTAAGTTTCAAACAGCACTAAGCAGAGTCAATAGCAGATTGTAATAGACTTTTTGAGGTGCTTATAGACTTGTCCGGGAAAGGTTGAACATAATCGCACCAACGCCATGTATTTAAGAATAATGAACGGTGGGCAAGCAGAGGTATGCCTGAGCAAGCACGGGCAAGTTGGGGCAGATTTCGCCAAGCAGGGGCAAGCTGGGGCAGGTTGGGGCAAGTTTGTATGCGTTTTGTTCACTATTTATGTGAGTGGAACAAGCTGTGTGAATCACTCAGATGAAATGAACAAAAAGGGTAAGGTTGACTGGTCGAAAATTGATGGCTCATGACCAAAACCAAAACGGCTTCACTTGCAAAAAGACGAAACAGACAGCTTGTATCACTGTCCAATATAGGTGTGTGATCACGATGGATTTAAAAGTCAACGCAGCTGCAGGAAAATTCTGGTCGAAAATTGATGGCTCATCACCAAAACCAAAACGGCTTCACTTGCAAAAAGGCGAAACAGACAGCTTGTATCACTGCCCAATATAGGAACGCGGCTGCAGGAAACATGTGAACACCAAGCACCGTTGGTTCTTTTTCTTTGACGAAAAACCCGACGTTTCAAGTACCAAAGAACTTGCCGATGATGAAACATCGAGTGGAATCACAAAACAACCAGCCAGAGTATTGCCTTCATTTCCAGTTTCCAGCCAAATTGGCGAATTATTCACGAAATGGTTGACTGGAAGTGGTGGGGGTTGCAAGAAAGATCGTACAGCTCAGCAGATAGTCAAGAGGTGCTCCAAATTTCTCAAAATTTTGCGTGAAGACGAGGAGTAATTGAGTTTTGAAGTGCTGGATTTTAGCCTGTGTTCACATAGCTTGTTGTTCAAGTTTATCGACTAGTTACAAGATGAAAACAAGCTCGGACAGGGTGGTCGATTGGGCTACATTGATGCGATCTCCGAATTAATCGACTTCAGAATAATAAATGGCGCATCAGACACAGTTCTTCGAAATTTGTGCTCAACGGACGTTGTACCTCAAACGAGCGCGCAAGACAGTGGCAAAGATGATGAGACTGCAGTGGACACAAGATCTAGACATTGAAACTTTGGATGCTAACAGGCACTGGGCAACCATGGAAGAACTGTTAGAAGGGGTGACATTTCATTTGCCTCGTTACGAGAACACCGTAAAGACGTGCAAAACTATTTCAGGTCAAGTTAGTCCTTCGGACTTAACATTTGCCACGAAATTTGTCGCTGTGTATTTGTTCATCAAGGTGAAGAGATGTCGGCCTATGACTTATCAGTATTTGACAGTGGACATGGTTAGAACAGCTAAGAAGAACGGGAGATTCATTGACCAGAAAAAGTTCAAGACGGCTAGCAAGTATGGATTTGACTCATTGATTCTCACCGAGGCAAGGTGCTCGAAAGCTACATCAAATTCGTAAGACCATTGCTGAAACCACAATGCGATTTTGTTCGACGCACCCTTTATCGTGTAAGTAAAGTAAGCAAAGTGGCACTCGAAAAGTGACTTTCTTTTAATCAAGGTTGACGTTTTCCTTTCCTTTCCTTACACGTATTACTTAATCGATACGCTAACTTTAATTTTAATCGACGAGATAACAAAACAAAATCGTAACTGACAAAGTCTACTGGCTCATTCTTGTAGACTGTCTAAACCATTCTGAGAAAACGTAAATAACATTCATCATTTTAATTGAGAAATACATTTGATTTCATCTCGCTCAATGTCAAAGAAACAACTTAATATTCACGCTCGTGTTTGTGTCTTCTACGCTTTCACTTACCAAATTACATCGAATAACACTGACTGAAAATAGTCACTTGAACAAAATACTAATTTCGAGGGCGTTGCTGCGACAGGAAAAAACTGGTTATTTTCTTCTGCTGTCCAATGGACGACTGGCTTTCGGCAAGGCGAGGTCTTTTCCTTGGGGTTCTGGCCAACGGGAAGGGCGACAGTGGACACGGAAAGTCGAATGAAGTGTCGTAGGAAGGCATGTAGGAAGGCGTTTTGGGTTTTTGCGTGATGTACATCTCCTGTTCGTCTTCTTCGTCGTCGTCAGGGCCGTTCTTGCTTTGTGGTGAGGTGAACATCAGCGAAACATCGGGCTGGTATCGAACACTGTTGCCGTCAATACTGCCACTGGCTAACTCTACTATCACGGGAAGGGGTGAAAACACGTCCCGTATGCAGTCAACGCAGGCCCGTTCCACCTGTCCGCGCTCCAAACACACCTTCTTTCTTTCCGTCACAGCTTCTTGTAGTCCGAGAGTTCCTTAGCCCTCGTGGAATAGGCGCAATTTGTTGCTGTTGATCTCCAGAAGGCTGTGCAACACCGCTCGCTCTCCAGCATCCTTCATCCGCTCCACGCGCTTACTGTGCTCCGACATCTCCCTTTCCATGTCAAGCAGCCATCGATTCGATTACACCTGCTTTGCCTTCTCTTCATTCTCGTGCTGCTTTTGTGCCGTGCAGAGTGCTTGCCTCTCTTCAAAGGCCTTCTGCTTTTTTCTTTCCAAGTCCGTCGGAAGTGGTTCGTCGGGATCTGTGATGAGTTGACTCGCGTTCGATTGCTCGACAACGCCCAATTCCATGAGCATTCTGCGGCGGTGGGCCAGGCGGCCATCTCGCATAGTTCTGAAAAAACGCTTCTGCACTTTTCTATCGGACTCCAACTTGGTCAGTAACGCCTTGATCTGTCGCTGCCTCGTGTTTCCTTCTATGGAATTTGCGTGTTCACGGCGCAACATCTGTATATCTTCCTCGTCGCTGTCGTCCTCTGTGTTCTCTGTGTCTGCGTCGCTTTCCGTGGAAGATTGCGTTGCGCTCTGTTCTCCACTACATCCGGCCAGGGCAGTTTCGTCGACGTCTTCTATTAAAGAAACACTCAAAATGTTGCGCAGCTCCTCCTCCGGCATACCGCTTTCGTACACAGTGGGCATTGTAGTGACCTGACTGCTTGGGCTGTCGCCTACGACACTGCCCCCACACAATACAATCCATAGCGTGTTTCTTGAGCCATTTATTTGCTTCTGGATCAACACAGGGAAGACTCTTGAAGTGGTACTTGGGCAGGCGTTTCTCCATAGCTTCATTGTGATCCACACCAAAATCCATTTCCACTTGGTTAGTGATATACATGGTGGCGCTGCAGTGAAACCCTTGGGCTTTTTTCCGCTTTGAGTCGTGCGACGTGAAGCCCCCTTGGCACATGATTTTCCAGTCATCTATGTCGAGCAAGCCTGGGTATGCTTCGTCGAGGAAAATAACCTCTGTAAGGTCATCAATCATGGCCTTGTTGAAGTTCTTCTGCTTAGTGACGCGAGCAATTCGGCTGAGTGGAACAATCTGGAAGACTGGCGAAAAGAGACTGGTCTTCCCGCTATCAGCGGAGCCTATGGCACATGAAACTCACTGTTTGTGCTCTTTTGGTCGAAAAAGGTCCAAGAAATAGGTGCAAAACTGCCGAATGTCCTCTTCTTCTAGGCTGTTTCTCAATATTTGTTCAAAATACCTTGGCTCCGGGTCCTTCATTCGGTCGTAGTTCACAAATGCGCGTGGACTTGCGAGGCCTTTCTGTTGAAAAGAGCCAAAACAAGTGCACATCAGACATTACTACATATCGTTAAGATTTGTTTTGAAAATTTGAATGTATCTTTTTAATGAGATGTTGAAACAGTCCAGTGCATATTTTTTACCTGAGAATCTTGGATGATCCCTTGGACGAACGACCCCGATGTAAAGCTCCAAAACCAACTGTCATTCACTTCAATCAAATCTTTGTCAATCTTGAGTTGGTGCATGAGGGAAAAAGGTCTTCATCGAGCATAAATATTGGAATGTGAATTGCGCCTCTGCCACCTTCTTGTACACGTCTCCGCGATACGTTACATAGTGAAGCTGTTTCATTGCGAGCTGGATGTCGTTACATAGTATCGTTATTGGACAGGAAAGTGGTTTATTTAACGATGATTTCGTTGTTTGCGTTGCAGGGCTGTAACGCTATCATCTAAGCCAAAGGCGTCGATCTTTAATCCCGATCTCCCGGGGTATCAAATCGAACGTTCGGTTTTCGAACTCAATCGAACGATTAAATTCGATGTTGTTCGGTCATCGAACGAAATCGAACTCACAAAAAATAAATGCTTATCGAACCAAATCGAACGTTCGATTAAGTTCGATGAGGTTCGATTTAGTTCTGTCGCTGAACGATACCTAAGCGAGCTTACGTCGTGTCACAATATAAGCTGAATCGAGCAAAATCGACCGTTCGGTTTTCCATCGCCTGATTATCCCGGGGATTATAAATGCGTCAATCGATCCAGCCATCTAAAGTTGTCTCCTTTATTTCCATTAGACCCGACATTCAGAGCATCTCAACATTTGTTACGTAAGAATTTCATGAGTTTTGTAAATTAACAGCTGCAACTTGAATCAATTTTTGTCATTTCCAACGGGACGCTCCTAGTTACATTCCTGGATAGTAGCATTTACTCCTTCTAATTCCAGCGCACGCCGAATTTCCCTGGCTTGTCGCTTCCCCAAAACTGTCTCGATTTTCACGGGAACACCGGTATCACAGAGGTCATGGGTTCGATTCCCGTTCAAGCCTGAATTTTTTCAGGTTTGTTCTTTTCAACCGCTTAGGTTGAAACATCTTCACTGCGATGATCTACATATAATTCTAACATTTATTCCGCCGCCAGCTCTCCATCTTCCCTTTGGGTCATTGAATGGATTTCCTGTCACGGTGCTAATTAAACAAAGATGGTTTTACGACACTCAGTTGAAATCTGTTCGATTTGATTTAGTAATTGGGGAATTAAATGCGTCATTAGTGGTTTTTTTCCATGCTATGCAGAAATATTTTGCCTGGATAACGTCACAGAAGTGAGTGTTGAGTATCTATCAGTATTTCGATCCCGCATACAATTTTTATGGATGGCTTACTGCTCGAATATTATGTATTGTTTCTTTAGGATGAAATAAAAGACAAAGATTATACGATACCGTGTCCAGTCACTTATTCCAAAACCATTTAAGGAATAAACAAGAAATCTGTTTACTCGCTCATTAGGTTTGAAATTCTTTATTTTGAATTTTAGCTACAAGTTCGATTTCCGAACTTAATCGAAGTAAATCGAACGCTAAATTTCGATTTCGTTCGATTTGGTTCGGAAAGCGAACTCACAAAAAAGGTTAGTTGTTCGATTTCGTTCGATGACCGAACAACATCGAATTTAATCGTTCGATGTCTTCCGATCTCGTTTGATTGAGTTCGATGACAAATTCGTTCGGTTTTGTTCGATTTGATACCCCGGGCGATTTGCGTAACTCTAAAACAGAGTTTGTCATCATTTGCTTGAAGGTGTCCTGCACGATGCGTAAGCGAACAACATTCTCGGTCAGCTCGGACGCTTGAGAAAATTGGTCATCACTGATGTCACGTTCCTCTTGAAGAGCACTGTAATCAGAAAAAAAAATGCTTAAGTTTCCAAATGTTTACATACAGCTATAAAGTTAAATACACTAAAAAAATACGATTCCGTTTTGACGTTGTACTGAAAGTCCAAGAAGGCCGTGACTGAACACTCCTTTTTCCTCTACTTAGACTGATATTTCTGTTCAATATAACCGCCAGTACAAGGAGCATAAATCGAAGATCTCTTCATGTCAATACGCTATTCCTTTTTTTCATGAATGTGCTAAGAATTACAGTAGAACCTCGGTAACTCGAGCTCGGATAACTCTAACTCCCCCCGCTAACTCGAACTTACTTCCATTTCCCTTGGATTTGACCCCACTTTTCGGTCATTTTTACTCGGTTAACTCGACCTCGGATAACTCGAGCAAAATTTCGTTTTCCTTGATCAAAATTTACCCTGATAACTCGAATTATGGTTCTGCAACTCGCCAGGAATGCCCATTAAAATATCCCTTAGCTTTTCCTGCCGCCTAATCCGTTTCAAACATTAAAAGTTACACTACGGCAATTTGATTTTAATTAGTGCAATGAAAAGTTCACGTATTTGACATTTATTTCCCACTCTTATCTTAAGAATGTATGATCGTGTAAGAGTTTCTGGCGAGATAAGTTTAATTTGCACTGTACTGTATACTTCTGTCAATTATTAATATCAATAATAATAATAATAATAATAATAATAATAATAAGTTAATGAATTCAGTTAAATCCGTAGTTTACGGTAAACTGGAGATACACTTTAACAACACAGAGAAAGTTGACATTATAGTAGTAGTAGTAGTAGTAGTAGTAGTAGTAGTAGTAGTAGTAGTAGTAGTAGTAGTAGTAGTAGTAGTAGTAGTAGTAGTAGTAGTTAATCAATTAATTCAGTGAAATCCGTGGTACACGGTAAACTCGACATACACTTTAACAACATAGAGTAAGTTACAACAGGAACAAGTTAATCGAATCAGTCCATATCTTTCGAATACGCTTAGCCTGCTTTACACTTTAGCAGCAGAAAGAGAGTTGACAGGACAAGAGAATATACCATTCAAGGCAGCGCTTTATACAGTAATTCAAAAACTCATGAATAATTAATGATCATTTCCACCAATTACATCACGCAAATGAGTCACGTGGATGCTTGTTTAAAACCGGTAATACATCAACAATCTAAAAAGCCTGGTGGCTGCATTTGATTTCAGTCCCAGGGGAAAGCGGGGCTGATTGTAATATACCTCATTACTATTCTTTATATAAAATGTTACCCTCATTAGTATTCTTTATATAAAGAATACTAATGAGGGTAACATTTTATATAACAGAAACAATGCTGTACAGCGTACGAGGAGGATAATTTTCCCCGGTATCTTTGCACACTTCCATTATGAATTTTGTTAACCAAAAATTTAGCGACTCTGCCGTCATATCA
Source organism: Siderastrea siderea (assembly GCA_964030785.1). Lineage (NCBI taxonomy): Eukaryota > Metazoa > Cnidaria > Anthozoa > Scleractinia > Rhizangiidae > Siderastrea > Siderastrea siderea. The sequence continues at coordinate 26,822,175 of OZ034968.1, read as the reverse complement.
AGCACGTCGGTTTCCAAGTCTTGAATTTGTGATGTGTCATTAGTACAACTGCTCGGCTCTTCAGAAGCTTTCTTATTTACTCTTGTTGACTGCCATTCTGAAAAAATCTTCATAGCCCACTTATTGACGGAACGTGTTGACTTTGGTACGGCATTTTCCAGCAGTTGTTTCTCTTCTTCAGCATTTTTGGGTTTGCGAAACGTCCGCTTGTGCTTCGAAGCCATAATGTTCTCATCGAGCTCACTATTGAATGAAGTTTCCACTATACAAATCATCTAATCTTATAATTCTTTTCAGATCTAGCAGCATGAACTAGCAGCACGGGAAAATGGTCCGAAGCTCATTAAACAAAACTTTTTATTCTTTTCAAAGACTATAGGAACTACAAAACATGAAAGAATGTCTTTATATTCTGTGAGATCGATTTTGACATTCTCTTGATGAGACTATGGAATAAAGTTATAGCACGGGAAAATGGCACCATTAGTTCATTATTCTATGAGATCGTTTTTTGAAGCCGTTCAATAAACTCGCAGATCGTGTTTTATCGGGTCTAAAACCACTCGGCTACGCCTCGTGGTTTTAAACCCGATAAAACACTCCTGCTCGTTTATTAAACAGTACTTCATTGCCTCCAGCTGCATTTTGTTTGTGAAATGACAGTCTTTTTTACTCATTGAGTGTAAAGCAATTTTAGCGGTAACAGCGGGTATGCTCTAAAACATGTTCTGTTCAAAACTGAATATGTATACCACTCAAGTCATCCCGTTATTTAGTAATTCAGTGCCTATGGCTGCAGTTTTGGTGAAATAAAAATCTTTTTTATTCATTGAGTGTAAAGCAATTTTAGCGGTTACAGCGGGTATGCTCTAAAACATGTCATGTACAACACAATATAGTTAGTCGTCAAGTGCATCGAAAGATGGCATAAGAGACCCATTTTGCTTTTAAGCGTACATGTACGGTACACGAATGCTTTAACATTTGCTACGAGGATGATTTTATTATATATTTATTGTCATCACGATTTGTGTTTCATTGCTAAGCGTATAGCAAGTATGAAGTGTATGACCTGTGTTTAAGGATTTGAGTATCGTCTGAGGGAACAATAAAGGCCGAATTGACTGGCTTGTTCGTTTCGATTTTCTGATGTAAAACTTTGGCCTTGAATGCAGTTGACGTTATTTGTGATTTTAGACTGACAAAACAAAGTTTGACAACTTACACGTCAATAGGCAACGTAAAAGGCTGATATATCTGAAGAGACGACGTACCTTGCTGCCAAAAAAAAAGGGGGAACGAGGACAATTGGAAAACGATCTCCTTCTCCTTCTCCTCCTCCTCCTCCTTCTCCTCCTCCTCCTCCTCCTCCTCCTCCTCCTCCTCCTTCTTCTTCTTCTTCTTCTTCTTCTTCTTCTTCTAGCTGCTGACGACACGTCAATTTTCTCGATTAGCTAACATAGTTTCTAGAGCTAGGCGTCTGTCATAATCAAATAAAAAACGATTACTGAGGCAGAGTCAGGTGATATAAAATGAAGATTTTGATCATTCAGTTGGTGCAAATATTGACAGTGAATGGCACGTTCAACTAGACATTCAACTGACCTAATAATAATAATAATAATAATAATAATAAAACCTTTATTTAACCACGATCTGTTTTAAAGCAAATACATGCTTGAGGGGTCGTGTGTACGTGTGACTAACTACCTACCTAAGAAAAATTAATATTACATTGTAATAAACTAAAATAAACGATATTATGTTTTAATAAGATTAAGATTTAAAATTGAAAATCACACATGTGTTTCGGAGTTGTCTGGATCGACAAACTGCCAAAATTAAGTTTTTTAAATGTGGGGTCCATTCTCGCTTTTTTGCAAAACTGCTTGTGGTTGGTAGCGTTATTAAAGTAGCTTGACACAAAATTCCATAAGACTGTACCTCTGTACCGGATTGAGTTCTTTAAAAACGACGTTGAAAATCGTGGGACAACCGCTTTTAGGTGTCCTCTTAGGTTGTAGGGTCCGTGTCTCCACGTTACCAAATCTGAAATCGTTTTAGGAATCTTTTCGATTACAATATTGTAAAACAGCTTAATAAGACTGAGTTTGTATAAATCGAGTATTGAGTCCCACTTAGTGATTTCCATCACCGTATCCGAAGGTGTGTCCCATGACAAATTGAAGATAATTCTCGCTGCCCTGTGATGCAATGTTTCAAGTGCTTGTATGTGGTCAGAGTTGTTGCAACCCCCCCAGACAATGATGCTATACGTAACAGACGGCAGTATGACTTTGAAATAAAGGTCGAGAAGAGCTCTTCTTTTCAAAAATGAACATTTTTTCAGCAGGTTTAACTTCTTGGAGAAATTTCTTTTCAGATCTGAAAGGTGTTTCGACCAGGTAAGCTTATGGTCTATGATGACACCCAGCAGCCTTGTGTGGTGTACCCATGAGATTGTAGTCGAGCCAATTGTAATGAGGGGGTGTGGCCCAATGAAAGAGCCTCTGTGTAACAGCATTGCCTCGCATTTTGTAGAGTGTGGTGTGAGGGAGTTGGTAACACACCATTCGTTAAGTTCATTAAGTGCTTTGTTAAGAAGACTACAGGCTTCATCAACAGTTGAGCCGGTGCAGTAGACTGTTGTATCGTCAGCGTACAGAAATAAGGTGCCCGAAGATACAGCGTCTGGCATGTCGTTGGTATATAGGCTGAACAGGCACGGACCTAGGACTGATCCTTGTGGAATGCCACAGGTCACTTTCAGCTTTTTTGACTGGGCAGAGTTCACTACTGTAATCTGCGATCTTTGATTCAGATAGTCCGTCAACCGGGATAGGAGGTGTCCCTCGATCCCAAATCTATGCTTTAGTTTAGATAAAAGAATTTTATGGGAAACACAGTCAAATGCCTTTCTGAAATCCACGAAGGCAGTAGCAACCACTAAATTTCTGTCAAGGGCTTGCCTCCAACATTCCGTGAGGTGAACCAGCAATAGTTGGGTCGAGTGGTTCTTGCGGTAAGCCCATTGTTTGTCAGTGAGTAGACCATTATCCATGACATGTTCTACTAAAGTGTCGGCCACACACGACTCCAGGATTTTACTTGGTACACTGAGTAAGGAGATGGGTCGGTAATTACTCGTGTCAGTCGGGTCGTCCTTTTTGAAAACAGGGCATAGGTGTGCCGTCTTCCATTGGTCAAAAACTTTGCCTTTCTCAACACTTAGCGAGTACAACTTGGTGAGCGGTGGAACAACTTCTGGTTCAGCTATACGCAACAACTTAGGAGTTATTTGGTCTGGTCCCGTGGCTTTGTTAGTTTTTACGGCTTTAATTTTGCTCAATATCAGCTTTTCCGAGATTTGGATGTTAGAGACCGTTTGTATCGTTGTAGCATCTCTGTTATCCCTTTCTGTGGCGATTGCAGGGTTCCTTGAGAGATTTTCACCAATGCTTGCCAAAAAAAGCGTTTATCAAGTTTGTTTTTTCTTCGTCCCGAACAGCGAGAGTGTTATCGTGTCGTTTTAGTGGCCCAATTTGAGGTCTTCTCTTTGGGTTTGTTGCATCGGAGAGAATCTTCCAATACGCTGCAGTGGATTTCGCAGATTCGATTTTTTCACGGAAGAAGTTTGCTTTCGCTTTTCTTACGTCGGCGTTTATTTCATTCCTGACTTTTTTGTATCTGGCCCAGGCAGTCTCGTCTTTAGTAGCCACAGCAGACTTGAATAATTTGTATCGGTAGTTCATCTTTCTTCTTATTTCATTTGTAATCCACGGTGCGCTCTTGCTTCGGATTTTAATCTTTTTTAGGGGTGCATGTTTGTCGCAGATTTCTTTAAAAAGCCAGTTCCATGCCCATAGCACATCATCCATATCTTCAAACGTGTATGCTACATGAAACGGTGCATGTGAGAGGTCTGAATGGAATTTGTTTACGTTGAAATGCTTAAAGTTTCTGATGGTGATGAATCTCGGCGGCGGGCGTTTTTGCCGCCGTTTTAAAGTTGCGTAAATTAAGCTGTGGTCTGAAATTCCCAACGGTGTCACTCCTTTAATGTTTATCAATTCAGGTTTGGTGGTGACAATCAGATCAATTAGTGTTTTTGTTTTAGGCGTTTCTCGAGTTGGTTCGTCTATGATATTATGCATATCGAACTGATCAAACAAGTGTAGTAGTTTTCTTGCTTTATTTTGCACGTCTGGCTTTATTTCACTGAAGCTCAACAGATCACAGTTGAGATCACCCAGTAGAAAAATATGATCTGTCTTAATCCACGCCTTTTCGAAAATACTGTAAGCATCCTCGAAGAAATTAGGGCATTCAAGCTCTGATCTGTAGATAACGGCGAATAGAACGTCGGCCGTAGGAAACTTGACCTGAACCCATATAGCTTCCAGATTCGGGCTATTTAGATCTTTGCGTTCTACGGCTTGCAGATAATTTCTACAATACATCACACATCCGCCTCCTTTGCATTTCTTTCTATCCCGGCGAAACAGTCTCATATCCTTTATGTGTAAATCGTTGTCTGACACAGAATTATGGCTTTACCTCGGTGTAAGAACCTGTGAAACTCACGGATGACGTAAAACAAAGGAAACAAAAACATTTTAAACAGTACCGTACAGCAAAACAAAAGCTAACAAACAAAGAAAATCTTGTCAGGTTCTTACACCGAGATAAACCCAGAATTATCCAAATGCGTTTCATTGCAATTATATCAAAACCACAAATGGATTGAAGTACCTTTAGCTCGTCGATCTTATTACGGATACTACAAATGTTTAGATGAGCAATTTTTAAATCCTTCGTTGATGAGTTAAGATGTAGGGCAACGTGTTGCAAATATTTCTCTGCATTCTCCCTTGGATTTGTGTCATCAAGCAAAGCTTCTGAACTTTCGTTGCGAATATTGTCATTAAGTAGATCCGCTTCGTTTAAGCAACCATGCTCAGTTTGGCCAAAAAACGAGTCATTGAATTTAGGAAGAGAACAGAAAGCACACTCCCAATCAAGGTGATCGTTCTCCAAATAGTATTTAGTATTTGTACTGGATACATGAAAGATTTGTTTAAGGTATGAGGGGAGTAAAATAAACGATAAAGATAAAGAAATTAAATGAACAGGGTTTGTCAGGCTTCAAAGGCGGATCGTAACCTGTGATTTATCAAACTAGATCTTTTGACAAGGATCATTGAAAAAACAGATCATTGACGCGTACGAGAAACTACGCTGTGAATTCTGATCAGAAGATCTGTTTCACCCCCAAACTGCCAAATTAGCCCTGGCACCCCTGGAACTGATGCAGCGCACTGTGGGGCTATTTACCGCCATTAAAAGCCGAAAACGCCCACAGTGCGACACAATTTGGCCCTTTGGTGCCAGCCCAGCCCCTGTAAATAGGGCTATGATGGCCTTAACTAGAGAGTCAAGTTATCCGCAAAAAATGATACTGTATTTTACTCACCGAAACGACCCCATTTTGAGGGCTAAAACAGAACTACAGTGTACTGATAAACCTCCGTCGATAACGCCCAGATTGGAAATTGCCCCCTTCATTCAGTTCGTGCGAGTTTGTGAGACCTCTAAAACTTATCCGCATAGATATTATCGACTTTCGCGTCACAAAACTCAGTCAGTTGAGGTTTCCCTTCCAAAACAGGGAAGTTGAAACGCGAACAATTAAAAAGATAAAATTTCTTGCAATGGGATGTAATAGATTCATGGAGGAACTGTTTATGCAAGACAGGTGACTTTTATCGATCCTAAGCATAACAATTGTAAATGACATCACTGGAAATTGTGTATGGATGCCCATTAACTTTTAATATAGTTTAAGTTAGAGATGACACTCGCTGGATGAATCACTGTAATGATGAACACTGTAATGACACTCGCTGGATGAATCACTGTAATGATGAACAGTATCACTGTAATGATTGTTACGTGTCCTGGCCAGTGTCCTGGCCAGCATTTGGATCTGAAGGTATGATTTTGCACAACTCGTTGTTTATCAAAGCTTACCAGTTTACTCTTACCATTGTGAAATGGGTTCGTAGGTAATTAATCTGTTTCTTTTGTAAAACGTCTCTAGTATCGAAAACTGAGTGGCCGGAGTTCATGCGCTAAGACCTTAATTGCTTTTACAAACTTTAATGTAGATTATTTGAAAACCGTTGATTGCAGAGGATAATGAAGATGTGACAGCATTTACAGACGAATGTTTAGCTCCTAGTCTGAGTCAAAAATACAAATGCAACGATTTATACGCCAACAGAATTAACGATTTTAGCCCATGACAAAACTCGAAATAAAAATGAAAGCTTTACTATAGTCCACTTGGAGGTCTTCCTTTATCAATGGTAAAATAAGAAAGGCTTCCTTATGCACCTATCTTTGCCCCAGGATGGGGGGGGCAACCCCAGGGGAATTTGACATTTTCAGGTTTTTGAATGTCGATTTCCCCACCCTTGGGTCGCCATTAAGAGTCAAATCCCTACCCCTGGGGATCACAGTCCTTGAATAGTAATGTCGACGAACTCAGGCACTCACAACACTTAATTGCAGAACTCAGCGGCTCCAGAAGATATCCTGGTGACAAATGTTACCAGCAACTGCGTGCAATTCCCCAAATTTCCCCAAATGTAAAGGGCATATTCTAGCTGTTCAAATTGTACACTGCCATTAACATTATGTGTGTACTGCGTGCATTGTTGTCATGAGATATTTTAGCATTGCTGGCAATTTAACACGCATTTTGTACTCCTGACAATACCTGTCATGACCTATGAATTGCTTTATTTCCTTTTTCCTTGTCTGGGCTGCTTTTGCTGCCCTCTCTATATAACACTATGTGTTATAAAACTTTAAAGATAGATAACTGATGGATGTTAAAAACAGCAATTGTTTACTTCAAAAACATCAAGATGCTCCTTAATATCGCTCATGAAGAGAAAGGCCGAGCAAAGAAGGAGGGAAGCTCATCCAAATGACTTCTGGTTACTTTCCAAGATGGCGGACCACTCATTCCCAGGCCCTCTCTATTTTCCAAGATGGCGACCAAGTCAAATTTTTCACCCAGCCAGTCCTGGGGCAAACCATTGATAGGTGCATTAGGCTTAAGAAAAGGCGACAAACCGATAGCAATAACGACACCAATAGCAATAACGACTGAAACTTGACAGAGATTCAGCCTTCTTATCTAATAACAGAAATGTTTATTCAGCATAAAACTTGCTGGAACATCAAAAAGAATTAGAGAAAAATCTGTAGGTGCAGTTTAGGAATATTTCTATTTATGCAAATTAGGAACTTTTAAACTGATTTGTGCTGCATTTTAGCAGTTTTTAAATATAAATATCTTAAAATCGCAGCCACCTAGGAAGGTCAAGGCACATTAAGAATGCTTTGCTATCATAAAAGATCTTTCAACTGAAAAGAGAAAGTGTTAAGTTTTACTCTCTTGAAATATTGGAGAAAATTACAGGAATAACCAAAATCAGCCCGTAAAAAATGAAATATGATTTACTTGAAAACGCTCTTACAGATTTTTTCTCTAATTTCGCATACAAGTTGTGTAAGTTGAGTAATTCAAATAGTCCAAGTCTCGTCATAAAGTGTCTGACTAGTTTTGAGATATTCGACATTATTTAAAATGAGGAGTTGTCCATTACCGTAGCTCTGGTGACAGATGTTGCCAGGAAATCAATGAAAAAATAAACTTTAGTCATATGTCGAAAAGGTGGTGTAGTATCAAGGAAATCGAAGTTTATCTTTTATGCGAGAATTTGATTTCAAAAGGTACATTCCAAGGCCAAAAAAACTGTTGCGAGCCTCCTTACTACGAGCCTGGTTTACATAAGTGCCGTGTAGATAGATCTTCAGAAGAATTGCCTGCAGCCAGCCCTGAATGTCCCAAGAGAGTTCGCCTGCCGCAGCCCAACAGGAAGGCTATTCTAAAGAAATGCTTCAGAGTAGCTGAAACTATTTTTCATGAAGTTTGTTCGGGACAGCAAGTTTGCCATTGGTGTCTCTTAAAGGGGCATAGTCACGAGGATTTCGCAGATTTTTGGTCAAAACAGTGCTAAAATTATCGGTAGCTAACTTTATCCATGCCCAGCATTGTGTTTGAACATTTAAAGGAACATATTAACTGAATTTCATTAAGAGAAAACAAACCATGACCATTTAATATCGATTTAATGTCAACACGCTGAAAGAATTTGAAAAGTTTAGCCTAATTTTTTCAAGTTGCAATCCATTTCCATGTGCCATCCGTAGCAACAGACCGGACAGAAAATAGTTTCAGTGAAGTAATGTAGTCTTTGGTAACAAAACTAGACCATTATTTGTGGGCGTTCCGATTGATGTGAGGACATATTTTTGATTTTTAAAGTGAACTAAACCCCTTTAAAGAGTAACTGGAGACATTGCTACGAGTGGTGAATTTCGAACGAAGATGTATCATCAAAGCCCTGTGTGAGGTCAGAAGTTTAGCAACTAATTGGAGAAAAAAATCAACCTCGAAATGTTTGCATTTTTTCTCATACAAACAGAACGCTGAAATGGACAACTTTTGACTAAATTTCGCTACTATCCTCATTGAATTTAAAGTGCACCTAACCCCTAAAATTTTTTTCGGCTAAATAAATTCTGTTATCATCTGGAACGTTTCTTCGCAAAAATTTTTTGATTTGGTTAAATTCTCAATTTTCTGTGCCCTGTTAAATTCAACAAAACTTTGGTTCAAGTTCGAGTAAGAGGAACCTGAGGCGAGCCGTAGCTGTGACGTCAGATCAAGAACCAAGAATTCAACGCCGCTAAGTTTTTAGCTGTGTTTCTCTGACTTTATTTGTTGATCGAAGCCTTCTGACCTTCTAGCTAATTCGAACAAAGTCATAGTATGACTAAAATTTCAATGCTGTAATCCAAAGCAGATAATGAGACGAGCTACGTGGTTTCTGTTGATTTGTAGATGAATTTCAGCTCTGAATACGAGATAGATGCGGAACACGAGGTCGACACTACACCGACAAACGATGAAGAAAGTGGCGTCCTGGCCATATCTGCTAATAACCCGCTAACCAACGAAGAATGAATCGCTCAATGCAAAAAGGAAATAACGGCAAACTAAGAACTGGAACAGCAAATAAAGCAACGAGTGGCCTTGGAGGGCCGCGAAGAAGCCAGTGAATGACGAGCTTCGACCGTGAGTGTTTACATTTTATTTCGCACGTTCGGCCTTCACGTTTGGTCTTGGTTTTCCAGCTCTCCGCTTCTCGCATTTGAGATTTATATTCAAGTTGAGGGAATCTCTTATAGAAATGGAGATTTTAATAAAGCATTCCTTCCTTCATATATTTATTTTACATAGAAGTAAATGTGGAAACTGCGATATTACTTACGTCTCAGTGTCCATTTCTGTAACCACCATTAAAACAATTTATAGCACAAGTGAATCAGGAAGGCAATTATTTTCTAAGGGAATTATAAGCACGAGAGTTTGTTAGTATCGGTTCAACTAAGATTATCTTACCAATCGTTTTTCTCGCTTCAACGTGCGAGCAGTCTCCTCAGATCTCTGCGCGAGCGGAAATGTACAAATTATGTAAATCAACCGGCCCTCGCTACTTATAACTCGCGACTCGAGGCTTCGCCACTCATCTCTTGCACTTCGATCTTCTTGCGGCCTTTCTTTGGTTACTACGTCTCGAAGCAATACGAACGGTCGGCAGTTTTCTGTACATCTTCCAGAGCTCGAAGGAAATATAGCTCCGATAGAGAGAGCGGGAGACTGCGAGTTCTTGATTTGACGTCACAAGGTGTCTAGTCCCATGCCCTCAATGCTCTACCCTGAACCAAAATAGTGTCTATTTTCACCCGATTTTCCGTACTTCAACCACGCACAGAAAATCAGGGATTAAACCAAATCAAAAACTTTTTGTGACGAAATGCTCCAAATGATAACAGAATTTATTTGGCGGGAAAAAAAATTTTGGGGTTAGATGCACTTTCAATTTTCGCGTTGGTTACACGTTCGGATGTGTGGCGGTATTGTGGGGACCCTCCACTTAATTCAATTCGATTTTCTATCAAGCTACCAATCTCACAGTTACTGATTATACGCCAGTCGAGGCTATTTTTTAAATATTTTTATTATATGTTTTCACAAAGAGTACAAACAAAGAACAACACTTACAATAATGTGCATATTTACAATTTTACATTAAAAAAACATGAAAAAATAACAAAAAGACAAGCAGGGAGAAGACAAATAGAGTAAATATCAACATTCTCGATCACACAGAAAAAAGCTATCAATTAAGTGAAACAGGCTAGGACTTTGTTCCATTTTTTGTAATGTTTGTCAACTTTATTATTCTTAGAAGCAATATTTTGCTCGATCTGGAAATTTGCCTTAATCTTCGCTATGATGGGTCGGGCATGGAGCGGGCGTAGACGTGTTTCTGTGAGCTCCAGCTAAGTAATATTTTTATGGAATGCCTTTAAGTTTTTAATGGCAGATTTACTTCAAAGATTTAAAAGAAAAAGCAGAAAACGTAGCTCTACATCAAGTGAAGAGGATAACAGATCACCACGACATAAAAAATGTAAATTCGACCCACCGGACGAGAACAGCGACCACTACGAAGTACATTCGGTGTTGGAAATGGCCGAAGGAGTGTTGCCTAAACTGAAAATGGTACTTAAAAAGCTAGAATCGCTGGAAACGAAACTGGACAGTCTCGATAGCCATGTTAAAAACGTAGACGCTAAAGTAAACGAGTTACGTATGAAAGTGGAAACTCTCGAGTCAACAACAAGAAAGGCCATGCAGTCGATCGAAGAATTGGAGAAAGGAATGACATTCCTCAACAGTGAGGTTGAACAACTTAAAAAGTTAGAGAAAGATTGAGCCGCGCTCAGACAAGAAGTTCTATACATGGCAGTTTACCAGAGAAGAGAGAACCTTAGGTTCTATGGTATAGAAGAAGACCCTGAAGGTGCGGAAGACACACAACGCGTTTTAGTCGAGTTTATGAAGTCAGAGCTTGGAATCGATGACGCCTCCGACATCGAATTTCAGAGGGTCCCCAGAATTGGAACTTTTAACCCAGAAGCAGCTAAGCCACGACAGATCATCGCGCGCTTTCTCCGCTATCCGGATCGTGAAAGGGTCCTGAACAAGGCCAGAAAGTTGAAAGGTAAAGTTTTTGGAATCTCTGCTGATCTTCCTAAAGAAATTGTAGATCGAAGAAAGAAGTTGCTGCCTAAGTTTTTTGCGGCAAAGAAGGCGGGTAAGCCAGCCTATTTTAGCCGAGCCAAGCCGGACAAATTATTTATTGACGGTAGATTAATTTTTTCTTAGGATTGCCGCTCAAACTTTGTAGTTTTTGCTTCCTCCTTTTGTAATTTAAATGGAGCCTCCAGTATAATTTATACGTTCTTCCTTGCCATTTCATCTGCAAGACCTTGCTTGTTGGTAGCTTAATTAACAGCTTACGCTGGCTACTATTTTAGTGTGTCATCTGATGTTATTGTGTGTCGTTAACACCATTAATTATTGTAATTGTTCGTGTTCAGTTTTTCTTTTGGAAAGGCTATATTACCATATTTTAAATTTAGTTTCACATACCTCTTTCACACTTTTTTTGAATACTAAAAGGCAGGGTAAATTTTGTATTTCTTGTTTTCACTATTTTATTCATGAAGCACAATATAAATTTTGGACTGTTAACGTTGTCGCTTAATGCTCGAGGGATTAGAACCTTTGAGAAACGAAAGGCGCTCTTTCAGTGGCTGAACAAAGGTAAGGCGGGCATAATTTTCTTACAAGAAACTTATATTACGGTAGACGTTGAAAATATATGGAAGACTCAGTGGAAAGGTGATCTTTATTTCGCACATGGTTCGGAACATAATAGAGGAGTTTTGATTCTCATTAAAGAAAGGCTAAATTTTGAATTGAAATCGTGTATGCATGACAATGAAGGCCGTTTTATTATTTTAAAGGCCAATGTACAAGAGCAACCTTTTGTCTTTGTGAATATTTACGCTCCAAATAACACCAGTGAACAGTGCACCTTCTTCCAGGACATTCAAAATGAGCTCGAGAGTTTGAAGACAGAAGCTGAACGATGTGATCATTGGAGGTGATTTCAATGTTATTCTAAACCCTGAATTCGATGGATTAGGAGGAAAGCCGAAATTAAAAGAATCGGTTAAAATAATAGATCAAATCTGCTCTTCGTTTGACCTGATAGACATCTGGAGAATTAGAAACCCAGGCGTAAAGCGCTTTTCCTGGCGAAAGAAGAATCCCGTAGTTCAACGACGATTAGATTTTTGGTTAATTTCCAGTAGTACACAAGAAGATCTAGAGAGTGTAGATATCATTCCAGCAATTAAATCGGATCACTCGGCAATAACGTTATTTATAAAAGGAATCGAGGAGCAACGCCACGGCCCTTCCTTCTGGAAATTCAATGCAAGTTTAATCGACGATAAAAATTTTGTATCGCTTATAAGAGAGAGATACTGTACATGGATTGAGGAGGGTAGAGAAATTGAAGATCCTCGGGTTCTGTGGGACTATATCAAATACAAAATTCGACAAGAAACAATAGCGTATAGCAAATGCAAAGCTAGGGAGAGAAGGGCAACATTACTTAGTTTGGAAAAGACGATAAAGGAATGTCAATTAGCATGTGATAAATACCCAAGCTCCAAAAATCTGAACGAGTTGGAAATTCTCCAAACAGACTATGATCGTCAGTATGAGTTTATAGCTCAAGGAGTGATCACAAGATCAAGAGCGAACTGGTATGAGTATGGCGAAAAAAGCAACAAGTACTTTTTGAATCTGGAAAACTCTCGAAAGAAAAAAAGCTGCATAAGAAAACTTAACACAGAAAACGACAAAACTACATCCAAACCCAAGGAGATCTTAAATGAAATTCAATCCTTTTATGCAAACCTTTATGATAGGAAGGTTGACCATTCAGACGAAAACGTAATGGAATCTTTCCTTTGTAAAGTGGACACCAATACACTAACAGACGAACAACGGGACTCAGTCGACAAACAACTTACTATAAGCGAATGCTTCGCGGCGTTAAAAACTTTCCAGAAAAATGAAATACCCGGAAATGACGGGCTTACAGTTGAATTTTACCTCGCATTTTCGCCTCTCGTTGGAAAATGTCTCGTTGAATGTCTAAATTTCGCACATCGTCATGGCGAGCTTTCCACCTCTCAGAAACAAGCAATGATCACTCTACTCGAGAAGAAAGATAAAAATAAAAGATTTCTGAAAAACTGGCGCCCAATTTCACTAATTAATGTAGACGTTAAAATTGCGTCAAAAGCACTAGCTAAGAGTTACTGGAACCAATTTTACCCAGTCTCACTCATCATAGCCAAACTGCATTTATAAAAAGAAGATCAATCTTTGATGCGGTAAGAACAATCGATAATACTCTAGAATATACAAAGAGAAACAATAGATCCGGGATTTTGGTAGCAATTGATTTTGAGAAGGCTTTTGATTCTTTAAAAAGAAAATTGCTCTTAAAAGTCTTGCAAAAGTAAAATTTCGGAACGTATTTTATGCAATGGATTAAGACCTTTAGACAAATGTATCAAGTTGTGTACTAACAATGGTTTTACCACTGATCTTTTCTGCGTTAATCGTGGAGTACGGCAGGGTGACCCGCTTTCACCTCTACTCTTCATTCTTGCCTTGGAAGCGCTGACTTGTTATATTCGACAAGATCGGAATATTCACGGATTGACATTTAACAACGAGGAAATAAAATTAACGCTTTTTGCGGATGATATGACATGTTTTTTAAAAGACAAGCTTTCCTATTTACACCTTTTTGTAACCCTTAAGTTCTTTTCTAGGTTTTATGGGCTCTGTGTAAACGATGAGAAAACAGAATTATTTGCAATCGGACCTCAAAAACTTGTGCGAGAAGAATTTTATCATAAAGTTTGTACGTCAATTAAAACATTAGGGATTTATTTTGATTATCATAAGCCAACAAGAAAAAGTTCCAATTTTAACAACATTTTGAAGTCCATTCAAAAAGTTCTTTTAAAACATGTGGAAATGGAGAGGTCTTACATTACTCGGCAGGATTCAGATCGTCAAGACGTGTGCTATTCCCAAATTTATGTATAAAGCCTCACTAATCTCGGTCTCAGAGGATCTTATAAAAGATGTAATAAACTGCTCTACGGTTTTATTTGGAGAGGAAACGACGAGATAAAACGATCTGCCCTTATCAACGATATTGAAAATGGTGGCCTTAAGATGCTCGATATTCAATCTATGATTTTATCGCCAGTTGAGGCTATTCAATCTAAGAAAAATATTTTAAAATATTAAAAAGTCTTCAGCTGAGTACCTGAATTTCGCTACTGGAAATCCTGATAGCCACGCACGACGAGCGATTGAAATTGTTGGTATTTGGCGTGTCATACGTGAACATTAGCGTTAAAATGTATTACCTCATGAGCTAGTTTTGATCATCGTCAGAATAAACATGTTTCGATCATGATTCACGCAATGCACTGCATAATGTGAACACTTCACACGATGAAACACGTTTCATTCGTGACCAGTGTCATGTTTTCGCCTATTGTGATCACAGTGTTATTCAACCAATGAGGTTTTGAAAACTGAAAATCTGAAAATCTCTTTGATTATTTTAGTACGCCGCTCTTGCATTTGGGTTTGAAATCGAATATTCCCCCCATTATAATGAATCTCTAATCATTTGTATTGCACTGAACTTCTTTTTCGACAGGAACTTCTTTCATCCACGAGTGTAAATTTCCCACGTCCACTGAAGAATGACATATTCATTATTTTATTGCAAGAGTTATTTTCTTCACGTAACGAACACGAGTTCTCATCATTGCAGTTTTATTGCGTAACTGGGGAAGCGCTGATTCCTGATTACACTTATATTAAATTAATGGTATTGCCTAAAAAGAAGAAAAATATTATTGAAGATCCGGATGGTGTCGATCAATTTAGGCAGTGTACCTCTTTAAAACAAATAAAACCGACACCCGGGGCGGAGTTAGCTAATAAATAAAGATTTTTGCTAATTGTGTTGGTACAAAATGTTGACAGTTTATGGAACGTTCTATAAAGTCGAGTGAACGCACTAAAACATTTGTTCAAACGAACTTTGCTCAAATTTAAGGGAATCTAAGAAAAAGAAAATAAACAATTGGTTTCCACTGCATTTATCATTAAAGATCGATAGTAGCCCGATTTCTCTTTCTAGACCGTCTGACAAACTACTAATATAAACCTTAAAATGCCAGAAATCGGTACTTTGATCAGGCACTTCCTCGACTTTGGTTCACGTTTGCATCTTTTCATTTTCGTGGGAGTTTGGGGGACTTCTTTTTCCTGTTTTATCGTCACAAAATTCTGTTAGTTGTATCATATTTTTTGCTTTCCGTCCTTTTAAAAACACGAAAAATACAATGCGAATAATTTAAGTCACAAAAATTTCCTGCAGTGCGTTGATAGCTTGGGCTATTCGAGGCGGGTGGAAACTATAATAACAAAAATAACAAACAATTTATGAATGAATTTACTTAAGACAGGTGATTCAGTTAGTTCATTGAAAATTGCTAATGCATGTACACTAGGTTTTGGCATTTGTCACGACATTCAGCGGCTGAATAATCTAGAAGCTAAAACAGTAATGTTTACTGTAAAGATTGTTGCGTGTCACTGCAAGCATTTCACACTGAGTTCAGTCAGCTTGTGCATCCGGCGTTTGCTGGTTTTGCTGCAAAATGAACCCAGCAAAACTTCTAACTTTCTTCCTCGGCTGCGGATGGATCTTTTCTGAAGGTACGATTTGGTACAATTATATACTTAACAATAAGTTGTATTAGTGTTACTTAACAATAAGTTGTACTATTGTTAAAAAGCCGGATCTTTTGTAAACCACTAAAACGGGCTAAAGCTTTTTCACAGTCCATGCATATTTGTTCAGTTGTGACAGCTGTACGTTAAATGTGGGATGTTTTGAATTCTTTTTTTTTTTGGAGAAAAAAACTTCGAATTATTTATCAGTTTAAAGCTTTCAGAGATGAATGATCAGTTCCCACGGCTATTCAAAATGTAATTGCTATGAAAGAAAAGAAGAAACAGATCTGACCTGCACCAAACATGGCAAAAATTTTCAGTTTACTGAAAGATAAAATAGTAAACCAAAAATAAGACAGTTTCATCACGACAACCGATTCAAGTGAAAACATTACGACTACTATAGTCCGCTAGAAGATCTTCCTTTATTGACAATTCTGAAAGGCCCTGGGTTTCTTAGACTTTGAGATAAGGCGACAAATATCTTGAATGAAGGTAAGTTCCCCTCCCTCTGTTTTCCCTTTGTTTACCTCCATCGGACACCTTGGTTTCATAATTGTCCCTCGTAATGTTACTTTGTTATCATTGCCATTTGTTCTGATGATTATGTTAAAACGGAGAAACGTAAACAACTGCCAAAACATAATATAATGGCTGATTGGCCGAGGATATCCGTTCTCTAGGACCGGCTGATACCTCAGGAACTTCAGTTCTGATTCGGTTTCTGTTAGTCAAGCGTGGAAACTTTACTATCATGAAAATAAACCAAGGTAACTTAAAATCCTATTTAAGAACTAGTCTCACATGCATATTAATGAATAATTTAATTAATGATATCGTCTGGCATCATTATCAATCCGATTTCAAGCAAAGGTTTTACTATTTCTGAGCCTCGCACCCTTGGTGTTTTTGCACCGTTGCTGATGCCAAGTCTAGTCCGCTTTTACAAACTGTTATCTCCAAAAAGGAAAAAGTTTAAAAAACTAAGGGAGATATAAGATAAATTTGGAGACCTTCAAGGATGTCCGTTCTCTAGTACCAGTCGTTATCACACCGCAGGACATTTCTGATGCAGTTTTTCGCAGTTGGTAAAGCGGGTGAGAAGGCCTAGAAACGCGAAAAGGAACGACGCTTTTAACAATGACATTAAAAAAAATCTGTTGATATTGGGTTGATAATCATCGCTTTGAGTTTTAAATACACCAAATTTTATTCACAAAACCTACTCAATGAAACGACATGATGTACCTTTAGTAAGCTAAAGTGTAGGCAAAATAGAACAAAAAAAAGTTTGTTCAAGTTTGATGATAAGGCGCCGTTTACATGAGTTATTTCATCCCAGGATGAGTTTCATCCCGGGATGACTTGCATCTCATCCCGGGACGACATTCATCTCGGTGTCTGGTCATTTACCTTTGAGTGTTTACATGATTTGGAGCAAAAATGTGTTCGCCCCGGGATGATTTTATCCCGGTCTTCAGCACCGGGGTGAAATCATCCCGGGGCGAGATGAAAGTCATCCGAAATTACTCATGTAAACGGCGCCTTTTAATACAGCGTTAGAGCGCAGGGTTTCATGCAAATGAGTACAGTAACCTTATGGTTAAAAAACACCTGCTTGATGTTTATTGAGGTAAACATTTTACGTTAACCCCTTAGAATTGGTTAACTCAGAGGAAGATCCAGGATTTTCTAAAAAAGGGTGTGTGCGTAGCACCGGGGGGGGGGGGGAGAGAGACAAAGATTCCTGGGCCTAAGGGGTCGGGATTTTTCCAAGTAAGTTTTGAAAGGGTAGACTGCAAGTTACGGGAATTTTTTAGATAGGTTTAATGCACGATCTTTTTATCTATTTATTTATTTATTTATTTATTTATTTATTTATTCAGATTCAGTCAGGATACGGGTTAACCACATTGGACATGCATGATATAACTAGTCACCAGACGTTCAGGAATGTACAAGTCAAATTTGAACCTTTGATTTTGTCATTTTTTTTCCACGATTAGGCAACTAGATTTATAATACTACGCGGCACAGGTTTTCAAAGGCCACAATACATTCAGAACGCGGTTTTCTGGACACGTCTTCTCATAAATACGTGCTACAAATGTTCAATATGTAATGAATGTTAAAAACCACAGTGAAACTACCCGCCAGTGCTAACGCAAGACTTGTCCTTCATGTAAGGGGAGGCCAAAACCTAGAACATAATTCGAAACCACACGTATTCGCCTAAAAAGGCGAAAGTATTTTTTTGTTTTCATTTGTTTTGTTTTGACATTTGCAACATGTAACTAATCACGCAAGACAAGAGGATTAATTTGAGTAGGCATGTTACTTGTGTTTGTTGGTTTGTTTGTTTTCTGTTTCTTTTTTTTTTTACAATCTCGTTCGGTCAAATATTTCACTTGTAAAAGGAGTTAACACAGAAAATCGCCAGAGTTCTTAGGATACGACGTTTTGTAAATCGGCTTTGAGCGTCGTACTCACGAATAATTTAAGTCACAAAAATTTCCTGCAGTACGTTGATAGCTTGGGCTATTCGAGGCGGGTGGAAACTATAATAACAAAAATAACAAACAATTTATGAATGAATTTACTTAAGACAGGTGATTCAGTTAGTTCATTGAAAATTGCTAATGCATGTACACTAGGTTTTGGCATTTGTCACGACATTCAGCGGCTGAATAATCTAGAAGCTAAAACAGTAATGTTTACTGTAAAGATTGTTGCGTGTCATTGAAAGCATTTCACACTGAGTTCAGTCAGCTTGTGTATCCGGCGTTTGCTGGTTTTGCTGCAAAATGAACCCAGCAAAACGTCTAACTTTCTTCCTCGGCTGCGGATGGATCTTTTCTGAAGGTACGATTTGGTACAATTGGATACTTAACAATAAGTTGTATTAGTGTTACTTAACAATAAGTTGTACTATTGTTAAAAAGCCGGATCTTTTGTAAACCACTAAAACGGACTAAAGCTTTCCACAGTCCATGCATATTTGTTCAGTTGTGACAGCTGTTAAATGTGGGATGTTTTGAATTCTTTTTTTTTTTGGAGAAAAAAACTTCGAATTATTTATCAGTTTAAAGCTTTCAGAGATGAATGATCAGTTCCCACGGCTATTCAAAATGTAATTGCTATGAAAGAAAAGAAGAAACAGATCTGACCTGCACCTAAGATGGCAAAAACAGAGGTTTAATACACGATCTTTTTATCTATTTATTTATTTATTTATTTATTTATTTATTCAGATTCAGTCAGGATACGGGTTAACCACATTGGACATGCATGATATAACTAGTCACCAGACGTTCAGGAATGTACAAGTCAAATTTGAACATTTGATTTAGTCAATACTACGCGGCACTGGTTTTCTGAGGCCACAATACATTCAGAACGCGGTTTTCTGGTCACGTCTTCTCATAAATACGTGCTACAAATGTTCAATATGTAATGAATGTTAAAAACCACAGTGAAACTACCCGCCAGTGCTAACGCAAGACTTGTCCTTCATATAAGGGGAGGCCAAAACCTAGAACATAATTTGAAGCCACACGTATTCGCCTAAAAAGGCGAAAGTATTTTTTTGTTTTCTTTTGTTTTGTTTTGACATTTGCAACATGTAACTAATCACGCAAGACAAGAGGATTAATTTGAGTAGGCATGTTACTTGTGTTTGTTGGTTTGTTTGTTTTCTTTTTTCTCTTTTTTCTTTTACAATCTCATTCGGTCAAATATTTTACTTGTAAAAAGAGTGAACACAGAAAATCGCCAGAGTTCTTAGGATATGACATTTTGTAAATCGGCTTTGAGCGTCGTACTCACGAACAAGTCTTCTCATTCAAAACCAAGTACCTGTTAGTTTTTCGAAAAGGAGGCTTATGAAGAAAGAACTTACCATATTTTGTCATCTACACGAACAAACACAACTTGTCGTATTTTTTGTGAAGTAAAACGTGCTTGTTTAAATTAGAACTCCCTAATATTACATGATAGTGATAACAGTCCAATATCGAGCCAGTAGTGTGGACATCTCCGAAAGCCTTAGATCTCTTTCTCATCAGTTCTACAGAGGAGTGATTACATTTGTTTTGTTCTTCAGGTGCAGCACTTTACTGTAACTTTTGTGAGTCAAATGAGTCCTGGGATGACTGTGGTGACCAAAATGAGCAACACATCTGTCCAGACGGTATGACAGTTTGCTATGAAACTCACAGAGTCAAAAACAATGGAACGGAAGATCATTTCTATCAGAGGGGATGCGGGATATTGGAGTTCTGCGATGGGAGAGAGTGCGTGGCACAAGGCCAGTGGTGCGAAGTGCATTGTTGTAATAAAGACGCTTGTAACAAGTCGCCTACTACGACTTTAAATTACATGACGGGTATAATGGTTGGGTTACTAACCGCTGCTCACCTTGTTTAAATTCGCCCTTGTTTTCATAATGTCGGTACAGTGACCATTGTTCTCGTCCTCAGAGCGAACCTATTCAGCAATGCAATGAGGTTCCGCGGACATTGTCCTGAGTTTTGAAATAGCGAACACAGGAGGCCGAAGTATATTGTTAGAGTTTGTCTGGAGAATTCAGAATGATGATGTAGTAAATAATTTTAAAAACGAACATACGAATAAATAAGTAAGACATATCACTAAATTAAATAATGTTGATAAAACGTTACCTGTTGTTGTTTCCTGTCTCTGTATAGTGTTTCTCGGCAATTTGAGCGATTTTAGCTTATTCACCCAAGCATAAGAGAAGCAGACTTTCCTAACACGCCGTAGGCCCGTAGGGTAAGTGACCTAAGACCCTTCAATGAAGTAACACCTAGACGGAACAACAAGTGACGTTTTATCGACTTTATCAAGTGGCATATTTACATGATATATTCGTTTATTTTATTGATGACAATTATCAGCCCGAAATCGCCAAACAAACTCTTTAGCTTTGCCCACGTTTCTTCCCCTTCCCCTTCTTCTACGTTTCCCAAAATTTCCCCTATTAATTTTGTTATAGAGGACCTCCCTGAAAACCACTCAACGTGATGGGAGTATCCTCTTTAAAGATTAATTATTATTATTATTATTATTATTATTATTATTATTATTATTATTATTATTATTATTATAAAATTTTCACTTCCACATTTGAACATGTTCTAGCATGATTTTATCCATCAAATTTTGGCTGTTGTATGTATTCAGCATAGAGATTCATAAGATGCTTTGGCACGTTTTCTTCATCCTTTAAGTGGCTTTTTAATTTACTTTTATTTTTGTGCACTGTTCCCATTTTTGCTTTGGGAATGTTCCCATAAGGGATGATTGTTCGTCCTTTTAGCATCAAAAGGAACAAATTTTTATAAAAAATAGGAACAAAGTGTTCATTCAGAGCTAAAAAGAACCTTTTGTTCCGAATTTTTAACATTGAAAGGAACTTTTTGTTCCTAAATGAGTGGTTTAGGAACAAGTGTTCCCGATGGTATTGTTCCTTTTTTATCATTTTGGTCCTTTTTATTCACTAAAGGAACAATTGTTCCTATTAATGCGCTCCCTTTTAGAGGGGCTGTTCCTTTATGTTGGCGCGAGGAACTTTAGTTCCCAATTACTTACGTTCCTTTTCTTGTAAAGGAACGTTTGTTCCTTTCTATCATTGTTCCTGCTTTGAAAATTGGTTCCTTTTTATTCATTGGAGGAACTATTGTTCCCAGTAACGGTCCCGGTTTGAATGAAATGGAACAGTTTGTTCCTAACCATAAGTTCCTATTTATGTAAAATGGTTCCTATTAAGAATGACAGTTCCTTTCTACAGTTTGTTCAACAGAAACATTCTTCTATTCTTGCCATCTATGCTTTTGTCGCTATTTAACTTGCAAAACGTTTGGTTTAGTGTTTTAAGTTTTAAACAACACGAAACAGAGTTAACAGCAGATTTTTAAAGACTTTTCGAGGCCCTTATAGCACAGGCAGCGAGAGAAGAACGCGAGTCCATTCGAATCTAGCAATCAGCGCGTCTCGACCGTTGGCAGTTCAAAAGCCCAACGGTCGAGACGCCAACGGTCGCGACGCGCTGATTGCTAGATTCGAATGGACTCGCGTTCTTCAAATTCCTTTGGCCTGGAATCTTGCACCGATCATGTTGAGAAAGGTTAATCCAGTGAAAACTGTTCACAAAATAATCCGCTGAAACACGGTTCAGCTTAATTTCATCGACAGCCCAAATTCCCGCTCACCACCGATTTTCAGGTCTGAATTCTCAACAAACGTCCTCATCCTTTCGCTCTATGGTTGCAATGGTTTCTTCAGTTTTAACCCATAAATTTTAGATGATTTCCTCATTGAAGACTGTTAGATTTGTGGTACAATTATCGCTTCATCAAGACTGCAGCACTGAAATGTTTGACAACGGTCGCGTTCTATTGGGATCAACCATTTCAACCAAAACCGGATTTGGTTGAAACAGTTAAGGTTCCCGAATAGAACACCTTTTCAACCGTTTAAGGTTCCCGAATAGAACACCTTTTCAACCGTTTTTGGTTGACATGAGGTTGTGACTGGACATAGCCACATCCAGACTTCGTTAACTTCTTATGCCAAGGTTGGCAGATGGCGACTTGTTGCTTTGGTTGTCTCTCAAGAATCGACAAGAACTGTTACAAAAATTGGTCCTGCCACATTGTGAATCGGCCGATGAATCAGAGTATTTAGCAACATGTTTGTGACTGTATCAACTGTCACTCCCTTTACATAGACAGCGTCTCCGAAACAGATACTCAAGCCCTGATACAGATAGGAGTGGACGTGGGTCAAAGCACGACGTCTTTTCTATGCAAGATCGACACGGGAGCTGAAAGGAATGTCATTGCTGTAAACACATACAAACAGCTGCATTCCCAGTCTGCATGTGGCCCAGATGGCGCCCCCTAGGTCTGACCCCTTCGGACATAACCATGACAGTTTTTGGTGGTCACATTATACAGCACTGTGGCACTTGTGAGCTTCGCTTATCACATGGCGGTCACTCCGAACCGTACTCATTTCACGTCGTGACCACAACCGGACCGACAATGCTTGGTCTACCCACCTGCAGGGATATGAAACTTGTTGCTCCCAAATACAGCCTCACTACCACTACACAGGACCCACCCCGGCAACACAGACGCAAAGAAGGAGCTTCTTTGCCAGTATAAGGACTGCTTTGAGGGCAACAGCTGTTTCAAAGGAGAGTTTCATATTACCTTGGACCCCGCAGTCCCACCAGTCACTCACCCCCCCCCCCCCCCCCCCCCGCGGTGAGTACCTAAAGACTGCGTGAACCACTCAAAAAGGAACTTGAAGCGCTGGTCCAGCAAGGCATCATAACCAAAGTAGATGAACCTACTGACTGGGTTAACTCGTTGGTCTGTTGGTCTGTGTCTCGAGCCAAAAGACCTCAATCGCGCCATCAAACGGCCACACCACCGCACTCCAACACTGGAAGACATCCTACCAAAGTTGATTGGCGTAAAATACTTCTCTATCGTTGACACCCGAAGTGGATACTGGAATATCAAACTTGACATGAAAGTTCATTGTGCACCACTTTCAATTCACCACACGGCAGATATCGATTCGGCCTAATCTGCGCCCAGGATATCTACCAGAAGAAAGTAGGCGAAGCATTTGGTGACCTCCCCGGTGTCACTGGTATCGCTGACGATATAGTTATCTACGGCCGTGACCTCAGTGACCACGATGCAAACCTGAGAGGTGTCATGGAATGTGCACGCAAAACTGGCCTCCGTTTCCATGCAGACAAATGCAAGATAAGGTGTACTGAAATACCCTTCATCGGCAACATCATCAGTGCCAGCGGCCTTCAATCAGGTCCACGGAAGATTGAAGCGATCGCCAACATGGATCCTTTACCGAGCCCGGCTGACCTACAAACCTTTCTCGGTATGGTGCAATTTCTTACCCGATTCGTCCCGAAACTAGCATCCTTATCGGCCTGCCTCTGGGACCTGACCAAGAAGGATAGCGAGTTCCAGTGGGGCCCAGAACACCAGTTGACCGTAGATAAGGTCAAGCAAGCAGTCACATCCTCCAGCTCACCAGAAATATGATGTGGAAATAAAGTACGTCCCAGGAAAGGACATTCCACTAGCTGATTTGTTGTCTCGAATCAGCCCACGCCCAGGCGACATCATTGACGGGCTAGACGTGTCAGCCCCGAATTTCATCTCCACCTGAATGGCACCCCAAAAAGGATCACCAAATTAAGAGGAAACAGCTTAGAATTAAGTTCTTCTCTCACTACGCGCAGTCATCACACAAGGCTGACCTGATACAAGATCAGAACGTCCACCGCACCTACATGCGTATTGGAATGACCGTGATAAATTAACTGTCGTTGATGGCATTATCCTAAAGGGCACACGGATCCTCGTCCACAAACGTTTGCACGCTGATGTGTTGCAACAGTTGAATATGCAATCAGTGTTCTGGGCCAACATAAATCAGGACATTGAAGAGATGGTCAACCTCTGCACCCCCTGCCAACACAATCAAAGCATGAATGTGAAGGCGCCCCTCATGTCCCACGATATTCTTCAGAAGCCATGGCACACACTAGGATCTGACCTGCTCTTCTGGAACAACTCACCCTACTTACTAGTATCTGACTACTACAGCAAATTTCCTCTGGTGAGGAAGCTGAACGACATCCCATTGGACACGACAATCGTCCACTTAAAATCCATATTTGGGGAGCATGGCATCCCAAGCAAACTCATCACTAGCAATGGCACTCAGCTTACCTCTACGTTGTTCCGAGAGTCCAGCAATGCATATGGCTTTGTTCACGTCACGACTAGTCCATACTTTCCACAGGCCAACGGCTTCATCGAGGGAACTGTGCTCGGATCCTCACCTCGCCATGTTGTGTCTGCGCGGCACCCCTCTCGACCACAACATCCCATCACCAGCAGAGCTCTTGAACTCAAGAGTGTACCAAACCAACTTACCAGCCAATCTCTAAACCAAGCCTATCCCTGTTAGCTGATGGTGAGATCAAGGTCTGGACAAGTCAAAGAGCGTGGGGAATTCGAACCTAAAACTGGCGATAGAGTTCTTGAAGAATCTGGTTGGGAATTCAATCCTTCTCCAGACGCTGTTCACTTTGGCCTCATCACGTTTCATAAGAAGGCCCACTTGGTTTTCAAATTCGCCAATTCAGAATACCATGACAAGGAAACCCTGTTGAAAAAGATAGGCAGTGAACCCATACAGCTGAACCTGCAAACGCGTACTGACCTGAGTAGTAAATGGCGCTCACATGGCCAAATTTCCCACGTTAATTTGCATACACACCCCCTGTTCTGGTTTGTGATTGGTTGAGAGGTTACCCATAGCAATGGAAACCGCAGACCAGGGGGGATCGCAGGCGCAGGAGGAAACCGCAAATCACGTGACCGGAACCGGAAGTGACATCACCGGAACCGGAAGTGACATGATTTGAAAGGGAAAACCGCTGACCAGCAGGAAAAAGGATCGCGGGCTCAGGGGACCGGAAGTCACGTGATTTGAAAGGGAAAACCGCAGACCACCGCGGGCTCAGAGTCCAAAGTCCAAATCAGGCACTGGGGGGAGGTATAAAAAGGCAACCCCTGGGTTAGGTGGTTGTCGTCACCATGAGTTTCTACATCACCCTCATCAGTGATCAAGCGGTAGGCACGGGGCAAAAATTTACCGCCAGACTTCCCCATTTACACTA
Source organism: Siderastrea siderea (assembly GCA_964030785.1). Taxonomy (NCBI): domain Eukaryota; kingdom Metazoa; phylum Cnidaria; class Anthozoa; order Scleractinia; family Rhizangiidae; genus Siderastrea; species Siderastrea siderea. The sequence continues at coordinate 26,796,517 of OZ034968.1, read as the reverse complement.
TCTCGTAGAAGATGATTGGGAAGCAGCCCTCGTGCATATCTCACACCCCGCTTTTTATCAACAATTGGAACATCAAACCAAGCAGAATTGGACTCAAGAAGATAGTCAAAAACACTGGATGAAAACGGATATCAAATACAGGCCAAAACGTGCCGATGGAACGGCCCCCATTAAAGTCACCAAACAATTCCATTTACCCCCAGGGTATTACCACAATTTGAAAGAAGCATGGATCGCCATCGCTTACGAAATGGAAAAACAACACATGGAAGTCATGATGGATATATCAAATATGGACGTGGACGATCTATCCAAACGACAACAACTAGCCAATCTCAACCTCGCTCAACCCTACGTTAAAATAACCAATACCGGCGTCGCACCCGAATTAGATTCCCTGTATGTGCTCATTCCAGCCAACATGCAATTTGAAATGGAATGGAAATTGGCCGGCCTGATGGGACTGGTCAAAGATGGAACTCCAACTCAGCGAATTGTCCAAGAAAAAAATTATCTGGTCAAAAATATTGTAGATTACTACGATCGACACAAATGGTCACCAACCGTAGGTCCTGCAGTCAAATATCCACCTTTTGGTCATGTCTCCGTCTCCTTCACACACCCCGATTTCGATTATTACTTCTTCTTGGGTCCTAATCTCAGTCGGCAGCCATTTCCCACCCAAACCGTCAAACCTCAACAAGGACAACAACAACTCATGATTTACACGGATCTCGTCATTGACAGCGTGGTTGGAAATCAACAAAAAGGTTTTTTACGTCCCATTGATGCCGCAATACCAATCATCGGTTTGATACCACTCAACGGATGTATTTTCCTCTTCGCAAGACCATCTTTGACAGCATTGCCATTGACATTCAAACAGCCAATGGGCAGCCTGCTCCCTTCAAACAAGGCAGGACCATCATCACCCTTCAACTCTCCAGAAAAAGTCAACGGACATAAAAACATGACGTGGTATGCCATGTAGAGAAAGCGAATCATTAATTAAATCCTGGAGCACGTGGGACCTAGCCCGGCTAGCTCCAGAACAGGCTAACTACTTAGATTGGTTTTTGAAAGGGGTGGGTTTCCTTTAGTGAAGAACCGAGGGAAAAAAAGGCTTACCGCTATCCGTAGGTGTTGCTTGATATTCTTGCTTGCTTGCTTGCTTGCTTGCTTGCTTGCTTGGAGTGAAAGGAAGGGAATGGGAAGGCCGTGTGGTTGGGTTTTATAGAGAAAAAAAGGGTCACGTGGGAGGGTGAAAGGACCAATCACCCACCAGTGACAGGGGTACCTAGGGGAGGGGTGGGGGGATCCCCCTCCCTAGGTGTCCCATCATGCTTCGCGGGTGATCGAGGTATAAAACCCTCGAGAGGGCACCGGGACGTCACTCCTAGCTGAAAGAAGAGCAATGGCCCATTAGTATGAACGATTTCAAACAACTGGACCAGTACTTGGCGGACCACTTGCCCCGAACACACCGAGACGACCCATGGGAGGCAGGAGCCTATATTTTCAAGGAGTTGGAGAGAGAGGCCATGGAGGCCGTGCGGCGTTGTTTAGGACGTTGAACATTTGTTTGAACATTTTTATTTTATTGTTGGCATTTTAATTGTGAGTCAAGGCGTATGGGAGTCAAGACAAATTATTTATGATCCACGTGCAAACTCAGTGTTGTCAGTTTTTTAAAATTTTTTAATTAAAAAAGAGTTGATGGTTACAATGGTTGTCCGTGTCCATCTCTTGCCACGCGGGTGGGGTGCTCCTAGGAAAAATTGGAAAAGCTATGTACACATTGAAAAACTAAAAAATTGGAAAAGCTATGTACAGATTGAAAAATAAAAACTAAAAATTAAAAAAGCTATGTACAATTGTAAAAGTTCTTTACAAATGAAAGTCTTCGAGTTCCAGGCGTAATTTATCAATGTTCTCGGGTAGACAGAACGTGCGGTTGAATAAGGCTTGAATTTCTGCTCGGGTTGGACTGTCTAGATCTCGGGATCCCACGATAGCACTGCTTTGATGAAGGGTCGGGCCTTAAGGACCCCAAGGGACAAATTGACTGCCAGTGACCAGGGTGGTGGCATTCTCGTTGACCTGGTAGTAATGGTCGGACCGGTACCACGATTGACTGGGTATGTCAAAGAGGTAGACGGGTTTGCCTTGATCCATGGCCAATTGGACGGTCCAACCTGTGCCCCCTTTCACGCGTTTTTTATCCTGTTCCAAGATGCCAAAAGCATAGATGGTATGCGCTTTTTTGGCAATTTGATAATTGCGTTGCAGCAATTGCAGCGTGTAAAAATGACTGGGCATCCGTTTCCCTAGTTTCTCAGCCGCCTGGTGAAGATGCGGGTTGGCCAGCATGAGGACTTCCACGGTGGACGGTGTGATGAAGTGGGCTCGGGGATGGTTGGGGGGTACCAGGACTTCCACTTGCATCCCAAACTGTTTGGCCATTTGTTCGACCAATTCGTCGGTGCCTTTGGCTCCCCCGGTGTACACCACATGTCCATGGCCAATTTGGAGTTCCAAGGCATCTACATCTTGTTCTCCGATCATGGCGATCTCTGGGGGCATGCGTTGGGAAAAACGTACCCGGTGTCAGGACCTACAATAGCTAGAATGTCGGCTTGAGTCAACCCTAAAGCCAAAGCCAAATCAATGAGGTGGTGATGTTGGCACTGTTGGAACGTGAATCCCGCTGCCAGACCTCGTTTGACACGTTCAGCCAGATACTCGTTTTCGGAAGCAAAGTCGTCCCGTTTGAGATCTTGGTAGTAGTCCATCTACTTTGAATGAAGACCCAGGGAACGAGGAGTCGTCTTAAATAGGGAACGCTGACCAATGGGAACACGAGAGGACCTTATAGGGTCATGACAAGCTGACCAATGAGACAACGAGAGGACCAACTATGGTCATAAAAAGGTGACCAATCCCATGAAGGGGTCCAGGGTATAAAAAGCGGTGGGCGGTAGGGGGTGAAAACAACCTTGAGCACGATGTCCGTCGATGTGTCTCCCACGCGTTATCCCAATCGGAAGAGAAAATCGACCCATCCCCCTGTGGGGAAGAAGAAGAAGGAGAAAGAGAATGACCCGGCGGTGACACCCGAGGACTGTGATCCTGTGGTACGCGAGGTGGTGGAAGACACCCGAGCCGCGGTGGAAGACATGATGAAAGAATTGAATGACTTGGTGGAGCAATCCGTCCAAGCACCACCACCACCTCAATTCACATTGACGACCGTGTATGACAATGCGGATGCTTGCGTGCGTTTGGAGGCCCGTCAATCTCAAAAGGGATGGAACTATGTCAAATGCCCCATCCAACCGTGTTTGCTGTTTTGTGGGCAAGATCAAGCCCCAGACTATATGAAAGCCGTGTATAGTCAACCTCGTCCAGAAGTGTTGGACATGTAAAGTTGTTTGCAGTGCTTTTGCCGTGAACCCACCACGCTTCAACAGAGCCATTCCACCACCAACCCTGATCGCTTGTTTTTGACCTGTTCCAAGAAAAAGTGTCACTTCTTCCGGTGGGCCGATCAACCGTTGGGTCCCAAGTACTGGAGTTGGTTTCTTGACCATCCGCCCAAAAAAGCCAACCCACTCGCTGAACCGCCGTTGCCCAGTCGTGATGCCCAAGGGTATCCCAAACGTGGGGTGGACATCCCTGGCCCGCCACCTCGAGTCAGAAGGAAAGAGGACGTGGAACAAGAACGTCCCCTGACAGACTATGAGAAACAATTGCTGCGAGAAATTCAAGATCTCAAGAACCGTCAAGAAATGATGGTAGCACCGGCTCCCCCGCCCCCCAAGTACAGTGACAGTGTCGAGAACTGGCAGAAAAGCCTAGAGACGGTCGCTTATGACCGTCTTGGTCTCTTTTAAGAACATGTATAAAGGAGTACGAATAATTTTTTTTTATTAGTGTGACCATGGAGTCTGTGTGGATGTGTTATGCGTGGGAGGGTCTCTTGTCCCTGGTGCAATGGCAATGCCATCAAACCCTTTGCCAAGTGTTATATGATCACCAACCAGGCGAACCCATTCCCCCTTGTCCCGAGGACACGCATCCTCTCCACGTCTTTGAAGAAACCCGGGTGCATCTCAATGTGTATCGATGGGTGGTGTTTGTCTTATGCTTAAAAGCCCACCCGAACGCGTGGCGATGGTATCGAATCATTCAAAAGGCGCATCCCGACACCGTCCCTCCCATACCCACCTTGTGGGATGAGTGTCAGAAAGTATGGCACCTCAAAAGAAAAAAAGCTCGATGTCTCCCAATCATGGTTGAGCCGTTACCACGATCCTCGAGCCTCCGGCAGTTTAGGAGGCGTGCAACGGTTTGCACGAGCCCATCAGATTCCTTTGAAACAAGCCCAACGTGTCTTGGAACGGGATTTGGCCTACACCTTGCATAAACCGCGACGTCGTCGTTTTCCCACGGTGCCCGTGATCGTGGGAGGCTTAGACGATGAATGGGTGGCGGATTTGGTGGAAGTGCAACCGTTGGCCAAGTATAATCGTGGCATACGGTATTTACTGACGGTGTTGGATGCCTTGTCCAAGTACGCCTGGGTGCAACCGTTAAAAGCCAAAACCGGCGTGGCGTTGGTCTATGCCTTTGACAAGATTTTGAAACAACGACGTCAACCCAATCGATTGCAAACGGATCGAGGGAAGGAATTTTACAACCGGACGTTTCAACGTTGGCTCGACAAGCAAGGGATCAAACATTTTTCGACCGAAGGGGATGCCAAAGCCAGTGTGGTGGAACGATTTAACCGCACCTTGAAAGAACGTTTGTACCGTTATTTTACCGCTGCCAACACGTTGAAATTTGACGATGTGTTACCCGATTTTGTGCAAGGGTACAATGCCACCCGTCATCGAAGTATCGGCATGGCCCCCCAGGACGTGACGTGGGACAACGAAGAAGCTGTGTGGAAACGATTGTACGGTCCACAGTTGAAAAGCAAGAAAAAACCCCCATTCAAGGTGGGAGATCGGGTGCGTCTCAACAAGATTCATCGTACGTTTGAAAAAGGGTATCTACCCGGTTGGACCGAAGAAGTGTTTGTGGTGCATCGCGTGGTACCGGGACCGGCGCCCACTTATAAGATTCGCGAATGGGATGACACCCCCGTCCAAGGCACGTTTTACGACGCCGATTTACAAAAAGTGCACGTGTCCGACCAAGCTTTGTTTCGCATCGAAAAGGTACTTAAGCGTCAAAAAGATCGATGGTTGGTCAAGTGGAGAGGGTGGCCGGACAAGTACAATAGTTGGATTGCCCGCGGAGACGTGACGTCCCTTCGACCACCCAAACGACAAAGACAACCCAAGACCAAAGAACCCCCACCCAAGCGAAAAAGACAACACCAATAATCATGACGTTGGTGCCCAACTCCTCGTTTTACGTGACGTTGATGAGTCACGCCAGTCGACGCGAGTTTCGTGAGAACAAGCCCCATCATTTTAGAAACCGGTTGCCCCAACCCATACGATTTGTAGGCAAAGGATGGATGGTGGGCATGGTGAGTTTGTCCTTACCCACCATTCCCGTCGCGGGGGAAGATTTTGTCGGCAACCAAGAGCCTCTGCTGTACGTACGATGGCACGAACGTGTGTATGCCAAAGACGATCAAGGGGACGATGTCTGCTGGCATCAACGTCGCGAATGGACCGTGAGGGGTCAAGACATGAAAGAGGAGATGGTCTCGTCGACGGGATCGCAAGTTTTTCATAAACTGGTGTACCGTTACGAGCAAGAACGTGCCAAACGAACCCAACCCAAAAACAAATGGGCGGAGGACAATGGCGTCAAGTTGTACCCGACCTTTGAACGGACCTCGGAAGGGGATTTGTTGTTGAATACCAGCAATGTGGATTACAAACGACAAGTGGCGCGCGTGTCATGGGGCAAAAGCTTGGCCCTGAAAATGGGATGGATTGAAGAAGTGTCTACCGGTACATATCGCCTGGGACCCAATCTCTTGCAAGATTTCAAGGCATTTCAACCATTCCCACCCCGACGGATGTCCTCGATGCCAGCAAGAAACCCACCTTTTGGAAAGTGGATGGGGATTATGTAAAGTTGAGTCTATCGTGCCATTGGCGGTTTGTGAATGTCAACGACAGTTTCGTCCCTCGTCGGAATTTCAATTTGGCGAAGGGCATACCCTCCTGACCCTGCACTTTAAAAGGGAGGTCGTGGTGTGAAGAAAAAGAAGACAAGATGTTGTTCTACGTGGCGTTACCCAGTCATGCCAACCGACATGAATTTCCAACAACCAAGCCAATGCGTTCAAGATTCGTTTACCTCAACCGTTACGGTTACAAGGGGGTCCATGGCAAGTCGAGTTGAGTGCCATTTCCTTACCGGATACGCACGTCAATTTGTACGACTTGGTGCAAAAAGATGGGTACGTTATGTGGACGTCCTGGGACCAAACCTATCCCAAACCGGGTGGAAAAGACGGGGAAACGGCCACGCGAGTAGGGACGGCTGAAACGCTCATCAATGCATCCAACATTTGGATTGGGTGGTGGATGGGGTGAGTTTCATGAAAGCGGCCATTACTCACTTGGAACAACGACGCAAGGAAACGGCGATTCAAGGAGGCCAGTTTGCCAATGATCAAGGCAAACACACCTACGTCAAGTTTCGTTGGGAAGGGGACGATCTCATCATTGACAACACCAATGTCTGCCATTGCAAAACCGACACGCCGGACTTGTCCGTCTACACCAAGTTAGCTCTCAAGATGGGATGGTTACGTAAAATTGACAGTGGTTTGATTTTGGGACCTAACTTACAACAAGAATTCATGGGCGATCAAATCCCGAACATGAAACAACCGATTGACAACGATTGGAACGATTTGAACGACGATCAGCACAACCCGGTCTTTTGGACGGTGTGTTCGTTTTCACCGGATCATTTACAATTGAGTATGAGTTGTAGTTGGCGTTTCACCAACTTGAATGTGGCGTTTCGTGCCGTGGTGGGAGATCCCTCGCGATCGTTGCAAGTGTGCTCGGACGTGGCAGGCAGCACGATTGTGGGCAATCGCGTGACCGATTTGTTGCGAGAAATCCAGTACAAGCGAGAAGGACGAGGCACCCTCTACTTTGAACCGTTGTACATTCAATACCTACCGCTTCGCAATGAAGTGGTGGAAATCATTCAAATTCAAGTGGCCGAAACGATTGGCACCGGGGGAGACTTGGTCAAGTTTGGGAAAGGCCATACCATTGTCACGTTGCACTTCAAAAAGACATAAAAAGAAAACGCGTGTGACTTGAAAAGGGAAAACAACAAGATGCCAAAGACAAGAGTGCGTCGAAAGAGACGTCAACAAGGCGGTCTCTTGCAACTCGCCGCTCTCGTTCCAGCCTTGATGGCTGTGGGAAAGGCCGCGGCTCTAGGTGCGGTGGGTGGTGCGGCGGGTTACGGGGGCAAAAAAGCGATGGAAGCAGCTACCACTCGGAAGAAAAAAGGCAAATGACGGTATAAAAAGACAAAGGGGTTACGTGAAGCACAGACATTGGTGAAGAGCAAGAAGAAAACAACATGCGAGGGGGAAGTTTGACGCGATTTCGTACGGACAAGTGGTATGATCAATACGGCAACGGGCTGATGAGGGAGGTCATGCGTGGGGGTTTCCAAGGCCTTAAAAGGACCCGAAATCCGTTGAAACTGCCTAGTAATACCGTGAGAGGATTGAAAGCAGGGTTATCACGAGGTGTCAAACGCAAAGCCGAAGACCTCATTAAAAAGGAAATCACCAAACAAGCCAAGAAAGCCTTGAATCATAAGAACGTGAAAGAAGCCGTGCGGGTGGCCAGTGCCTTGTTTCCCAAACAAACCAAACGCGCTCGCGATATTTTTGGGGTGTGAACAGGGAGCCAGTGCATTCGCGACCTCGACGGATTCGTAGTGATCGGGGTCTCCCTCAACGGGGAGGTCTGTTTCCTTTTTGGAAACTCATGCGACGACAACGTGGAGGATGGTTGAGTCCCAAGGTGATGAGAGTGCCCAGGTTTGATTTGAGACACCGCTTAGCACGACGACGCTATAAAAACCCCTCACGACGCCGGGGTACCCCCACTCGACGACGACGATGACGTTAGACATGCCTGACTTGAGTACGCAAACCGCGCCAGCTCACGCGCGTTCCGAAGGGACCGTGAACCCCGCGTTACCGATTTCCAAGGTGCCGTCCACGGACATTAGCATCAATGCCTATCGCATGGTCACCATTCAACCCACCACCACCGCCATCAATCCCATGGAATTCATTGTGCCAGGGTTGGACGATTTTGTGGATTTGGGACGCAGTTACTTTACCATGGAATTGAGATTGCAAAAAAGTACGAACGATGACTTGGACGCCGCTCAAAAATTGTGGCCCGTCAATAATTTGGCCCATTCCATCATCAAACAAATTGACTTGCAGTTGAATGGCACGTTGATCAGTCCTCAATCCGACACCTATCATTACATGGCCTACCTAGAAACCTTGCTGAATTATGACCGAGAAGATGGCAAGACCGTGTTGGGACCCCAAGGCTGGTTCAATCAACTGGACTTCCCACCCCAATGGACCGCCACCAATACCGACACCCAAGCGAATGCTGGTGCTGGACATGCCTACTGGGTGGCACTTAGTGCCAATCACAAAGCCGCCTTGGCCGCCATGGTAGCAGAAACCGCCAATTATGCTGGAGGCCTCACCCACAGTCTGGTGTTTACCCCTCACTTGGAAGTGTTTCACACGGGCAAACTGTTGGTGCCAGGGATAGAAGTCAAGATGAAATTTCATTTCAATGGCCCGAACCTGTTTTTGAATGGGGTGGGTCTCGCTGGCCGATTGATGGAAGGCGATGTGAAACTACGGTTTCATCTGTGTCAACTGCGTTTGAATGACGCCATCTACACGAGTTTGTCTGAAAAAAGACACGGTGAAGGTCAAGTGGCTGCCTACCCCACCGTCCGCAGTGAAATCCGCACCTTCAGCATGCAAGGCAACCTGGTCCGCTTTGACATTCCCAACCTGTTTCAAAACCGAGTACCTGACCGATTGATTGTGGGGTTGGTGGACAGTCGCGCCTTCAATGGCGATGTGACCCGAGATCCTTTCTGCTTCCAGAAATTTGGGCTGACCTCCATTAAACAGATTGTCAAAGGAGAAGAATACCCTTATGAAACCCTGCACTTGGTGAACAACAATGGGACCCGAGATAATCTAGGCTACTTCCGTTTTCTGCAAGCCAGTGGCGCCTGGTGTAAAAAGAAAGGCAATATGGTGGAACTAGGAGATTGGGGCCAGGGGAAAAATTGTACCTTGTTCATGTTTGACAATGTAGCCAATGGATGTGCTGACAGTCAAACCCTCAACCCCAAGCGAATTTGGAGCCGTACCCGCTACCAATATAACCGTGCTCGTGTATGGGGAATTTGAGAACTTGTTGGAGATTGACAAGAACGGAGCCGTGTTGTATAACATTTACCAACACTAAAGAAGATGGAACACGTGGCCTTGAATAATGTGCAGTTGGATTATTTAGCCCGAGACGACCCGCAATTGAAACCGGTGTTTTACGGGACGGTGGCCTGTGATCGTTTACCCAAGTCCCCTCGCAAGACCACCCCGCAAGGGTACATTGTGAACACCGACCCACACGATCAACCTGGACAACATTGGTTAGCGGTCTGGACCGATGGAAACGTGTGTGAAGTCCTAGACAGTTATGCCTTGCCGTTGGAAACGTACGAGCAAGCCACCCCGTTGCGAGCGTGGATCGTGAAACATTGGAAGTACGTGGTGACCAATGGCAAGTCCCTGCAAGCCATCTCTAGCAAGTCATGTGGCGATTACGCCTTGTTGTACTTGAAAGCCAAAGCCCGTGGACGCACCTTGCAAGATTTTTTAAATGACTTTTCCGATCATGATTATGTAAGCAATGACCACAAAGCCGGTCAACGCCTTCAACAATTGATTGTAGGCCAAGAAACGAGATGGTACCAAGTCTGTTGTAGCCCGTATCATCAATGTTGTTAATAAAAAGAGTTTGTTAAAAAAAAACCAGTCTGTTGTCTGTGTGTCCTATCCAAAGGAGTCGTAGCTCAGTCGGTAGAGCCATGGGGACTTGGTACACAAGTCTCGGTCGTGCGTGGGTTCGAGTCCCACCGACTCCATAAAAAGGTGCCTTTTTTTCATAGTGTTAGTCCTCATCATGCAAACGGGTCAACCGTTTCGTTTTCATACCTCTTCCAGTATTTTGGTGGTGGGTCCGTCGGGATGTGGCAAAACCGTGTTTACGGAAAAACTCTTGGTCGACAACCCGGACTTGTTTGAAACCCCACCGACCCAAGTGCATTATTGTTATGGTGCGTGGCAAGATCGATTTCAAGGCATGCAAGATCGTGGGGTGGTGTTTCACGAAGGCATTCCCGATCATCAAGCCTTGGTGCAATGGTTTCCTCAAGGGCAAGGGGTGCTCGTGTTGGATGATTTGATGGACGAAGGGAGTCACGATAAACGCGTGTTGGATTTATTCACCAAACATTCACATCATCAAAACGTGACGGTGCTTTATTTGTGCCAAGACATGTTTCCCGTGGGCAGATATGCCAAAAGTATTTCCCGCAATGCCCATTACATCGTGGCGTTCAAGAACCCTCCGGATCAATTGAGGGTGCGCAATGTCTTGCTGCAATCGTTTCCTACCACCTGGAAGGACACTTTGGAGACCTTTCATCACGCCACCACGAGGCCTTATGGGTATTTGGTCTTGGATTTACACCCGGCGTCGTCCGATCAACAACGCTTGTTGAGTAACCTGTTAAAAGACGAAGGATGGACCCGCACCTATCAAAAGCGCCTATAAATGGAGTCCCTTTGAACGGCCCTTTTTCGAAAGAGCGAGCATGGCTGATGGATCCCCACGTCGTCCTCCGCAAGCGTACGACACGGTGGCCCCCGCCGGCGTCGGGGCGACCACGACCAATCAAGTCTCCCCAGGGACCATGCAAGAAATTTATTTCACGGGAGACCAATCCCTCATCGACCAAGCCATGGATGAAATGGGGGTCGATGACCTCGATGCCTTTTTGCAATCGCTCCCCTCCCCCAACACGGTAGCGCGCATGGTCCCTTTGGCGGGTGCGTCCCCGGCCGGGGTAGGGAGTCAAGCGTCCCACACCCCGTCGACCGATGCAGCGCGAACCCCGGCGAGTCATGTGAGCGTACCCTTCGCCGATGGAGCACGAACCGCGGCGGGTGCCGGGGGTGACGGAGGTGATGGCAGTGGTGGCAGTGGCGGCAGTCGACGCAGTACGCCCCGTAGACGACCCGACCGAGGGCGAGGCCGAGGACGAGGCCGACGACCACGACGACCCGTACGACCCCCCAGGTTACCTTGGACACCTCCCTCCCAACAAGCCACCCCTCGAGGATCTTGGAGTTCTGGGAGTCAGCCTCGCACCTTGGGTCAAGCGGATTTACAACGTCGTTTACGGATGATGTTACAAGATCAAGAACAGTTGGCGCAAGGTCGAGACATTTCCACTGTCACCATGACCAATAGCATCGTGACCAGTTATAAACAGGGAGGAGCACCGAGCGTGCAAACCTCTTCGTCCCGGATTTCGACGTGATGAAAGAAAAAACCGTCATGTCTTTATTGCATGGATCCCGACGTCATGGCGTCCCCTTCCCGCCGGCATTGTTACAACGCATGGATTCCTTGTATGCCTTTTACCATCAACAATGGTGGTGTTATCGAAAAATGTTGAATCATATCAAGTGTGTCAACGCCTTGTTCAATGGAATGGCGTTACTCCTGATGGCCGCAGGCATGATTGCTGGTCCCCTTTTGGAAAACAGTACGTTGGTGGCGTGTTTGGCGGCCGTGGGTACGGTGGTCAAAGGATGGAACGATTTTAAACAATACCGGTTTAAACTGGCCATGAGTCGATTTGCGTTTACCACCTATGCCAAAGCCTTGACCGAATTGAAAACCTATGTGCGTGGTGTTCCCTTGGAGGACCTGGAAGGGTTTTTGATCAAAATGCAAACGTTGGATGATACCATTGTGGATTTTACACCCCCGTTACCAAACGGTGTGCAAGATTACCAGCGTCGTTTTGTGTACCAACCCGTGGAAGCGCCATGCTACGTGGACGGATGTCCTCGTCCCTTGATGCCCAAAGGCTATTGGACGGAAAAGGATAAAAAGCCACTCCCTCCCAGCCCCACGCTACTGGAACCATGGCCGTCAGAAAAAGAAGAAGAAAAAGACGACCAACGCAAAGAAAACGACGTCAAGGAGGGGGTGCTTTAATTCGTCGCAAACCCCGTTTGGTGGATAAAATAGCGCATGGCATGAGTATGGTTCTATCAGGCCCAGCGCCTGGGTTTGGACTCGCTTTAGACAAATTAGGCGCTCAAGCCTTGAAAGGCATTACCGACAATGTACAGTATTATCGACGACGACCCCAACAAGGCAGTGGGTGGTGGCAAGATTTGAAACGCCATACCCGTCAAGGCTATAAAGAGTCGCGGGATGCCATCAAACAAAACAAAGCCCTTCAACGTCTGTTGTCACACCCCACGCGCCCATGGTATCTTTGAGAAGACCTCGACGACGACGACGTCGTCAACAAGGGGGTTCTTTTTTGAACGTGTTGGTCCCGGCCCTGGCGGGGTTGGGGAAAGCCGTGGCGCTGGAAACGGATAAACGTACAAAACGCACGATCCAAAAAGCCAACCAACGTTATCGTCGTCGTCATCGACGGTAAGATGCAACGTCTTCGACGTCAATTACCGTTTTTACGGTCGGTGTTACAAGAAGCCAATCGCTTCAAACGTCAAGACCTGTTACAACATGCCAATGCCGATCAAATCAATGCTGTGAGTGAACTGGCCTTGAACTTCTTGAAAAACAAGATTCCCGTGACCCCACCCATCCTGGCCAAGCTTCGGCCCCATAAAAAGGTGCTACGCGACCTGGGCCGTCGTCAACATTCGGTGAAAAAACGTCGTGCATGGTTGGTCCAACAAAAAGGACGAGGGTTGTTTCAAGGGCTTCACCACGTGTTATGTCAATGTGTTCGTTAACGCTCCCCACGTGGGTCCGTCTTTTACAAGAGGCCCATCGAGAAACAGAGAAATGGAAAGACAATTGTCATTATTGGCAGCATAAATATGACCAGTTGTATCAAGAGTACCTACATATCTTGCGGTCCACGCTTTGTGAGAGCTGTCGTGAGTTGGAAGACGGGGAACTTTGCCCCGACTGTAGTCAACCACCAGGATGGACGAAGTGTACATGATTCCCCACCAGGATTTGGAACAACTCATTCAATATTACAAGGGAGAACTCACCGAAAATGCCTTGTTGAACAAAGCCGCCACGTTAGCCGCCAAAAAACATGTCTTGTTATCGGACCCTCAACTCCCACCCGCCCTGGTCAATGCTCAAACCAAACCGTTGAGTCAAGAATTAACCAAGTTAACCAAACGCCTCCGTCAGTTTCCTGGAGGGGTTGGTGTCGGTGCGCCGGGTGGACCCCCAGGCTAAGAAGGCGAAGAAGACGAAGGGGATTTGGTGACGGGACCCGTGGAACAATGGTTAAAGGGCATGATAAAAGGCAGCCCGTCGACCCCCAAACCGCTCATTACACCTTCGGCGAAGAAAGGCAAGGCGGCTTCCACCAGTAAGATTCCCATCAAGAAAGGGAGCCCATCCACCAGTCGAGGAGACGATATCCAGTCCCGTTTAGAAGCCATTCGAGAACGGCGCAAGACCTTGGAAAAAAAGTTAGCCGAGAGTTCTTGGGGCAAAGGCAAAGGCAAAGGACCCGCGCGTGAAGTGGAACGATTAAAACCCTTACCCGGATGGGAAGATTGGGCCCGTGGCAAAAAGTTACGACGTCGGTTGGATTAGGACAGTGACTAAAGATGAAAACCCAGAAAAGAAAAAAAACCCCAAGAGGAGGGGTACCCAAAGGAAACGCACCCAAGCAGGTGGGGCGGTGGATGTTCAAAAATGGATCGCTAAAACGGGGACGGAATTTCATTGGCCTGGTTTTCAGTACATGGGACCCGGGACGCATTTGGCCAAACGTCTGAAACGAGGGGATCCCGGCATCAATCGCTTGGACCAGATTGCCAAACAACACGACATTGATTACAGCCGTGCGAAGAATTTGCAAGACAAATGGAAAGCCGATACCAAGATGATCCAAGCCATTGATCGGTTACCCGGCAAGAAAACCAAGACGGAACGGGTCGTCAAAAAAATCATGCAAGCCAAGAAACGTTTGAAATTGTAATTTAATGGCACACCTCGTTCTTTACAGTTGTTTTTGAAAAAATAAAAGATCAAAAAGAAAAAATGTCTGGTCTTTAAACAACATCCTTAAATAGATCCTCCAACCAATGTTCCCATTCCTCGACAGTCATGTCCTCCCACAAGTCTGTGACATTCCCGGTGGTTTCTAAAGTGGAAGGGTCCTCTTAAAGGGCCTCTTAAATTGGAAGCGGCAATACTCGCAACATTAATCGAGGCCTTCAATGAACCACGCTGTGTGCAGTTGTGGGTAACAGCCGGGTGACCACTGTTCTTCCACTTGGGCCTCGCGTGCCGCCTGGGCTGCCTGTTTCTGGCGTTCTCTCTCCTTCAATTGTTCTCCAAAGGCAGTCACTCCTTGATCACGGATACCGTCCTTCTTGACCTTCTTTAAAATGTCTTCCACTTGGAGATCCAATTCAAATTCATCAAACTCTTGGAGTAAGTCGTCTTGACGAGAGGCCATCTTGGGATGACCCACCTCGAGGTTCGATCTTGTTTAATAGTCTCTGGGGTCATTCCTCGCCATGCATGATGGGACATCTAGGTAGGGGGGAGGGGGGTCCCCCCACCCTAGTTGGCCCACAATACTTTGCGAGGAATGACTTTTTTCCCTATAAAAGCCGAACATCCACCACCAGTTGGTTCATCTGATCATGACCTCTCCCCAAGACGACGAAGCCGAAGAGATACTCGCTTTGCTAGGCCTGGACACGTCCGACTCTGAGAAAGACGACGACCACCCATTCACCTCTGACAAGGATCATGAAGAGATGGGAGACAGTGACGAGGATGACCTCTGTCAAGAGGTCTTGGATCGCTTCGAACGTCAACGGGCCTTTCAATCCCAACTCCTTGAACAAACTTTTGGTGGTGTCTTGGATGACGCTGAGGGCACCTTTGACTTTGAACTCGACCCCTATGTCGATCGTTTGAGTAGCCGTATGGGCGTTCGCGAACGGCATTTCAAAACCCAGTTACGTCAAAGAGGCAACCTTATTGGTCAACAGAACATGGTCCGTGCCCTACAAGAGGGATTACGTCGAGCGGTGAATCAAGTGTTGACCACCACCCCCAACCTGCACGATCAAGATCGACTCTATTTTACCCTCAGTTCTAATCGACTCACGAACAATTTTCAAGGATGGGGATTACGAGCAGGGGAATGGCGCGAAGGAGGTGCTCGCTTGGACGCCCTCTTCGATCGGTTGGCCCAAGCCCTCAACAGCAACGAACAATTTGAAATGGACGATTCGTTTCAATTGTCCATCACCCAAATCCATCGTGCCCCTCAGGGAAGGGGTAAGCCACGACGGGGCAAACCCGGCCATCCTACCATGCAAATGTTAACCAAGAATTCCCGCTCGGTCATCCGCATCCAAAATAAAGATGCCCTCTGTTGTGCCCGGGCCTTGGTGGTAGCATAAGCCAGAGTGGACCAACATCCGAAATGGTCCTCGATTCGGCAAGGAGGCAAACTGCAAAGGGAACTCACGTTGCGGCTCCATGACGAAGCTCGCGTCCCTCCAGGTCCTTGTGGGTACGACGCCTTGACGGCCTTCAGTGCCGCGCCGTCCCTCGTTGACTACCAGATCATCCTCGTGGATGCTGACCGGTCCTTCCATATCACCACGTTTGGAGACACCCAAGACAAACAATTGATCCTGCTCCACGAGAAAGACCATTACGATGTCATCACCCGTTTGCCAGGGTTCTTCGGATCCAGTTACGGGTGTGCCCACTGCTGGAAACCCTATGACCATCAAGATCACCATCGATGCACCAGAAAAACGCCTTTGCGGGGCCTGTCGCCAAAAAGATTGCCCCGATTTCCTTCATGCCTACCAGCGGGGTCTCAAAGCCACCCGACGTTGCCAGACTTGTCATCGGGACTTTTTCGGAGAGACTTGCTTCCAAACGCATCTCGTCAAGGACCATGCGGGCAAACCAGCCACCAGCCCTCAGACCACCGTGTGCTTTCGTCGACGTCGCTGTCGTGATTGCTTCAAGCAAGAAGTGGGGCCCCAAGCCCTTGACCGACATCAGTGCGGGTACCTGGATTGTCCTTCCTGCCACGAGTACGTGGACGGCGACACCCACCGTTGTTCGAGAGCGCAAAAAGAAACGCAAGCGCCAAGGGGGTGGAGGCCCTCGTGCCAAACGAGGGGCCGCCGCGGGGCTTCACACCTTGCAAGCCAACGACATGGAGGAGGACGTGGACGACGTGGACGACGACCGTCCACCCCTGCACGTGTTTTTTGACATTGAAGCCATGTAACCCCACGAACAGCACATCGCCAATCTCGTCGTGGCCGAAACTGAAGACGACGATCGTCCCGTTCGGTTCGTAGGCGAACATTGTCTCCGCGATTTTCTGGAATGGTTGGATACCCTCACGTTGAACGACACGCGTCAAGTCAATGTGTTGGCCCATAATTTCCAAGGATACGATGGGTACTTTGTCGTCCACCAATACTACAGCGACAACCGCATTCTCGAGCAGCTCCGGAACGGGTGCAAACTCTTGGAAGTCCAACACGATCGCATCCGTTTCATCGATTCTCTCAGTTTCTTCCAGATGCCTCTGTCGGCCTTTCCCAAAACCTTTGGATTGACGGAACTCCGCAAGGGCTACTTCCCTCACAAGTTCAACCTTCCGGAGCACCAAACGTACGTGGGCATCCTTCCGGTCCTCGATTACTACATGCCCGAAACCATGTCCCCCAAAGCCAAGCAAGCATTGGAAAAGTGTTTGATTTCAAAAAAGAATTAGTGGCGTACTGCAAATCGGATGTGCGTCTGTTGAAAGAAGGCTGCCTGACCTTCAAACGGTTGTTTGAAACCCTGGCGGGATTCAATCCGTTTGAACATATCACTATTGCCTCCGCCTGTAACCGGGATCTACGCATGAACCGGATGATTCCGGACAGCATTGCCAGCGAACCCGTCCGAGGATGGCCTAACAAGATCAACCAATCCGGAGTGGCCCGCGAATGGTTAACCTGGTGCGATCACCAACGGCGTCAGCAAGTCCTGGAGCAACAGTTGTTCAACCGACCGCATCCCAATCAGTGTTATTTCGTTCAACATGTCGGCAATGCCGGCGAGTATCGCATCCCCGGCACCAAGTTCATTGTGGACGGTTTCGATTTCACTACAAACACGGTCTACGAATTTCACGGCCTTTTCTGGCATGGGTGTCCCCACCATTATCCCAACCGTCACGAACGACATCGGCGCCACTATGATCGGACCATGCAAGATGTGTACGAGACCACCCAACAAAAAATCAACGAGCTTCGAGCCCTAGGGTACAATGTGGTGGAAATGTGGGAATGCGAATGGGCCCGCCTCAAAGACACCACGCCTGACATCCGCACGTTCGTAGCTAACCTTCAATTCATCGACCCGGTCAATCCCCGCGACGCCTTCTGTGGAGGTCGTACCAATGCCGTCAAACTGTACCATCATGTCACCTCCAGTCAAAAGATACATTACATCGATGTCACCTCCTTGTACCCTTGGGTCAACAAAACCTGTGTGTACCCCAAAGGCCATCCTCGCTTCATTTCCCAACCGGGTCACACGGACATCACCCCCTACTTTGGTCTCATCCAATGTCGTGTTCTGCCTCCGCGTGCCTTGTATCATCCCGTGCTGCCTTACCGTCATGAGGACAAACTCACCTTTCCCCTCTGTGCAACGTGTGTGCAAGACGAAATGCCCAAACGCCCTTGGGAAAGAACGGCCGAATGCATCCACACCGACGAGCAACGCGTCCTGACCGGGACGTGGTGTAGTCCCGAATTACACAAGGCGGTGGAGTTGGGCTACGAGATCCAGTACATTTACGAAGTGTGTCACTTTGACGAAACCTGTGAGGGACTGTTCCGAGACTACGTCAACACCTGGTTGAAAATCAAGCAAGAAGCCGGTGGGTGGCCATCGTGGGTAGGCGACGAGGAAAACAAACGTCAACAGTACCTTCGCGAGTACTAGGAGCACGAAGGCATCCAGTTGGAGTACGATAAGATCGAACACAACCCGGGTCTGCGCACCCTGGCCAAAATGATGCTCAATTCCATGTGGGGCAAGTTTGGACAACGTCTCAACAAGACCCAAGTCCAACCATTTGATGATCCCCAAGCCTTTCACCAATTCCTGGATACCAATACCATGGACGTACGTCACGTCTCCGTCATAAACGACCAGATGGTCGAAGTTCATTATCAATTTCAACAGGAAGACATTCCCGTATCACCCAACCTCAACATCTTTGTCGCCTGTTTCACCACCTGTTGGGCCCGGCTCCGTCTCTACGCGGCGTTGGAACAATTACAGGAACGCGTCCTGTACTATGACACGGACTCGGTCATTTACCTACAAGAGGAGGGTCAACCGAACCCGGTCTTGGGTGATTACCTCGGCGAGTTTACGAGTGAATTGGACCCCGACGATTTCATTGTTGAATTCGTGTCGGGCGGTCCCAAGAATTATGGCTACCAAACCAAGCAGGGTCACGTGGAATGCAAAGTCAGGGGCTTTCGCCTGAACAGCGAGGGCAAAACCCATTTGAATTACAACATCATGCGCCAGAACATCTTCGACGAAATCCAAAAGCCTCAAAAGGAACCGCGTCAAACCCAAGTCGTCAAAACGCATCAGATCGTGCGGGACGCTAAAACCTACTAACTGTACACCTTTCCTGATTACAAACGTTACCAGTTGGTGTACGACAAGAGAGTGGTGGATCCCGTCACCTTTCACACCTTCCCCTACGGATACCAATGACATGATTTCCTAAGAGTATACCATGTCATGCTGATCTTGTCTTCTGAGTTAACCTCCTCCTCCTCCATGAGAACTTTGGCCATCAAAAGGAAATGAAACTCGTAACAAAATAATGGAAGATAAAAAGTGCCTCTCGTCCTCTGTCTTCTGGACCCTTGGACTCGTGAAAGGTAAAGAGTTTGTACTGTTTGGGACCTCTGATAATTTGGTGGAACCCTCCTATTTAAAATGGAACACTCATAAAAAAGGAGACCATTTGGTAAAAAAGGAAATGGAACCCACATATTTAAAAAGGACATGGAACTCGGTATCCGTAGGGGTAGGTCTTGAAGGTCATGGGTTCCTCGCCTTGCTGACGACATCTGTGTCAAAGAGGTATTTGAAAAGGAAATGGAACACTCATATTTAAAAAGGAACCCTCGTCAAAAGGAAATGCAACTCATCAAAAAGGAACACTCATCAAAATGGAATAGGACGACTCACTACAAAGAAATGGAACACTCATCAAAAGGAACACTCATATTTTCAAAAGGAACACTCATCAAAAAGGAACACTCATTAAAAAAGGACTTTACTTGACATTCTTGCTTGCTTCCTTGGAGTATAAAGACCTGTCAGCGTCGACCAAGAGGATTTGGTAATCTTCACTCTCTTCCCTCTACTGCTTTCTAGTCTTCAAAAGCATGGGCCTCTCACTGCCTTTTGTCTTCCATAAAAAAAATGCAAGTGGAAATGGAATGTCGGGAACCTACAGGACCTCTTCTTCACCTTGGATTCAAACCCCCCACGCGGTCGCCTGTTTGGACTCTTTGTAACCAAGGAAACAATGTCTGGAATTAAAACATCATTTTTTCCCCAACATGGCGTCTTCTTTGTCTAATCCCACCTCCCCCCGGTGCCTGATTTGGACTTTGGACTCTGAGCCTGCGGTGGTCTACGGTTTTCCCTTTCAAATCACGTGGCTTCCGGTCCCCTGAGCCCGCGATCCTTTTTCCTGCCGGTCAGCGGTTTTCCCTTTCAAATCATGTCACTTCCGGTTCCGATGATGTCACTTCCGGTTCTTGTCACGTGATTTGCGGTTTCCTCCTGCGCCTGCGATCCCCCCTGGTCCGCGGTTTCCGTTGCTATGGGTAGCCTCTCAACCAATCACAAACCAGAACATGGAGTGTGTATGCAAATTAACGTGGGAAATTTGGCCATGTGAGCGCCATTTACTACTGATCTGGCACTGAAAATGGCGAGAGACGCGCTGTTCACCGAGGCAGGGGGAGACAGGCGGACAAACCAAATATCATGATTGTGCTGACTGATGGCAAGCTCATCCAAGCTGTTACGCGATTCGTTTCACTAGTAGCTCGTTTGTAGACAGAACGCAGGGTTGTCAGTACCAGCAACAAGTGGCGCAGATTTATTCCAATCTGAAATAGTCTTTACAGCTTACAGCTGTTCTATGTCGCACAGACTCTTCGTCTTACACAGCACACAGCCACTACACTAGGTTCGGCACACAGCCAGGAGGAGTTGTCGTGTAACAGTTGTATCCATCGAATCGAAGACGGCCCAAAGTTAAAAATAGAAAGTGCTTTGAACATAAAACCATGATTAATCGAATCAAAAGCCTTCTGGAAGTCTATAGCTACTAACAATCCGTTGATTTTTTCTTTCTGTATATTCTAAGATGTCATCAATAGTTCTTACCGCATCAAAAATCTTTCTGCCTTTAACCAAGAGAGGATAAAGGAGTAAGAGAGCTACTCCCCCATATAGGCCCTATTCCCGTCCTAATCCCTCTTAAGTTATTTTTAGTAACAAATGGTGGGAAGTTCAAATTTCAAATACCTTATTAGGTTTTAAAGCAATTACCCTGAATTTTCGCGATAATATAGAACTCGTCATTCTGTAAAATTTCCTGGTTATAGTTTTCCCAATTTTGACATTTTTTGCCGGTAAAATGACGTCACAAAGTTGGCGCCAAATTTTGCTTTTAGTATTATGGGATATCTTATGTTGGTTTCTGAATGACCTTGTTACACAGACCTCAAAACTGAAAAAATTAATGAAATATGTTTATCCACTCAAACGATTTAACGTTTTGAAAGTTGAATTTTGTTACGAAAAATAACTTTAAAGGGATTAGGATGGGAATAGGGCCTATTTGGGAGATTAATTCTCTTACCCCTTTATCCTCTCTTGCTTTAACATATGCGTTTTGATTGAAATGTATTAATTCTGGTAACAGCTTCTGAAGTCTTGCTGCAATCGCCTTTGAACCAATTTTGGCATCAACATTAATCAATGAAATTGGCCTCCAGTTGCTTATGTTTCGCTTGTCTTTTCCTTTCTTTTTTTAAGGCCGGGGGTGTATTCTGTAAGATGTTGGGTGGCCGTGTGCCACCGGATACCTTATCAGCGGCACATACCCCTACAGCTTATACTACGGGAGTACGATCCCCGGGCTTTGAAGTGCTTTGCATTCGCAATTCTCGATCAACAGGAACTATTTAATGTTACTTGGAATGCACTGTTTTGTATACTTCAGGTCTGGCAGGATTTTATTCGCCTTGTAGTCCTGCGTTTACTTAGCCGTGGCACAAATAACAGCAGCAAACACATCAGAAATTACACACAAGACGGACTTGTTAATTTCAGATTTAATTATGAACGTCGTGGCCGCAACGAACCAACTAGACTTAATGTGTTCTGCTGTGAAGCAGAAACACTTCGTAAATAACTTGTAATGAAAAATCTGAAGTACCGTAATCTCCGGCCGATATGGCCTGCATGAAAATCTTCTATCGCAAGTACCGATCAAAGATATTTCAAGCTATTTCATGGAATTAACGTTACTCTCTAATTACAATAAAAACTGCGAAGGCAATATATATTTAAAGCCCACGTTTATAACCATAGTGAAAAGACATGAGTAAAACAGCATAAAATACTTTGGGGTTACCTCTAGCTAACAGCGTCTTTAAAATTTGCAGTGACATTTTTGCGTGCGTAAACAAGAACCATTTCAAAGCTGAAAATCGGAATTTGCGGGTGCTTGTTCCTAGCTATTCCTAAAACTGAAAAACTTGAATGAAACTAGTATTCAAAATCCAAGTTACAGTGGTGATCAAGGAATGAGAGATATCAAACTTTACTTCGGGATTATTATTAGTATATTGAACAGATTTGCATAGTTGACACCGGCTTTGTTTAGACCCGTGGCCTGAGTACAGCTCAACCTAACGGACAACTCTCCTAAACGGACACCCAGTCATGGTAACAGCCACATACAGACCACATTTTAAACCTCACGCTACCTTCCCAACTCGTCAGTTTACAGTCTTCACACTAGGGCCAACTAGCAGGATCAGTCAACTCTTTTTGCTTTTTTTTTATACGGCATCCTGGGAATAAATATCTTTTAAATAAAAGAACACTTAAGCTCAAGCACCGGAATTTTTGGTTAATCTGTGTTCTTCTTGATTAGCTGACACTGGAAAAGCTTTTGGGTTTCTACCATCGAGTGGTTAAAAATGCAGTTTTGGTTTCAAGGGTTCAATGTCAGTGCGGTACGTTTTAGGGTGAGGTCGAGTTATCAAAGCGATTTCTAAAACTTGTACATTGCAAGTATAACGTGTTTGAAGCAACTAACCTAATCTCCAAATGTAATTGAAACGTGTCAGTTAACGCGTTGGTTGGGAGAACCTCTATTGAGGCCACGCCCCCAACAAGATTCTTGTACCTGTTAGGGCTCTTAAAATGTTCGGCCACCATCATCGCTACTCATATAGGGAGAAGGAAAACACCTTTTTCCCTTGAATTGAGTCAATTAAGTCGCATAGCTCACCCTGCTTTCTTTTCATCCTACTCGATTTTCCTTTCGGAACAAAAAAGCGTTACAGAAAGCGTGTCAGGACGTTCTGCTTTTTTTGGGAACAAATGGTAAATAATCAACTTTTCCCTGGATCAAAACAATTGGACGGTGTTAAAAGAGGTACCAGACACGTACAAATTGCCCAGCCACAATAATTGGTCACATAGCATACAAGGAAAACTCAATCGTGGCCAGTTATTTGTCAATTCATTTTATTTTCCAACACATTTCTGATAACATTGAGATAATGAAGGAATTAAACGTGTTCGTTTGTCTGTCTGTTTTTGTTCTATTCAATAGAAAACAACTTCCTTGATGAACCTGCAGTTGTTCTACAGTAAGTGTCACTGGGATAGGTGTATATTTGTTGTAAATCTTACGCCGATAGAGTCGACTTCAAAGATATACTAAAATATCCTGGAATAGTAGTTTTAATTACAGATTATAGTCTAAAGTTAAGAATATGCTAGAATTGCAATTTTAATTACAGGTTATAGTTTAAAAGATATAATAATTATTTTGCGCACTTATATTTTTGTTATGAACGAAAACTGTAAAACACTGAAACAAACAAAAAACTCCCCAGCATATCGTATATGGTTCATACAATTGTCCACAACCATAAAAAAGACCATAAAAAAGACAGAAAACATAACAGCATTTTCTTGACACGTCAAAATGGATCATGTGTAGAGACAAAACGTGTTTACAAACATGGGAAACGAACGAAAGGATGTGACAATGTTCTTGTCCGGTCATTGGATAGGGCAGCATGGTGCCCTCATTGTACAGGTGAAACTTAATCCTTTAAGCCCCAGTAGTGAAAAGCATCTTATTTCTTAGTCCTCATTTTATGACTGCCAGATCAAAAGTACAGGGCACGAGAACAAAGAAAACGACGACCAAAGATGAAAGGTCTTGACGTTTAAACAAATTCTCCTAACATACTTTATTAGAAATATAACAGTAAAGTAAAGGAGTAAAGGAAGGAGAATATGCATTTTGATATTGGGGCTTAAAGGGTTAACAGAGCCTGCCAGGACGAAGTTAACTGCGTTCCATATTTAGGTGCTGGCAGGACCTGGTGCTGGTGCTGTCAGTAGTACGTATATAGATTTGCCTTGGAAATAACCACAAACGTAGTCCAAGTCAGCCATAAAAGTAGTAAGAATCCAGTATAAATGCAATGAATGTCTAAGAATAATTGTGATAACTTTTTTTTATTACCACAAATGTAATAATCTGACTCAGTATAAATGTAATAGAACTCCAGCAGCTGGAGTCCCCTTACCTCAATTGCATGTTAATTCGTATCGCGAGGCTTATGGACCACTTTATTTCTGTGTGCCGATCTGATCGATCCTATAAAAATAACTATAGTACAACGCTAAATTTTGGCGTGTTCCCATTGGTCGAAATCGAACACGTGACGCGATAGTGCCTCTCCTCAGCGGGCGCCTATTAGCGCATAGTGCCCGTTTTTGGCAATTTTCGATAAAATTTAGCGTTGTACAATAAAAACAATAAAGTCCTTCTGTCTCAGGCCCTATGTGTGATAGGTTCCCTCGGAAATTTGATGTTCAAAATTCATATAAGCCCTCGAACTACGTTCTCGGGCTAATATTTGCTGTGAACATCAAATTTCCTCGGGCAACCCTATCACACGATAGCGCCTTCGACAGAAGAACTCTATTGTTTAATTAAGACATCACACGTTTCAATGTTTTGGCACACACGTAAACGAAAGACGCGTCAAGGGAGAGTCGAAAAGTCTGACTTTTTTTAAACGTACGCTCAGCTCTCTTCTGTTTCGAACTGTCCTTAAATTTATCAGAGTGGACTTACACAACCGGTGAAACAAAATCAAATACTCACTGCTTAATAGTCAAAAGTAAACAAAAGAAAACAGTGGAATACGTGTAAAAATGTCGCTAACTGCCTTTATATTTCAAGGTTTTCTAAAATCACCCTTTTTTATTTATTGAAATTTATTCATTTATTCATCTATTTATTACTTTATTTATTTTTTGATATATTTATTTACATTTTTAGACTAGCCGCCTTCCTTCCATCTATCAACAGTTTTTCTATAGTAGCATGTAAAACTGTCGTAAAGAATTAAATCATGACCGTCAATCATGTTTGTATGCACACAGCAAAGTAACTGGCTGCAACTGTATTCCAGAGACTTTCGATATTGGGTTATATGTGTTCACATAATGAAATCCAACACCTTTGCAAGTGATTTTAGCGGAATTAAGAACATTTCTCGAAAATTACAGCTCTCAAGCCAATCCAAGTAATCGGTTATCTTTCTGTTTTCAAAACTGTGCGAATCATGTTATCACATTTGCCCATGTGACAACTTTGAGATTTAATTTTATTGGCAACATAGGAAGAACATTTAACGTAAAAAATATAATTTCTGACGACGAATGACGAAGGAACGAACTAGGCAGAAATTAATATTCTGACGGCACGATAGAGAGGCTCGGATATTGTCGTGGAAGGTTTCGTGACTATTTAAGATTTGAGCGGGAAATAACTGTTATTCTATGTAGGTCAGACTTCCTGTTCACTGCCTTTTTCACTTTAGTTTTTTTTTTTTTGTTATTATTTTGAAACTATTAGTCATGCTTTCTGTACCCCTACTCAAGGACCAGTGCCACTGCATTCGATGGGGAATTCGTTTCCACATTTTTGTGGCTACATCCAAAGAGTGTTTTTAGTAGCCTGCGTGGCCGGCGTTCGAAGGGGAAGGGAGAAGGGGAGTTCGAGCTCGAAGCGCGACAGAGAGCGCGAAGCGCGATCGTGGGGGTGGGTGGTCGGGGGAGAATTGGGGGGCAGGCGTTCCCCCTCCCAATCCCACGATCGCGCTTCGCGCTCGAACTCCCCTTCTCCCTTCCCCTTCGAACGCCGGCCACACAGGCTATGTTTTTAGCGGTGTTTTGTATCTCGCGTAGTACAACACTGTAGATTTCATTCTTGTTCACATCTTGTATGTAATTATCCCGGTACAGTACCTAGTCGGTTAGTTCAACGTTCTATCAGAACTGATTGTTATCAGATGACTGACTGACTGACTCCTCCTAAGCAAACTATTTCATAGTAAATGACTTGTGGTAATGGAGTCAGAATGTTCTATTTCGCCCACATAGTGTTAAATTTGGGCCCCCAAGAAAAGGGGGTTTGATTTCATTTTCACGTTCGATAAAAAAATCTTATTATAATTATTTGTTTAGATTTTACTTGACAACACTAATTATAACAGAACTAAAAAGTTTAATTGCGCTCACTGTTCACCTAGCATGGTAGCGAAAGAGTAAATTAAACGGAATCTGAGTTGTAATACGTTTCACCAGGAGACTGCTAATTTCGACAAAAAAAAGGTTGGGTATTCCGGCCCGAGTTTCAACTAAAATTATCCAATTGACTTACTATCTTAATCTATCAAGTACCAACAGTCCTCATTTACAGTAACTCCCGATAAGAAACTCTAATTTTGTTTTAACGAATAAAAAAAGCACCAATCTGTAAATTAAAGCTAACTGCCAACAAGGTGCATTATGGACCAGCTGTACTGTTACTCCATCTCAATCCGGAAGTTGAAAACTAACTTGTCGGCGAAGAGGAGCATGGGTAGCACTCTCCTGAAAAAACGTTTGCGGGAAAATACAGTAACAACACTGAACATAACAGTTCCTTTGGTGAACTAAAGAGACTCCAAACAATTCTGAACAATGTGTTTTCCACCCAATCAACTACCCCCATCCACCCATTCCTTCAAGAGACAATTTGCCTTGACTGATGTGATAGAAAATAGCCATTGAGATATTGATACCGGCAAAGCAAGGGAAAGATACACAGAAGTTATTCCCACAGATGTTGAAAGTTACAGCACATTTCATCGCTCTCTATGATTCGCTCATAATCACACAGTGTTGGAGAAAAATTTGCAGATCTTCTTTCCCTTTATGATTGTTTAGATTTTCCCATAATTTACCGACCTAACTTACTGTTTTCTCTGTAAATAGAGGATATTACATGGTCGCGTGAAGATACATTTATCTTCGAGTGTTGAAAAATACGAGATAAATTTCGTATCTTTAATAGACACGGATGAAATACCACGATAACGATTTCTTGGACTAATTTCTTCGCTGAATCAATCTAATAAAATATAGCTGTTACGCACATTCGAATTTTGGTCGAAAAATAGAGAAAATAAGTAGCGTTAATTTGTATTCTGAATATTATAGCAATAAGGCATATAACTTTTCTAAATTCCATTGGCTGAGACTGAAGTAGCCATGACAGCCGTGATAACTTCACATGTGAAAGATAAAAATCGTATCTTCACTGGATACGCAATCTTCGTCACTGGAAAAATCCTGGTGTCTATATAATAAACGCATTTCATACGCATCGTTGCGACTGTTTTGTGACAATGGGTGAATCATGGCAGGAGAATCACAGACGGCGAATCATGACTCACAAATCATGATTCACCCGTGGTCACGATTAGTGATACGTGGGGGCGCCGTGATGAAGTGGTTAGCGCGTTGGGCTCTAGATCTGAACGTAGTTGGTTTGAGGTCTGGTCCCTGCCACTGTGTTGTTTCCTTAGTTAAGAAACGTCACTCCGTATTGTCTCTCGTCACCCAGGTTTTTAATTGGTACCGGCGACATATTTCTGGGGGTAACCCTGCGATGGACTAGCATCCCATCAAGAGAAGGGGGGGGGGGGGGAAGTAGTAATAGTGCAGATGCCACATGCTAAGGAGGGCAGGGATAAGCTCCGGCAGTGTGGGCTCAGGTGGCTCATTTGAGACTTCTACGATTAATGATGGAAACCGCACATGAAATTACTTAATGGTGCATTCATGCCTTCACTCCACATGGTTTTCCCTTTAGATCAAAGATCTCAAGTCGCTTCAGAGAATGATGCGTTCGCGGTTTTTGCGACTCTGGGTGAATTTTCATCGGCGGGCGAATCATAGCCAGCTAATTATACTTGAAAAACCGGGGACAGAACACTGCAGTTAAAATATCGCATGTAACGAAAATAAAACAAGTCAAGAACACAAAAAACAAAAACCAATAACAAAGTATACAAACAAACAAACAAACAAACAAACAAAACAAAAAGAAGAAAAAAATGACAAAATAAATGAAGAAAATAAAATAACCAAACAAAAAACATGGCTACTACACAAACCTTTGGCAGTTACATGTAAGAATTTAGTGGTTCTTGGTTATTCTAAACAAAGCAAAACTGGTTAAAACAGGCATGTTTCCTTCAGGGCCGGCTCAATTGAATTCTTAGGGGTACTGACATTTTCATATATTCAAAATGTAAAAGAACTATTAGATTCAAATACGTTTTCATCGTTAACATCTTCTGAACCCTTTCAGCCCCACTACTGGTTAGAATCCAAATTCTCCTCACATAGAGAGGCGGCGTGGCCTAGTGGTTGGGATGCTGGACTTGCAATCCCGAGGTCCCAAGTTCAGTTCTCTCTCTGACCGATGACTGGATTTGTAGCAAGGCGGCCCCGTGTTCAAATCCTAGGTCACTCTATGTAAATAGCCAACTGGTCAGCTTGCCACCAGTTGGGATTTTTATGTTTATGTTCATAATGTTACTTTCCCTGATTTACGGTGTCCCCAATTATCAGTTCCGTGCCAAATACGTCGACACCTAACTTAAGTGATTGATTGATTGATTTATAATATCAATAAAATAATCAAGCAACTACGAAATGATCACTGAAGGAAAATGTTTTGAAACATAAACATACATTGATAAAAAAGTTGCTTTTAGAGAGATTTGGATGTTGAAACGAAGGCTGCAAGGCTGACCAGAGAAGCAACTAAGGGCAATATTGAAACAAAGAATGTTAACACTTAATGAGCAAGCCGACATTAAATTATACTCACCATATGCTAGAAATTACAATTTAATATTAGACGAGAGCAAACATGCATACTTACTATGCTTATTACACAATTCGGGGAAGTTTTAAGAGTTAACTATTATTTGATGCTGAGCAGCCAGCAAGACCAGATGCACCAAGGTACAGATCGAGTTTATAAGTTTTGAAATCTTTAAATTTGTTTCAGTTCAATGTTTATGTTGTCACGTCTCTGACTATAGACTGCGACCTTCTACAACTTCAAAAAAGAAAGCTACCCATCACTACTCAATGATATGTGGAGTAAAACTCCGCAGACGCACAAAATTTATCCGTTTTAAAATGTTCATCTTAAAGTTTATGTTGTTACATCTCTGACTACAGAATTTACTGAAATCACCTTTAACGTATGAAAAAAAGTTTTTCATTCAAGTTTCATTTGTCACGTTTACTTTCAGAGGTTTATATAGTGTCCCCAAGTAGCACTGCCGTTCTAAATACTCCGACACTTAAATTAGGTTATTATTATTATTTACTATTAAATCTGTCCAACACTACTCAATGATCTGGGGATTTAACTGACTTAAGAACAAAGCTGTTACGAAAAGACTAGGAACGTGTCGGAACGCGTGTTAATCACCTTGCTATCTATGAAAAAGGGTCTCTAAATTTGCAGTTTTAATGGTCACACTGTTAGAAAAGGTTAACAGGCGCTTGGACAAGTTAGAACCGAGGGATGGTGTGTTATTTCAATTGTGTTATTTCAATTTCCTCCTAGTTGATCTCTAGCTTAACGTTGTTTTTAATGGCAGTGTTATTTTAAACCTTTTTTTTTCCAATTTCACCCAGCTAGTTCCTAGGCTAACCGGTGCTTTTAATAGAACTGAACAGCTTATTCATTAAATGTGGAGAAACTAGACAGTGACAGTCACAACTGAACTCTCTCACTGCATACAGTTAAGCGGATTCCAGTTGGAAAATCAGATGGCATGCGTCATCCACGTTAGTCTTTTTTCGCTGTCTCCAGTTGTTTCACTTTAAGCGAGGGCATGTGTACCTTTTCCAACTCCTTAAAGTACAATGAAACGCATGTACAGTTTATTTCAAGCTAATAGTAAGCACTGTGATAATCTTCGTGATTCTTTGCACTTCCTAGACCACCCTGCTTACTTCGATTTGCCATCAAGCTACCAATCTCAATTTTGAGTCACGTTTGCTAAACTATCCCCTCACTTTACAGTCGAGTTACCTTTCTCAAATTTGCTCCTCACCCCACCGTCACAAAAAAAACAAAAACAATTTGACCCTAAATCAAACTCACTCAAATTATGAGCCACGTTTCCACACCACCCCCCTCATTTAATTAAACTTGATTCTCCTTCAAGCTACCTATCTCAAATTGGCTCCTTGCTTCCTGTCAATTAAATTAATAAGACCCTATCTCATTTATTAACCACACTCCCTAATCAACCCCCCACTTAGTTTAATTTGATTCCCTATTTTCAAATAGCTAGCAACACTCCTTACCTTGACGTCAATTAACGTAATTTGACTCTTCATCAAGCTACATATCACATGCTTTCAGTAACAGTTACTACACCAACGCCTCACTAAATTCTTCACTAAGCTACCTAACACAAATACCTCAACGGCACAACCAGCAACACTCCCTAAATCACCATCAGTGAACACCACACCCAAACTTTTCTCTCAGAATTTTTTTCTCGAGAAGAAAGTAATTTCCAAAACGCCACCAAGGACTAAGCAGACTACTTGTTTATTCCTTTTTTATTGTTACATAGCATATTTCCATCTGATTCAATTCTAACGTCTCTGTAAAATATGTCTAGCTCCTCTTATGCCATTATAAAATACATCGTTCAAATATTTGTAATTGTTCTATGTACCATTCAAACAAAGTTCTAGTAATTGCCTTGAAGAATTTTGCTCCTGTTTTTGTTTTTGAACAAAGTCGAGTAATCGTCTAAGTCGAGTGGGACAATATTTTAACATGACTTTCTCTAACTCTAGGTATCAGCATTTGTCGCAATGTCCATGTTAAGGTTTTCTGTATATAAAATTTTCGAATTATCATCCTCGGTGTTTTCTTTGTCTCTGTTCTCTCTGGCATCATTTGAGGGTTCATGATTTTCACTCGGTGCCGTGGATGCTGGCTGTTCAGCGGTCACGTGATGATTTGATTGTGCATTGTTACTTACAGTCTCCTGTTCAGCTGGAGACGTGGTGGCCTGGGGCTCAGTTGGGTTCAATTCCTCTACTGCTGATGATGAAGCCTCTTTGGGATCTGATGGAAAATACTTGACATTAGCTCAAGAAAGACTGACAGAACTGAAGTATTCACAAAAAAGTCATGATATTGCTTTGACAACTCAAAGCAAAAATGTTTAATGGCGCACAAAAATGTGCACATAGTCCAAGTCACGGCTGGTTTTAGTTTTGCTCTTTACACGCAAATTCACTAATTCTAACCAAATTTTCAGCTATCAGTAATCACAGATTAAGAAGTGAGTTTGAGAAGCCTAAGGCCTGGTTCAAGCATCGTATATCTCCCATGAATAAATTTCTCTGTCTCTGTGGTGAATCCTAACATAATTGCGCAGTTGCTTATCGCGCCTTTCAATAAGACGCAAACTATGAAATTCAAAACGTACCTGAGATTACGGTTTTTACCGCCGTCAATCACAATTACATGGCCAACCAACAAAACGTGAACAACGTGAACCGACAGGTGGTTCGAAACATTCAAACACAGTGCATGAACTTGACCTTTGAGCCCAAGGAGGTGAACTTCTAAACACCCGCTGCAATGATTAGCGGCAGTGAAAAACGTAACCGTTGGTTGTGACTTGAGCCTTAGAGTTGGCGTGTTATTTGAACCTCAGAGTTGGCGCGTTATTTGAACCTCAGAGTTGGCGCGTTATTTGCACCTCAGAGTTGGCGTGTTATTTGAACCTCAGAGTTGGCGCGTTATTTGAAAGCGCAGTAAAACATTGCAATACTTACCAACAAGAACAACTTTCTTTTCTGTACTGGTATCTTCAGATGCTGTCTGGCTGTCAGGCGTAATAGCTGCAGGTCTTCTCATGTTTGTTTTATCAATATTTTTATCAGATCCTGTGAACGATCTTGTTCTTCCTTTGTCGGAAGCAGCACTCTCGCTAGTTAGTGTTCTCTCGCGGTGAGCTCTGTCTTGTTCAGTCATGGATCGAGCGCGATTCACAGCACCTCCCGCATTTCGCTTTCGAGGAGAGGCTTTAGCTGAAAAAACAAACAAACATCAGATTGAGGCGTGCTCTACAACAATTTTAAAGGAGTGGCAAGTTTAAAAGAACTTCTAAGTGAAAATAAAACGCCAACAAACAATAACAACAGTTTGCGCCAAAATAAAGATATCAGTGTACAAGTAGACTGTAAAACACGATCTAAAATAGATATATACTCATGTACTAAGGGTAAACTACAAACTATCCCCCCTACATGTATCTTTCTCTTCTGTATTCGCTTGCATAGCCACTGAGGAAGCGAGATAAGCCTGGAAACGTCTGGTTTTTTTATATTATATTAGCGCACATATCAAAACCTCTCAAGTTCTTACTCGAACATTATGCGCTAAACAGCTATTCAATTTTCGACTCTACACATTCACTCACGCATACATCTTTTGCTTTCTTGTTCAACGATCTATGTAGGATGACAGGAACTGGCTGTAGACTAAACTCAGCACGCCGTTATAACAGAGATCAAATGAACGTGTTCTACGTATTGCAGACACAAAGCTAGTAAAGATAATCTGTCGTGAATAGTTATAAACATAAACAACTGGAAGTAACTATGTTTTATTGCATTCTTAATCTCGGTTATTAAATTCTTACAGCTTTCTTACTGGTTCAGTGCACACAGATCATCAGCATAAGCCTTTTTCCCTTATAAGGAAATCGAATGTCATGACAAGTGACATCACACTCAAGAGAATTTCCCACAAACAAAACGTTTTGACCAAAAACGTCGCAAAAAATTAAGCAACAATTACGAAGTTAAGAATTAAATTAAAACAATTAATCCACTCAAGCTTCTTGGATACGAGGCGACTTCATGTGTAAACAATTCAGCGTAGTTATTTTCCACCTTATACCCAACAAGCGCGGTCAAATACGTTTGCATCTTTTTTTCCCTAAATTTCTTGATAACCAGGCTGACAGGACAGAATACTTAGCACATTCAAGAGAAAATAAGGGGACAGAGAGGGATTCTGAGGGCGTTGGCTGGGATATGTCAATTCCACAAAAGTTATTTATAGACTGGCTTTTGAACGGAAGCCTGTTTCCCGAAACGTCCGCATCAATACCATTTCCCTTGTTTTTCGAAGTCGTTTTCATCGACAAAACGTAAGACCACTTGGTCCGCCATTACAAGCAAAATTTTGAATGGTACTTCAAACAACAGATCGAGGTTGCCTTTATGTGGACGTCCTGAATTCAGACTTCCGTTGCAAATGGCCGTCTAAAAATAACTTTTCCGAACTTGACATATCCCAAAGCCTGGTCTGGCAGTGTCCCTCTCTGTCCCCTTATTTTCTCTTGGCACATTACATTACTAGTGATATGTTATTGTACCTGGTGCTTTCTTGAATACATGATTGGACATAAAGTCCTGAAATCTAGTGCAGTAAAATGACGGTCTGTGAACTGACACTGTGTCCTGAAGACAAATCACACCAAATTTAGTATTCATTTAATATTCTTTTACTGGATTTTTTACTTTATGGTATGTAAAACATGTAACAAGGGGATTTGTACAAGTATAATAAATCTCTTACAAGACAAACCAAAAACAACGTTCACAGCGAATAGAGGAAAAATTATCACTTTGCCTTCTACTACTGCACACTGTTGAAGAATATGGCTGATTACCACGGCAAATAACAGTCGAAGTTCTAACTTTAAAATAACTAATTAATTAATTAATTTATTTATTTATTTATTTATTTATTAACTAGTCCTCACTCACCCCATCATGGACGAGAGATTTCCAACCATGCTCTAGTTTCTTTACTATCCTGTTTGCAAATAAATACAGATTCAGTTAATGCAAACTATACAAAAACATGGCTTATTGTTAAACAGACAGTTTAGCAAGAAATTGCGCCGCTGACGAGATATTACCTATCTAACAAATGGATATTGCGCATATTGCGCAGTTAACAAATTTCGCTGTTTTGCGTTGCGTTGCGCACTTTACAAGCCCCAAAACGTCGCATATAAAGTAATAAGGAGAAAATTTCTGTTTTAGCCACAATCAATGATGTTGCTTAAGGTTGAAACTGGATGTAAATTGCCGCGAACATGTCATTGTGCCTTGCAAAAAATAAAATTAATGAAGTGTGATTTCATCCTACCTGTAACTTTGTAAGATATCTATTATTCCAAGAAACAAAAGAAGCCGTTCGCCCTTTGCATTACGAGCCGGAATGCCTCCCACCCTGAAACACAGTAAAACATGTTAACATTCTTTTACAGGCAAACTTTGGGACAAGGTAAAAGTAGACAATCCAGCAGCCACTAGTCAGTTATTCTAATGCATAATTATTATGAAATCTAGTTCGACAAAAAATAAATTGATGATTTTGGGATTTAATACTCACGGTCTCTCCTCTGTTTCATGACCGCCTACAGTAATTGCTTCCCATGCTGAGCTAAATCCTTCTCTTCCTTTCAGACTTCGTGCACGTATGAGGGGTCTTCTACTACCCTCTAAAGGAAAAACAAATTAGCTTGTTACTTACTACTAAATTTCCTTGCCACTGTGGAAATCTCACGACGTGGTTGAAGAATTGCAGAAGAAAACCTTACAAGAATTTCTTTAATGTGACACTGGCCTAGATCTTTTCAGCAGAGTAAATCTGACATGGCTCTCACTGGTACTGAAAAGTGCTACATCTAAATGTACCGGGTATCAGTAATAAAAAGATTATAATAGTAATCAAAAGCCTCACCTGGACTGCTCACTGTAGTTTCTTGTTGTCCACTGGATGGGATCTGTGTGTCATCAGGGGAAGCAGGCAAGAAGCCTGATGGTGAATCAGGTTTCACTACATTGTCAGTTGATGGTTCACTTAATGACCGTTTGACACGTGGACGTCCTGTCTCCTCTAGTTTGTGAATTGCAAGAAGAAGGCTATAATCCATGATTTTGAAACTTTGTAATACCTGAAGAACACATATCAAGGAGTTAAGATGGTACAATCTGTTACTGAAGACAGTGGTTTACTCCAGTTTCGAAAGTGTGGACCAGCTGCAAGGCTCTAGACCAACCATATGCATGGCCAATTAGCCACTGACCAGAAAAACCTGGGGTTTGGTCAGTAAGTTTAACATTTGTAATGGCCACTTTGGCTAAAGAAAAACAGAAAAAGCTACGGTATTGGTTGGAAATCAAACCACGCAAATTTATGGCTTGCAAAAAGGGCAAAAACCTGAACAACAAGGGAACAACAGAATGATGAAGGATAATTCTCAGTTGTTGGTGTATCTACATTGTACAACACATCTCCCTAACATTTCAACTAACTAATGAGTTCAGAAGTTAGTCTTGGGCCCCCAGCTGGAACAGGAGTTTATTTCAGAACAACATTTTTCCATAACGACTCTTTGGTGAATTGTACAACAGGGCCATGCTGTTCAATAGTCAACGACACTAGTAAATACAACCTCAGTGGTCACGTATAATAGGTTCTTGAGGAGTGATTTAACATAACATATTGACTATTATAATTATGTTGTTATGTTAGGTAATGTTACGTTATGTTGTGTTGTGTTGTGTTGTGTTGTGTTGTGTTGTGTTGTGTTGTGTTGTGTTGTGTTGTGTTGTGATGTGATGATGTGATGTGACGTTGTTACGTTATGTTATGAGTAATCTCAAGTGTAGTGTGTTTAACCACCAAACACTCATGCCTCCATGGACACAAGGAATCCTTATACAAATGTTCAGGTAAAACGTATATACAAATGTGCATGTAAAACGTAAAAGCAACTAAAACCATAGCCACAAAATATAAAATAAGTACCCGGCAATCTCTTTGTATTGTCCTCATCACAGCATTGTATGTCTCAGGTTCAAGAAAAAGCCCCTGAAATCAAGACAACAAGATTAAGTGGACTGTCTGTAGCTCTTCTTTGCACCGTGCTAAAGAAAATTCATTCCTCTAAAACAGACTAATGCTCTGTAGAAATTGGATGGTTAGATGTTTTGCTTACCCCTTTAAGCTCCAATATTGGCAAGCGTCTAATTTTCTCCTTACAATATCACTACTTGATCAAACATACAGGTCACGAGAATAAAGGAAATGACCACCAAACAAAAAAGGTCGATGTTTGCACAAATTCTCCCAACTAGTACCATAAGAGATATGTGAAGAAAAATAAGGAGAATAATTATGCCACTTTGTATTAACATGCTTGTAGTCTGAATCAGTGACATGCAACCACCTAAAAAACACAGTCTTAAATGTACCAACTTTCACGGGCCTTTGCTTGTAGTCAGGGTTCACTTAAAGTTTAAGAACACCTAAAACTCACTCCTAGTGTTTTTACCAGACTATGTATACAATGTAAATGTGCCAGTCCATGTTTAACTGTTGTGATTTTCCAGATCAAACTCATTCACTAATTACCAGTCTCTCCTTGAGATAAAGAACTCTTCAAATAAATACAGCACGAGATTTGCAAACAAGCGAGAGATTTTAACCAAAAATTTGTTCGACATAGCAATAGTTTGTGATAACAGGGAAATAAAATAATTTACATTAACAAGGGCCTTGTTGTAGGTCATGCAGTGTATTAACCATCATCTTTCTTTATCACCACATAGGACTTTTTTGACATTGCTGATCCTAGCAGTATGCAGGATGTTATGACAAATGAACCTAGCAAATAATTATGACCTACAGCCTGTAGCTCACCATGAGTCTCCCTGCACATAGCACTAGACATGCTTAAGGACGTTAATGCAAAAAAAGTCTACAACACAGATTTTTTTCGTACTTTTGTGACAGTCAGATAATGAGTTACCTTTGTCAGAACTGCAAAAAAATTGGGGGACCACCAACTTCGTTTTCAAAATAAAGCGCATGAAAAACAACCCCAATTTTGGCAAATCGGTCCTTGTAACTCGAAATGGCCTCAGTGGTTGTTAGTTGAAAAAATATTAAAAATGATTCGCTGTATACCCACTTTCTTAGTCAAATTTTATTTAAGTGGGCCTGTCCAGTAAATAATTTGAACTGGTGTCATCCTTTCAGTTAAACTCAACCTTTAAAATTGGCTTTTGTGAACAACATGCAACTAAAATAATAGCAGAATTTGATGATGCGAGGGCAGAAAAGTTGAAAAAATCAAACTTCCACCACACAGATTTTCTTCAATTTTTCACAAAACGTAGATAATCGACAAAGAAAGTGATCTATCAAAAGAAAATCTGGGGTCATCGAACATTTAAGAGAGTTAAACCCGTGGATAGGTATTAAAATGCCCACAAGCACTGTATATCTCTACATTTCTCCAACAGTGCGTGCACTCAATGTATGACGTGGCATGACATCATAACGTGAATTGCGTGTGCAGAAAGGATGCGCAGAAACAATTAGTGGGAAGGTCCTTAATAGCACTAAGTTTCATTAATTTTTTGAACAAAATAAAAAAGGCATGTCAGTGGTACCTCTGGGTGATCATTCAAGAAATCCAAGTCTTTTAATGTTGGCGTTTCTTTCGCTCGCTCAGCTTTGGATGCTTTTCTTTTGTATGTGGAACCCTGTTAATGGAAAGAATGCTTATTTACCATGTAAAGGATGGGTCACTAAGATTTATATTACTATTGCCGGATGACAATGAGTATACTGATGATAATGAGTATGCCAAAGTATCAACTTTGGCATACTTTTCTTCAGGGTCTGTTGCAACAGGCTGTATGTGTAACTTTTTTATAGGCATCAGCTAGTGACTAAGGCAATTTTTTAGTTGCCACGTTAAAGAGGGGAGAGAAAGTCCAAACCAAAGAACCTCCTGTCAAAGGGGTATGAATGTTTTCTGTGCTTAATACCATTGACACCTAAATAAAGTGAGCATTCTGTGCTAAATACTGTTGACACCTAAATAAAGTGGTTAATTATTTTATTTTTTAGCCCACAAGCATGTGACCTTATTTGGTCAGCAGTTCCCCACCCCTCCCAAGGCCCAGGTTTTGATGTCATGTAAGTGCCATGAAGTGTTGCCATCAGTGATATTGTAATAGATGCCTCCCCATGATGTTAGCCCATGAACATCTGACTTCATTTTGGTTAGACACCCACCCCTCCCAAGGCCCGGGCTGAGAATTCATGTATTAAAAAACTTGATGAAGTGCCATAAAGTGTCCATGTCAGGGATATTCCAATAGATGCCTCTCTACAATATTAGACCATCAGCATGTGACTTCATTTGGTCAACAGTTACCCACCAATCCTGAGGCCCAGGCTAAGACTTCTACCCCGATCTTTTTATTGAAAACTAGTATGCAAACCCTTTGCAAAGATCTCTGATATTCTCAATAAAATTATTCACAGCAGCACCTAGGAGCTCAACTGTTAGGCATGCCTAGCTACATACAAACTTCTACACAACACACTTGTAGAAAAAGAGAAAAAAGTTACCTTGAGATCATACTTCAAATGTATTTTGTATTCCCGGGGTAGAAGATTGTTCATTATCACTAATCTTATGTTCTTGCCTCCACACTGTGAACAAAAATAATGAAAACAACTGAGTGAACTTACCTCACCCCTGCTGAGGATTATAGTGATACTACAGAAGAGGAATATTATACATAGCAACTAAAAAATTTTACCAGTCCTCACTTTTTCTTCCAGGTCCATTATTGACGATTCAATGCCCTTTCAGTTTTACAGTGCATATCTGAATTACTGCTTATTGCTGTGGCCTTAGAGATGATTTAACAGTATTTTATGTTGAACCATTACTTTTGGAAGGTGACCATCACTTTCCAGGGAGAGGTGTTACATTTGTGGGGGGGGGATAACTTTCAGGAATTAGTAGAAATGTCTGAGAATTAATGCTACATGTACTTTTGGGTTGGTGTTACTGTGATAACATTAATAACACTAGTGTCATCCTAAAAATAATATTCAATTCCTTTTCCCAAAAAATACCTGACTTGTGACACAAAACTAAATTCCACTTGGAGTCACTTGCATTATTGCGTTCGACAAAGGAGAACGCATTCCTAATCTTGTGTTGGGTGTCCTGTGTCTTACAAGGCAGAAAAATTCGAGATTTTCTGTAATCGTTGTCGACGACGCCAAATTAGCCCCCCCCCCCCCCCAAAGATTTTTGCAGGGGCCTTCGCTCGGCCGGGAACTGGTATGGACTATGGCCTCGCTTTCATGATGCCCAGGTCCCAAACGGTCAATTTAGCGTGTAAACACAATGTCGTCGGTGCACGCGAATACTGATCATGGTTTCAAGAGGTATCTTGTTACTTTCTTCAAGCTTTTTTAGAAAAGTTTTCGAGTTTGTTGACAAGGCACAGTATGAAGTCCACTCATAAACAAAACCAGTGCACCTAGGATGTAAAGCGGTTGACAAAACATCGATTATTCGTACGGACTCTTGAAGGATTTGGAGAGTGATTTCTGCGCGCCGAAGACCACAAAGGCTCAAGACTTTTCACAAGACTCTTCCGGGAAAATTTTCAAGTCTTTCGGCAAGACACAGTTTGAAGCCCACTTGCAAACACAAGCGGTTGAGGTAGGATGTACAGCTTTTGAGAAAACAATCATGGATTATTTGTACGGACGTTTTGTTATTCCTTGTTGCCAAATTTAAAGAGTGATTTCTGCTCACTTTCAGAGCCAGAAACTGGTCATGTTGCCGTAAGTCATCACGATAAAGACTGATAGGAAGGCTAAATATTACTGTAAATGCAGGATGAAAGTGGACACTTCTGTTAAGACATTTGTCGAGACACCCAACAGCCTAGCCTCTGTTATTTTTCACACGCTAGAAATTTTAATATAAGCAAGTGAATTTGTCAGCGGAGAGATCAAATGTCGCTGAGTGTTGGCTGTCTGATAGAATGCAACCAGTTGAACGCGCTCTCTTAATCTTTGATTACTACTAGTTTTATTTATAATTAAGGCATTGCACGGAAATACATAATTTGTGTTAAGGAGGTGGTTCCTCTGTTACTTCACCTAACTACACACTGTAAGGATTTTATTCCTATTAGCCATCATTTTAAAGCTATAATGCTCTCTCAAATTGAACTTAGTTTCCCAGTAACCAAGACTATCACTGTTTCTGCAAGAACAACATTTGGACATGGTTCTACAATCTCAGACACATTTGTTGGAACACTTTCTCTGTCTGCCTCCCCAATGTCAGCAATGACTTATTGCTGCATGACCAAAATTGATTCACTAAAAATTGAGGGAAGGGAGAGCCGCAAATTCAAACAAGTGAATAGTGACATGAGAGGAGTGTTCAAACACAATGTGTCCGAAACTTTAGATTACACCCTGAACATAAAAGGCGTCCCAATATTATTAATGTACCTATTTTGTTATTATTATTTTGTACTGACTTACAAAAATTGAACAAAGATTACCTGATAGCAGTACAGGCCAAAGAACTTTGGTAACAGAGTTCTTTTGTTTTGGTTCAAATTCTTAAAAAAAAACCAAAAAGAATGCAACACTTAAATAATTATGTATTACAGCAAATAGTGAACTCTACTACTGCTCACATGTATGTAGTGGATACTGTATCTTGTGCTACAGTACCATAATCTCATGGCAGTCATTAGCTTATGCTTCACAGTTTTACACTGTATTTGCCAGTATATGTTACCACTTGTGACATATTTGCAGTAACATGACTTCACAATTTACACCTGCCTCCATATCAACTATATTAAAATAGCATACCGCTCCATTTTTAAGGAACAAAAAACATTTGAAAGTGCTCTGCGAACATTTTGCATGTAAGCGTAGATATACACATGTTCTGAATCAGCACCTACTCCCTTCAGGTTTCTTTTTTGACCTTTCAAGATGGGTGGTAAATTAGGGTCATTATTTTGTCTAAGTAAATTTCACATCAGTTTAAGTTCAGCAAAGAAACATACAGGTATGTACAGTGTATATTGAGGTGTACTACATGTACACTTGTACAACACAGTTCAGGCTTCTTACAAAGTATCTGGTAAAGTCGCACATGATCGAGCCAAAGAGGCCCACACGACCGGAGTTTATCCCAGTTTCTGTAGCATGAAGCAACTGAGATATTGCTACTCCTCCCTGAATGGGATGCTAGTCCATCGCAGGGTCCCCCCTTGCAGTATGTTACCGGAACCCATTTCATACACTGGGACCCGTGGGGTGAGACAATACGGCGGAAAGTTTCTTGTCTAAGGAAACAACACAATGGCAGGGACCGGGCGTCGAGCCAGTGACCTTCAGATCTGAAGTCCAACACGATAACCACTACACAACCATGCCCCCACAGAAAGTATTTAGGTACTAGATAAAGCTCACTTACTAAATAGTATCCTGGTAAGAGTTTCTGGAGAAATTCTGCCTCCTTGTGTTGCACAGTTTTCACAATAAACTCATCATCATCTGTTACATAAAATAATGAGCCACTTGCTCCTGAGTTGGCAA
This sequence comes from Siderastrea siderea, assembly GCA_964030785.1. Classification (NCBI taxonomy): domain Eukaryota; kingdom Metazoa; phylum Cnidaria; class Anthozoa; order Scleractinia; family Rhizangiidae; genus Siderastrea; species Siderastrea siderea. The sequence goes on along the minus strand of OZ034968.1, from coordinate 26,754,850 downwards.
GCTCCACAAGTGGATCATTACACACGGCCATCTGCAAAATAATGAAATATCACTTCAAGAGTAAGCCACTGTGGAGTGACCCAGGCACTATACAAATATACCAAGAAGATCGCAATTTCTTTTTAAATACATCTTCTTGTGAATTTCCACAAAAACATGAGACTTAAACAGAACATTCAGGTGCCTTTCTGGCTATAAGCCTGTTTCAACAGTGCCTGTAAAGAAACATTCACAAATTAATTAATATACTGCTTAACAATCTTGGCCTATGAATTTAAATCTCATTTCACCGCAGGACAAATGATACAATGAAGAGAAGATAAGGCAACAAGTGGGTTTACCCCACATTTAACTTAGACAAACAATGTACATGTACAGATATAAAATAAATAAATAAATATATAAATAAATAACTTTATTTAAGTGTCGTAGTATTTAGCACTGCAGTGCTAACTGGGGACACTGTAAATAAGAGAAAGTAACATACATGTAAATGGAACAGAAACATTTTCAAAACCCCAACAGGTGGGAGGCTTACACATGGCTGAGGATTTGAACACTGGACTACCATGAAACAAATTCAAGAGGTCAGAGAGGAAGACTTGAACCTGGGACCTCCGGATACAAGTCTAGTGCCCTAACCACTCAGCCATGCCACCTCCCATACACACAGAGGTGAGGAAAAATCTAAAAGTGGTACATGCTAAGTTTATGAGTACGCACCATGAACTCAGCTGGATTCATTCCAAATAAATCACGAAAATACCTAAAAAGAACATGTGCAGATTTTAATAAGTCTAATTACAGAAATACTGTAAAATGGTATAATTTGACAATTCTGTAGTTATGCAGGTTAATGATACCTGGGAACAAATGTGTGAACTACTGGATAAGTGCTAGTCTGTTCACAGACCTTTTTTCATAAGATCACACCGTGTGTGAGCAAACAAGTGTGTTTTCTTAATGAACGCTTGCGTACTTACATTGCTATCTAAAAAATATGGCTGGTTACAGACTAGGTAAGTGTTAGTACGATCAGCACATCAAAACAAAGAAACAATCTAAGTCCCAGATGGGAGTCAAACCCATGACCTTCTGCACACCAGTTGGATACCATACTCTGACCACTGAGGTACAGAGAGACGTGGTGAACTAGGTCATATTTACCAGTATCACTGTGTTAGTGGGTTTAACCCTTTATGCCCCAATAGTGATGAGCATCAGATTTCTCCTTGTAATATCAATGCACAATTAAGTGCACAGGTGTTGAGAATTAAAGAAATGATCATCAGGGATGAAATTTTCTGATATTCGAACAACTTCTCCCAACTAGCACAACAACAAATGTATGCCTATCAGTAAGGAGAATTGATACAGTGATACTGGGGCTTAAATGGTTAAGAGTTAGGCTCAGTATTAAACTCGTAAAATAATACTAACCTAAAAGCAACTGGGGAGTATGTTTTGAACTTAAAATCACTAAAGCGATGAGATGGAGTCTCTCTTGTTCCTTCACTGTAAAAGAAGAGTGACAAATAGAAATGACTGATTGGTTGAATAAAACATAGGCACGCAATGTGCGCAGAGCTGTGAATGACCCCGAAATAACGTTTGGTATCTTGTAAAGATTTTACTCCATCCATCCTCTCATTCCTTGATCGCCACTGTGACTTGGATTTTAATACTAGTTTCAAGTTTTTCAGTTTTAAGAATAGCTAGCAACAAGCCGAGCAACTTTGGATTTTAGTTTGAAATGGTTTCATGTTTTATAACATGCACACAAAAATGACACTGCAAATTTTAGATTCACTGTTACCAAGATAACCCCGAGGAATTTTATGCTGTTTTACTCAAGTCTTTTCACTATCGTTATAAACTTGGGTATATTGTTTCTTTCACTGTTAATTAGGGATCGAAGTAATGTTAATTCCACGTTCTGTTCATACAGTATCTCAAATTGGCAAGTGCATCTTGTGTTTGCTGCTGTGGAAATTTGTACTTCGGCTAAGTAAACACAGGTCTACAGTGCGAATAAAATCCAGCCAGACCTCACGTACACAAAACAGGCATTTGAAGTAGATCCACACTCGCAAATGCAAAACACTTCAAACCCCTGAGTTCTCACTCCCATAGTATTAGCTGTATGGGTATGTGCCGCAGTTGAGGCAAGGGCCTGGTTTCAGTGTCCCGGTGGCACAGCCCCTCCTACATCTCAAAGAATACCCCACCCCGGCCTCACAAACGAAAGACAGACATCGCGGACATCGCGGACACCGTTGATTTTTTAGGTTACAGCAGTAGCCATATAACGTCATGTTAGTGACATCGTTGGTTAAACATAGGCACGCAATGCACGCAGAGCCAATGACGTTTTTTTCACAATATGGTGAAATTTATCCTGACAACCTATGGGACTTTACATCTCCGGTAAGTCCCCCTAACCCCTCAGCCCCAAATAAAGAAAGCTCTTTATTTCACGGTTCTTCAAGGAACAGAGACAAAAACAAGTAAACTTAAACTTTAACTCACCGTCGAAAAATATTGCATACATAATTTAGGCAAAGATCAGTGGAAAGTTAACAATTTTACTTCAGAAATAAATGCAAGTTGCAGTTGAACCTTTTAATTTCTTACTTCTACCGGCGAATATCCAATACTTTTCATTGCTCATAAACGGTCAACTTTCTAAACGGTGCCGTTTTGACACTCTGCGTGATTTGCGTGACACGCGACTCGCTTTACTTTGTTTAATTTGTAAGGTTTCAGACGTTTCAGTCAACCACTTACGTTCTTAGTACATTGTGTTGTCAAAACAGGAGTCTGCCATCAAACGGCGTTTCTTGTATCCACAATATTTTCGTTCGAAATCGGTTTGAACTAGCGTTTATAAACATGACTGAAATAGTTTTGCAACTATACTTATTTCCCCTGTTGATTGAAGTTGCTTGCTTTGTAATCAAGTTGGCTATAATAATTTTCATCTTTTTTGCTTCACAAATCGACCAAAGTATGTTTACATTTGTAACTTTCCCACAGTACAAAGTTATTTTTAGCGCACGTGTTTATTTTGAGTCTCAACCTACAGCCGAATAAATTTCGTTTGCTTTGCCTTCGAACAGTGCAAAAATGTTCAAATTCAGCTCGCTTTCCAGTAGATCCCACGGGTCTCAATTAGAATGCTTTGCCACATATCTGTTGTTGTTAATCTTTCGGTACTGTTTCGGTCAGTTCGAGATGTTTTAAGTGTTGCGTTACATTCCTAAGACTGAAATTACAGCTGTCAACTATGCAAATTTGCTCAACATACGCTTTACACTTTGAGCTATGAATAACCCCGAAATAACGTTTAGTATCTTGTAAAGATTTTACTACATCCATCCTCTAATTCCTTGATCACCACTGTGACTTGGATTTTAATACTAGTTTCATTCACGTTTTTCAGTTTTACGAATAGCTAGCAACAAGCCGCGCAATTTCCGATTTAGTTTTAAATGGGTTCATGTTTTATAACACGCACTCAAAAATGACACTGCAAATTTTAGATTCGCTGTTACCGAGAGATAATCCCGAACAATTTTATGCGGTTTTACTCTAGTCTTTTCACTGTCGTTATCAACTTGGGCTTTAAATACTGTCTCTTTCACTGTTAATTAGGGATCGAAGTAACGTCAATTTCCACGTTCTGTTCATACAACATCTCAAATTGGCAAGTCCGTCTTGTATTTGCTGCTGTGGAAATTTGTACTTCAGTTAAGTAAACACAGGACTACAATGCGAATAAAATCCTGCCAGACCTCACGTACACAAAACAGGCATTCGAAGTAGATCCACACTTGCGAATGCAAAACACTTCAAAGCCCAGGGGACGTACTCCTATAGTATAAGCTGTATGGGTTTGTGCCGTTGATAAGGTAAGAGTTTCAGTCTCCTGGTGCACACCCCCACCCATCGTCTCACAGAATATCCCCCCAGCCTCACAAATCGTAAGACAGACGTCTCACATATATCGTTGATTTTTAGGCTCTGACAGTACCCATATGATGTCACTAACGTGACGTCATTGGCTAAAAAGGAAAAGTTGAAAGTGTATAGACAGTAACATGAAGAAATACAGAACAGTATTAAACCCAAAGGAACATGAAAGGTATTTTAAAATTTCAAACATAAATTTGAGTTAAAACTAATGCTGGGAATCTGTTATGATTTCATAATCGATCACTGGAAAATCAGTTTGCCCAAATGAGCAATCATCGATTATAATTTTTTGCAGGGCCTTCCTTAGCTTGGTAAAATCCAAAATAATCCCACACTTTTGACTGGGCTTTTTGCTCAGGATTGCTGTGGATTCCGATTTGTAGCCGCCATGTCAAAATTGACATAGGCAACATTTCCACCCCAAAGAGGAAAGGAGACACGACACACCAGAATGTTAGACATATATTTTGCCACGTGTAAATAAATAAAATAACTAACTGATTATTGATCACCATTGCAGTTAAAAAAACACTCATTCACAGATAAATTACACGATTTAAAAATTAACACTACTATAATAATACCATAATAATATACACTAATGCACTAATGTATCTTGCATTTCCTGCACTAATTTTTTCAGTTTTTTTTTTTTTTGGCGACGATTAATTACACATGAAGTGTAATCGATTGTCATGCTGTCAAGAGTTCTTGATCAATTATCAATTATAATTGATGATTGGTACACCACTACACCACATAATAATGAGTTACTCAGGTGTGTTATGTGTGTGATGATCGGAGCTTCAATCAACAGCTGGTCCTCAGAAAATGGCAGACCAAAATTTGCCCATGTACGACAAAATCCCAGATGTGGTCAGACAATGTTTCGACAAATATTTTTGTACCAACAACTATTGTTTTGCAGATACATAAAAATTTACCTTGAGCACATGCGATGTCTGGTCATACTTTTGTTTAGTCTGTTTAACTGTTTGTCTCATATTTGTTATGATAATCACAAATTACCATAAAATGAAACAAACAAAAATACAAACCAAACAACAGCTACTTTTCATGTGTTTAATTCTTGAATAAAAAGAGGTAAAAAAAGCAAATAGCATTAAAAATACTTAATAACAATAATTTCATTCACTGCATTCTGAGGAATGCAATGAATGAAATTTTAAATAAATGAGGCTACTGGTATTATATTCACCTTGGAAATGATACAGTTTCTACTTCAGCAAAATCCTGCATGAGAACATCACGATCAGGTTTGGCACATAACCTTCCAACCTTAAAAACAAACCATGTGTGCCTTACTAATTTTCCTGTTTTAAATGAAATGTTTGAAGTTAATTGTGATAACTATTACAGTTTTAGATTATTCAAGTTTTTTACTGGTTTTAATTACTTTTTGGCCAATTTTAGAGGTTTTCCGGTAATCCAAGATGACCCTTGTTTGGAAATCATGGCCTAATTTTCACAACATAGGATGTCATTATGTCATGCAGCAGACCTCAAAGGAAATATTTTTGGACATGCTATGTACCCTTGAGGTTTTGTTGTCATCGCTTAAATGCTGTTGGTGCCCTCTCTCTCTCAGGCTCAGAAAGTCCAAAATATCCCAGGTTAATCTGGGTTAACAAAGCGGCCTGGAACAAACATTACCCTTTACCCTTGCAGGATAATAACTAGACATGTGGGATCAGAGATCAAGGCGTGAACAACTGAGGGTTACAAGCCATGGATCAAGATTAGTATAAGTATGCTTTTGGGAAAGTGTGAGATGCACTGTTTTGCAGCATACATTTGAAAGGACATAGCTGATACACATATCTATTAAAAATAAATTTGTGGAAGCACTCACTGTAAATCCAATCCCTAACTGAATTGCCGACATAAGTGCCGATGAAGGAGTCTGAAAAATTTAACACATAAAATATTACAAAACAATTAAGTCGTGATGTTATTAGTTGTCTGTCAGTAAAGCCACAATGGCTGTGAAGATTAAAACATGAGAGGTACATTTCATTCTGTCTTTTGTTACTGTAATAACTGTCAGTCTGTTGTTAGACTGTTTTGTTAATTTCATCAAAGAGTCTTCTGTAAGGTGCAGGAAACTGTTGACTAAGAAAGTAAACTAGCCATCTAGAGTAAGTCATTGGCAGTGGTACACCCAGTGCTTAAGCACAGACGACCGACGAATTTAAGCGCCTACAAATTTGCTCAAAGAAGTAGGCTACTATTTTCCCTAAATTGAAGTAATTAAAGAAAGTTTTCTTTCAAACCTTATTGATACAGTCAGCTACTCTACTCAAACCAGCTGCCTACTTCAAATTTTATTGAAATCCCTGTACACCATACTAAATTTAGTAGGCTCCTACTTAACAGAATAGTCACATGTAGTGTATTGTATAGTTGATTATCCATCTAGCTCTTTACAGATACATGTAATTCATTAGAAAAAGAAATCAGACATCAGCTTAATTAAGCAGCAAGCTTGGTCCATTTTTTAAGCGACCCACCAACTCAGTGAAATGACTTAATACTGTAGATTTACATTCTACTTCCAAAATTATTTCACACTTCTTAGGTTTTCTTTGTTTGTTTGTTTTGTTTGGTTTTTTTCCCACTTGCCTTTTTGTAGGTCGTTTCTCCAGTCTCATCCACACGGCGATGCCCCAGCTTGGCTCGTGGAGTTAAAGGATTCTTCTCTTTGTCAGATGATGTAAAGGACTGTGTACGAGACATCTTGAAAGAAGGGAAACAAAATTACAAGGAAAACCTTAATCAAAATCCAATAAACATTAAAGCCTGACTTTTATTTGCCTGTAAGGTAGCTTTAGACCTGACTCCCAGCCATTCTGTGGAGCACAGAGAAATGTTGGTAAATGCAGTGCTACGAAAACAATCCTGTGGCAGGATACCTGACTATTTCGCTTCATGTAATATTTGTTGAAAATCATCTTGGCAAACTGAGCCAGCCTGGCTCACATAATCAGTCCCCAAAGACACTGTTACACTAGGCAATTTTTCTTGCAACTTGTCCCCCAATTTTATTGCGCCATTGCGACACAAGTTGCACGCAACGCAACGTTGCCTAGTGTGACACCTCTATGCAACGCTGGAAAAAAATCGATGCAGCATTGCGAGGATCATTGTGAAAAGTACACTGTAGACTCAACTTCTACTTCTCGCAATGATTGCGGCACCAAAAAAGTTGCGAGACATGTTCATTTCAGGCTTTGTTACACTGGGCAATTTTTTCCTGCAACTTGAACCGCAACAAAATTGCGAGACAAGTTGCAAAAAAATTGCATAGAGTAACAGCACCTTAAGGATCAGTTATAAACAGTTATTTCTAATGACAAACACAAATGAACTATTGATGCCACAATTTAGAACACTCTTCCAACAACCTTCAAAACTATACAAATAAGCCCTGGCTGTGAAAGCGGGAGCCAGGAGGAGGGGAATTTTTTCTTATCCTCTGCCTCACTTTAGTGGTGGGTAGAAGGAAGAGCATTGAATAAATGAAAATTTTATTTTACATTTGAATAAGTGATAACAAAAAAAATTCCACTACCTCAGTGTGGAGCAACTATCACAGCATTAATATGCACACAAAAGTTTGTGATCACGTTACAAAGGCCTAAGCTTTTCAAACCAATTCTATATTTCAGTTCCAAATTGCACCTCAAGTGTCTGTCAAAAATATTTACTCTCTTAAATTAAAACTTCTAAGTAAAACCGTGATTGAAGGAACTTCACTAACAAAATCGCATCCAAATAAACTTTTGATAATAGACCGCAACGGCTGTGTCCCGTTCAATAAATGGTCACGATTTACAGCGATATTTTAAGCTTACCTCATGGCCCCTGAAATGCTATTCCTGGAATTCTAAGAAAAATATGACGTGCAAACATTCGTTTGTTTTTCCGCATCTTTATTATATGTACTTACATCCAGAGGTGCTGGCTTGCTCTTTGGTTTGGCTGATGTGTTGCCTATTGATACCTTATACGAACTTGCTCCTTTCGCTAAAAAGAAAAAGCTTTAAGCTATTAAAGTCAATATAAGCTAACGACAGCATACAGCAAGCAAACTGCTCGCAGCTACCCCCTGATCAACGAGAATATACTAAGGTGCAAACAACCTTACGCTTTCAAAAATTAGGCTCATTTGTTTTAAACATACAAATAAAGACCCAAAAAGAACCATGAACCCCAAATAAATAAATAATGCTCTCTGCATGACCTACCTGGCTCCAAATTCACGCTCAACTCAGTCGCCATAAACCTGACCTTTGTCACATTGGAAGTAAAATACTGGCGACAAATAATTACCTTCCGCGCTCAACAACATGCATGTCATAAATTTGTACGAACAGTTCGAAAACTGGGACAATATGGAAATTTGCTTAGCTCGTTATTTCAAGAGGAGGCAAGATCAGGAGATAAATAACATAATTTACAGAAAAACACCATATCCACTACCTCAAAGCAAAACAGCAAGTTCATAGCTTCTACCGGCACAGCCTCATGGGAAAACCACTCCAACAAGATCAATAGCTTGTCGGCAAACAATCGGGTAAATCCGACAATTTCCGAACAGCTGGATTTCCGCATTCTCTCACTTCGTGGACTTTCGGTCATCGTCGGGCGGGCAATAGGTTCTTGTCAAAAATGGCGGACTGAGCAATAGAAACATGATAAATTTTGTAAGGTCTTTGTCAACTGGAAAGGGAACTTGTCAACCTCCATGGAAAATTTTGTTTTTTGGAACCGATCGATTTGCGGTACACCCGTTGAAAGCTTTGATTGAAAATAAAAGGTAAGCAAACTTGTCTATTCATCTTCATCCAATTTTGAGGTTTCTACCAAACTCAAGTGGAGCATTTGCAAATATTGAGCACTTCTACTCGTAATTGCTACTCGTAATTATCGGTTTTTCAAGTGCTCAAGAGCGTCAACATTTTTTTCGTATCTGAAACATTACCGCATTTATGATTGCTGGCTTGCCATACCCGGAAAAAAAACGGAAATGTAGCACGTACCCACACTTCCTGCTTACGTGACGCGGAGAATTCGAATTTGTTTCCAATTTCGCCACCTTCGAGCATGAGATAAACAGTGAGTCAGCTGGATCTTGTTTCAGCTTTACAATGCAAAGTTATAAAACTCCAAAACTCTAGCAAGTGGGGGGGGAAGGGGGTATGTTAGGGGGCAGGATCTGGATCCAAGACATTTCAGTCATTTCAGTGGCAAGTGAGGATAACTACATGTAACAGGGTCTTAGTAATTTTAATAAGAATGTAAATAGCTTGTTGGACCTTTGGTTGGACGGACAGTCCAAAGACTGGGTCCATAGGACTAGGCTTGATGGCTGCTTCCTCTTTTTTTTTTGTTTGTCTGTTTGTTTTTTCTTTTAGATTTTTCCTTTTTGAAACTATAAATATTTCCACACTCTCCCTACTCAGAGGGTCCACAATAGGGTTCTCAGATCCTGCCATCCCACCTATTCTTTCCTGTTAATCCCACAGTCCCGCCCTTCTTTACGTCGAAATCCCGATCCCGCCAAAATTTTTAAATAGTTTTCTCTATTCATGATGAAAACATCACGTACCTTTTATACAACAGATAGCAGACAAGTTTTCAAACAAGGGATAACAGACAAACACGTTTTTATGGTGGACGTTTTTGTGGTCTCGATATCGCCACTAATGACCCCAACGTGTGTTTTGTTTGTGTTATTCTGTTTTACCTTATCTTGTCCAGGTATTGGTCAAAAGTAAAGATTGACAAAGATTGTTTGTTATGATATTCTCGGTCCTGCTTTTTTTGGAGGGCAACCAACTGAAAGTCTTTATGACATGACCCTCTTTCTGTCCAAAATTTTGAAAGAAGGGGTAGTTGTGTAGTGGTTAGCGCATTCGGGGTTTTGATCTGAAGGTCAGTTCGTCCCTTAGACACAAAAGTGTTCTCCACGTTGTTTCTCTACACCCAGCTGTATAAAAATGGGTTGTATCCTTATGCAAGGCTAGGGGCAGAACGGTCATACAAGATCGGTAAATGAAATATAGAAAAGTTTTATAAAATTCGACTCACCTAACAGTTTATTTCCAAGTTTTCACTTTCTTTACTTGCCTTCAGAAAATTTCTGCTTGGAAGTGTTCTTTTCGAAGAAAGGCATTCCTGCTCGCACTCTTTTAATAATATATAGCAGAAAAAATGGGATGTCAAATGCCTCATTTTTGGCGACCGTCCTTACATTTAATACCGTCCGCCGGGGTGGCCATACTGGCTAGACTAACCATAGCTGTTCCAACTAACGCGCAATGGAAAAGGTCAGAAAAGTCAAGAAGTCAGACAAGGCCAAGAAAAATTATGCAACACGGCATGTGATTTGATACCTCTTTCTTGTGATGAAAATGACGACAATAGAAATGTCCGAAATCAACACAAAACACCACAAAAGGACTGATACTAGTTTGACATTCGGGCTACTCTGCCTTGGCCGATTCATTACTTGAAAGCCGACACACTTTATGCCAGAAAAGATACATTTGTATCAGCCTGCCCTGGTAAAATCATGCAGTCTAATAAAAGTTCAAGTGCCGTATCCCGCTACTTTTCCCTTGCGATTCTCACATCCCGACTCCTTAAAAACACAAAATCTCGCTCCCGCTCATAATTGAAATTCCCACATCCCGCTCCTGTTTTCAGCTCCCATCCCGAATATCGCCGCAAGAATTAGTGAAATCCCGCATCCCGCCAAACCTATTGTGGACCCTCTACTCAGGTACAAAACAGGTAAAGGCGCGGACACACTATGCATCATTGCGCGCAACATTGTTGCACGCAATGTTGCAGATGATGGACACACGGTGAAACATTTGCACGTGATGTTGCAGAAGTAGGAGCCGATTCTTCTTCTGCAACAGTTGCATGCAACAGTTTCAAGGGTGGACATAGTGCAACTTTCAAGATACACACAATGTTGCACGCAATGTTGCACCGTGTGTCTGGGCCTTAATAGTAAACGACCCTTCCTCCATGTCTTCTGCTTTCCCATTAATCCAGATTGACAGTCATTACAATAATTGACAACTGCATAAAATGCTTTTAGGGTGTATTATTTTGTAGAATTAATGTTTCATTGAAGGGGCATTATATAATCTACATAATTATGTAATTTACATAACTTTTATTTTAGAGCTTCAGGTTCTGTCGTTAGACTGATTGAAGTAGTCTGTCCTCCTGAAAGAAGAAGAGTCATTAAGGTATCCTATAGTTTTTATAAACACTTCCAGTATTTTTGGTTTGATAAGTACTACCTCATTAAAAAATATATGTGTTTTAAAGCATAAATCAATACATAATGCACAGAATGGTTTCCACAAAGAAAGAAAAATACAAAGAACCTGAAGCAGGCGCAGGCGCTTCATCAGCAGAAATAGTCACATGGCGGCTTGTTTCTGAAAAATACAAAGACTGAAAAATACAAAGACTGAAAGACTGAAAAATACAGACTGAAAGACTGAAATACAGACTGAAAGACTGAAAAATACAAAGACTGAAAAATACAAAGAACCTGAAGCAGGCGCAGGCGCTTCATCAGCAGAAATAGTCACATGGCGGCTTGTTTCTTGTCACGTGACCCCTTAGAATCACATGACAGGATGACTGCTAACATATTTTAGGAAGATCACAGAGTTCAGGTTTCAATGAAGATCACAGAGTTCAGATTCCTTAGACTCCTTCACTTTGCTCCTGCAGTGCTCCATCTCCTAACTTAGGACAGTGGTATTTTTCCATTGCACGGTATGGCCGGTTTTGTCCAGATGTTCTCAGACTGCGGACGTGTGTTTTTTGTGGTGTTCTGGCAGCCTCTTATTCAGGGGTATGGTGATCTCACCAATGTAGCGCTGCTTGCATACACAGTCCTCCTGTAGCCTTAACCTTAAGAGTATTATCTTTGGAGTGGACAAAGAGAGGTTTCAGGGTATGGTATGGTTTGTAGTAAGCTGGAGCTCCATGCTTTTTTGAAGACATATGCCAGGTGTTCTGACAGTTGGCTGGTATAAGGTAGGCTTGCGGAGATGAGTAATGTTTGTGTGCTCAGTCATATATTAGACAACATAATTATACTTGTCCATCTGTTGTTATAAGTTCCCATGTTTTGAAACCCAAAACTTGCCATCATCATGGATCACAACTGGTATAATTAACAGTACAAATGTACTGTTAATACACTAGTTTTAAAATTTTGATTGTTGCAATGCTACTTTGAACATGTCCTATTAATTTTGTTGTTGTTGTTGTTTTCTGTTTGTCTGTTTTTTTTTTCGAACAGAAATCCCCCAATGGTGATGCCCTGGACACAGCAAGAGAGTTTTCCTTAAAACACAACATTCCAGTTCACTACTGGGTTGGCAAGGAAGGATGGGAACCTCATGAGGTGTAAGTTTCATCGGGGATTTTGTTACAATTTTGTCACTGATTCCATAACAATTTAGATAAAATTACAGACATTTCAGAAATATATACATTAAAGTTGGTACCCTCTTGTTTTCAGACCAACAGGACCATTTGACATTGCAGTTGTTGCATCTTTTGGCTACCTCATACCTAATCATGTCCTGGATATGTTTCCATGGTATGAACATTACAAAATACAATGTTAAAGACCATTTGATGTACTTAGTTTCTTCTCCTTCCAGCTCTGTCCTAAGGGCTTTACAATCTTCAGTTGATACCTTGTAAAGCCAGTAATAACCAGTATTTTGGTTCTTATTACCAGTCGTTTTGTGGTCCCTCTCTTTCTCACTTCAAGGATGAACAATATAATGCATGTACAATTTTTACATGCACATCCTCTGGCAGAAGACATACCCACTAACATAGACTACGAGCAGTCTCCCTTTCTGCATTGCATGACGTACATGTCAAGCAGTGCAGTGAGCCTTTCTGGCTCTGAGTCTACACAAGTGGCTCTACACATGCATCACACAACGCGGCAGGCAATTTTCATGATTGCTCACTTGTTTGCTTTTTCTCAACTATCCCTGAGTGGAAAGAGAGACTGCTCATAGTCTACACTGACAGTTCCATGTATAATTTGTCTTCAGTGGTGCTGTCAACATTCATCCATCTCTGCTGCCACAGTGGAAGGGAGCAGCTCCTATGTCACATGCAATATTGACTGGAGCAAAAGAGACAGGAGTCTCCATAGTCGAGGTTTCCAGAGAGAGGTAATCATGAGCAATACAAAGTTAAATCTCTCATCTTTTTGGGGTGCCGATTGGTAATTTCTAGACTTTGTGAGACACAAGACAATCGCTTTCTTGTGAGAGCCTGATACTCTAACTTTCAGTTTTTAAATTGTGAGGCCAATCTTTAAGAGCTTTCTAAAATAATTAATGCAAGCCCAAAACTTTTTAGGACATATAAAACTTCGAACCTGAGACTTTCAGATCAGTTTTGGGCAACTTAAGATGTTACCTTATAACGGCTAGCACATCATAACTTCAAGATTCATTTTAGGCCGAAAAAAACGAGACCCCAGGTCTCAAACATTCGATCAAAAAGCAAGACTGCGAGGCTGCTTATAATTCATCTGCAAGATTGCTTATAATTCATCTGCTTATGATTCATCTAACATTTTGCAAGACCCTAATTCTTGTTAAGACCATTCTCCACCCTTCTCTTCATCCCTTCTCTTTTTTAAAAGGTTCAGTTAAGCCCCCTCCTCCTCTGTATTTGTAAAGCTAGTGATGCACAAAGGTATTTGATAGGCTGGTTGCAACAATTGCTGAAAATTGCAAGGTGTTGCTGCTATTGCTAGTTGCTAATCTTCACCAGTGATTCTGATCTCCACAGTAAGCAATCAAAATAAAACACAGCTATCTAGCATATCAGGTATTGGCAAATAAATTCACCAGCAATTGCCTGGTGTGCCCTTTCCCACAATTGAAAGCAAAACTTGCCAGTGAGTGCTGGTGGTTAATTTCAGCACAAAGAGGGTGTGAAATCCCCACCATGCTACCTGTAAAGTGTTTGTAAATAAGTGCTTGTTATTGTTTCTTTGTGGCTAAAAAATCATAATAAATAAATAAATAAGGGATATTTTACTCAATCGTAGCCTAGCGTTTTGTCAGCTTATCCTTAAAGGTATGACTATCCAAAAGTATCTGGAAGTACCTAGTGTCACACAACATTGATATTATTGACATTACATTTCAAGGGTTTGTGTGCATATTGTTTTGTTAGATTTGATGCTGGAGAGAGTTTGTTGCAAGAGAAGTACAAGGTTTGAAAGTCAGAGCACTTCTTTTTTCTTCTAAAAGTGTGTTTTGCTGTATTGAAAGTGTGCATTGCCTAATCAGGCAAAACATTTTTTAGGTGCCAGAAGACATTATGTACGATGAGCTCTCTGATCAGCTAGCAATTCTTGGTACTAAAATGGTGAGTTTCCTTGGGGGATAATATAAAAGCTATGTTTGTTCAGGTTTTTCTTCAATTTTGTTCCCTTGAGAGTGCCAAGGACCTTCTTTACCTAGCCAGCTGTGGAAGGTTTTCAAGGTAAAATCGGAAGTACCAACTTTAAGGATCTTTCAAGTTCTAGCAAATACCCGGTAATTTGTTCAAACAACATAAAAAAATGATTATATGTGATCTGAAGACAATAAAGATTACAACCAATACCAGAACCTGCTAACATTAGGATTTTTTCCATCCTCCCCTCTTGAATAACCGTTCCCTATTTGAGGTAACCTTTGCAAATGAAGTTAAACATGATAAAGTTTATCATCAATCATTTGCTTCCGTTATATTTTTATTTTGTTATTGTTAGCTGATGTACACTCTGGGAAATTTGGAGTCATTACGAAAAAATCCCGTGAAACAATATCCAGAGTTAAAAGCAAGTTGGGGTAAGTATAGTGTTGGATTAGTTCATCATTTCCGTGTACCAATGACCTTCAGCCTTGGTATCATCTGTTGTAGCTCGTCGCCTAACTAAGGAGGTTGGCTACATTGACTGGACATATCACACTTGGTCGTATATCCGCAGACGGTGGAATGCTCTCTCATCCAGAGTAAGACATGTTAAATCCCGCCATTCGTTTATCGGTGTCACTGCTGATTGGACCCCCCGGTCCAAATCCACTAGCGTACCCCCTCTCGCGGATTTGGACCCCCCTTATTAAGGCAAAAATTTCCTTTTGCAACGGCAAGCTTTTAGAACGAGGCCATCAGTCTCGGGGTACGTTTTTAGAACGAGGAATATACATTTTATTTTTGCTTTAAAGCCTGGCAGCATTTTAATAAATTATTTTCTGCGTTTTAGGGTAATCTGCAGTTCAGCCGTTTACCGTATTTTAAAAGCCAAAAGAAATGCTTTGTTAGCAAGAGTGGAAAGCCAAAAAATCATTTCTGTGCTTAATATGTAAATAGCCAGATTCTCTTTTAAATTTACTTGACAGCGTAAATTTTTACATGATGATCCAAGTCCGTGAGAGGGGGTCCAAATCTGCTGGAAGATTAGGAGCCACCGGGGTTCAATATCCGCTAGCGGATGTTGGACCGAAGGTCTAATTCTAGGGGGCTCCAAATCCGCTAGGACACCGGCGTTATCATTGATGTCTTGAAAACTTTGAGAATATTTTGTACATTTAGGTTCCCTGTTCACATTAAAGAGCTAAAACGATATAAAACGCCCAAGAAGGAAGATTTGCAATCAATCAATCTACAGATATATAAGTTTAATTTAAGCTTGTTTATTATTTTAAACAGAGATTTGTCACTTCCGTGTTATCAGCAAGAACGGAAATAACTGAAAGGAGGGTTTCGAAAGACGACGACGTGACAAAATATGTCCAGTCTAGCAGATGCTGTGGAAATAATACACTTCTCATGTGGGGTAACCTGCATAGCAAGTGTCTCCCGGGTTTTTTCTACCTCCAGCTTTCACCTGTTTTTGTGTGTCAGTACAGCGCCCCCCTCCCCCCTCCTCCTCGCAGGAGGTGTGAAGTGTAATCATAGTAACTGTTGGTATAGTGTAACAGAACATAGTAAACCGGGTTTCTTGTTGCTATAATTTCCGTTGCTCTCTGTTTCAAATGCACGGATTGTCAATTACTCGTGCGTTTCACTAACAACTCTATACCTTACCTCTTCACACACGGCTTAGTCTGTAAACTTATGTACTGTATTGTAGCGTAAAGGCGCATCTTTTCCTCCTCGAAAGGCCACTTTATTCAAAAACAATGTTTCCAAGAAAAGTTGTGAATAAGTGTGTTTGAAAACGTTACGTACCGTTCGTCTTGATCAGCTCAATATTCAATATTACGGACTGTTTTAAATTTCATGATAATTTAATTCACTCTCTCTGTGCCTCGAAATGTTTATATGAATATGTGCCAGAGGTTGAGGTTGTAAGTTCAACAAAGGTCGACTTGATGGCTTTTTGAATAGAACGATCTGACGGGGAGCGAAGTGACCATGGAGCGAAATGACCGGATACCGCGTCAAGCGTAGCGCACAAATTTCGCCAACGGTCATAAACTTTGCTTCGAAGTTTGACATTGAGTAGCTTCTTCCAACGTGATCACTTGGAATTGTTTAGCAGCCCTTTCAATAAAACTTGATGTAGGTCCGCTGCAAATTGAACGTACCATTAACGCAACTTGTAAAAAGTACGGCATCTCAAAATACCGCCAATATACCGTTAAATGTATTTTTTTTTTTAGAAAATTCAGGTGGGGGAAGGGAGGGCGCTGCACTGGGTTTTCTTTAACCAATTCCTAGAGTGAGCCGTACTTTGCTTTCCAAATTCCTGATTTCAGTTTTTATGTCAGTATATACATTTTTATAATGTCATTGTGTTGACTGTTACCCCTTGTTAGGTTGGAGTTCAGACAAGCTGGGAAGGCAAAAAGGTTAAGCTGATAAACATGCACAAGGAGTTCCTTAGTCGTAAGTTCTATGCTTGCACTTTTTATGTTTCTGACCGTTTGACAGTGTGACATGCTTTTTGAGTCATGACAGATTGATATTTTTTCATAGATACCCCCTTCTAGTCAAGTTCTCATTTGCAGTGTTTGCGGCTTCTTCCCTTCTTTTATGAAATAATGCAACTTTTATAAAGGGAAAATAGAAACAAGCTATTTTGTTTAAACTGAATGGAGGTCTCTAAAGAAACCTAGACACTAAAACAGACTCGAACTTTACTCTAAAAAACAAACAAACAAAACAATGCAAAGCTTTGCCACTGTTTGGGCGACCGTTATGTCTTGAAATAATTGTTTGAGTGCTCTTTGTTCACAGTCACTCCAGAAGAGAAGCTATCTACAGTCCCAGGAGAAGTGAAATTTGACAGAGATCGCGATGTACTTTACATCAGATGTCAGGTATATAAATTCTATATTCATTCATCGTATTCTCCTACGGTCTGTACTGTTACCACATTTGCTCTTTTGCAGTCCGAATTGTTTGCGGAAAACCGCCTTTCTTCCCGCTTTGGTGAGGTCCTATACAAAATGAGTAGTACTATTTCAAAGACAGTTACCAACTTTTATAATAACCACTTGTGTTACATTATGACCTAGGATGGCTGGGTAGGAGTCACAGAGCTACAGTTTGAAGCCAAAACTGTGATCACTGCTCGAGATTTTGCGAACTCGTACCTTCAAATCAGCACTTTGAAGGGTGCTACAAAAAAATGTTTTGAAAATTTGGCATGGAAGGAGAGATGACGAAAGTCTTTGCTCTGGGAAGAGACCCCGAATCGATCTGGAATAAGCTGGATGTTCCAAGCAGCGGAAATAAATCTGTCTTTGGAGGATGAAAAAGGGAAATGGCGAACAGTGTTGTTCGGTGCTGCGGCTGCGTTCCTGTTGGGGCTTCGTTAACTCCCTGTTCTACTGTGAGAAGCATTCTTGCGGGAAGCTGCACGCAGTTGTGGAAATTGCCTCGCATTTGTTAAAATAAATTTAGAATCGTGGTGAAACCGTCAGAACCACTTGCCAGATCTGGCAGCAGTGCCTCTCAAAAAATATGTCTGTGAAATTTCAGTCTTTTTTTCCAGAACCCCATCGAGTGCAAACGATATTTATTTTGTATCACACGTACGACATCTCCTGAACGTTTCAGTTAAATTGATAGGCGATATGAAAATCGTAGATTTACCTCGGTGTGAAGGACCTGACTAGAGGTTCTTTGTAATGGAAGCTATAGTTTTGCTGAACGCTACATTGTGTATTGTTTATGTTTTGTTTACTTTTTTAAGTCATCCGGAGTTTCACAGGTTCTTATCTGAGGTAAAGTCCCTAAAGCAATGACGTTATCTGATAGTTTCAGATGATTTTTTTTTCAATTTTATTGTTCACAGTGGAAGAATAATAGCCGTGGTTTATGTAATGCAACAGTGTTTTATTTTCTCCCACGAAGCGGGAAAATTGTAAATTGATAATAAATACATTCAGTAGAATTAGTAAATTCAAGGAATACAATAGCACATTATGGTACAACAAAATGTATTAGGTCTGTTTATATGAGTTATCAATTAAAGTGTTTGCACTTTGTCAGATTCATTCGTTTAGTCCGTTGAACTTTTGAAAACGTAGTTCAATGAGAACATCACATTCCCAAATGACTGTTAGTGTTGCTGTATCTTATGGCAGTGACGCTTTATCACTTGCAAGTTTTGTGATATAGACAAAGGTGCCCCTATATTCAGTAAGTTACACTTCCAGGCGCCTGAACCAGCTTTACTGAGTCTACCGTTTAACTTTGCCTTTTCTTCTTCTTTTTGTCTTTCTTCGGTGATCTTATTCCCATAGAACCACAGGGAACCCAAGCGTAAGATAAGAGTTTGTATGGAAATCGAACTGGGAATTCCCATCAACAAATAAATAAGCTTTAAAAAGTAAAGCTTAATAAAGTAGATAAAATGTAACTTTGTCTTGTATTTTGTCCTTTTTTGAAGTTTTAGCGCCGATGGAGAGGTTTTTGGTCGTCTACCCGTAGCAGTTTATACACTGTTAAGGTAGACGGTCAAAAATTCCTCCAATGGCGCTAAACCTTCACAGAAAGACGGAAACAACGCCAGGTAACATTTCGTCTTCTATTTTCAAGAGTTTTACCTTCTAAAGCTTATTTATTTATTAATAGGATTTCTCAGTTCGATTTTCCATAGCAACTCTTATATTACGCTTGGGCTTCCTGTGATAGGCCTCACTGACCTCGGTAATCTTTCGAACTGCAAGACAGAGCTCGTAAGGCATGGAGTCTATTTACAACAAGGCTCTCAAAAGAAATACTGTCATGGATCTGATCCATTGCCTCAATAAATTCATTCGACTTTATTCTGAGTGCGACGAATGCATGCACAGTTAAGTTTTCCTACCAAGCCTCCCTTACGTGCCAACGAAACGGCTCAGTGGCTTTCCGTTTCCAACGATCCATGGGCTCTTTTTCTTCTCCAGATCTGTGACATGGGTAGAGGGCGCCCAGGTTCACGAACAGACCACTTCAGTGGCCAAAGCTCAGGAGTTGTATGGAGCTCGATCACTACTTTCAAATCAAATCAAATTAAAAGACTTTATTTTTAGAGGGTAACACGTGACAGTGGTGAACACTGATGACCCCAGACTCGTACCCAGTCGCTATTAATGAGTCTGGGCAAGGAGTCTGGGGGGGAAAGGTTCTATTGGAGTCTGGGGGGAAGGTTCTATTGAGGCGGGCGGGGTGACATGGGAAGGCGGGGTGAAGGAAAAATAGCGACGTCGCTCTTTTTCTTTCGCTCCTTCCCATGTCACCCCGCGCGCCTCAATAGAATCCAATCTTCTCTTCCTTTCCCCAGACTCATAAATAGCGACTTGATACGAGTCTGTGATGACCCTGTGGCCCTCTATAAAATAAACAAAATATAAAATTATATAGTTTTGACAGTAAATAGCCAAAAAGTTTTACGTTTTAAGTTTATGTTGTCCATGTGTTGTTTCGTGATCGTTCGTAATAAAGCTTTCTCCGCATTTCAGTCAGTTTTTAAAAATAAATGCATTTAGAACGCAAAATAAGGTCAGCTAGCATTTTCGGCAAGTCACAAGCAGCTCACAAGGCATTCGGGAATTCGAATAAGATCGCTCCTTAAATTTTGAACAAAGGAATCCGAACAGATCATTTGTGTTGGCTTACAAATACATCCAAATACCAAACTACTTTACCCTACGAACGAGCTCTAATGGTCAGCAACATGGGGGAGCGAGGGCTCTGGGAATGACATTAGCTTGGAAAGTCGTACCCTTACTAATCTCGTGCTTGCAGTCCGATCCGAAGGACTCTATTGCAGTTTATACTGACAACGTTAAACTTTGGCGTGCTCCCTTTGGTCGAAATCGATCACGTCACGCGATAGTGTCTTCTTAGCGAGTGCCTATCAGCGCATAGTGCCTACTACACATCTTAAAATATAAAGCCTATTTACAATGATGGAATGGCCGTCAGCCTATCAGCAGTAGTTACACGCATGTTACAATAATTCTGCGGGACTAAACGCTAGCTCAGGTTTTAGTTTCTCTTGTCAAAGCGTTATTTTCAGCATAAGTGTGGGTTGTTATGATGCCTTCAGGGCATTGAAGGAAAGCCGTCAGTGTTTACAGGAAGTTGTGATCACAAATTACTTTTTCCAGCTCACAAGCTTGTCACATACTTTCTTCCATAGAGAGCAACGAAGGCAGCACGTTCCGTAAATCAAAGGATCAACAAAGCTCATAAACAACACTGGAAAGTTGGCTAAAAAGCAATACATCGCTCGATTTTCAAGCGTGTGATGGCGGCCGCTTCCGTACTCCAACCAAAAGCAAATCGCATTTAAGGGGGCGGTGCAAACAACGAACACAAAAATCATGCTAGCAAACGCTTTACACACGCGAATATTCTTCAGGCGACTTGCTTCGTGCTGAAATGCGTTTCTTTTCATTTGTGAAGCTAATCTGTGTCGAGATCTTCGCAGAGCCAAACCAGCTTGGATGTAACACATTGATATGATTATCAGTGGTAAAAAGAACAGCAAGATCATTTTCAGGGTGTAATAAACACCTTTACGCAGGTGATCGGGTTTTCCGTGCCCGCAGGACTGGGGACCTAACGAGGTAGCCCACGCGGCAGGGACTGTGAACACCGCTGACAGCAGCCAGCACAGGCTCAACATACTCACAATTGTAGCTCTTGTAAAGCGAGGCTTCAGTGGAGTCACAATTGCGCGCCTTCTTTCAAGGGCGATGATGACTTGCGTGAACACGCGCAGGTAGGGATAAAATGTTACCATGGGAAGTAACACGTGACATGCAACAAATGACGTGTATTTAGCGTCAGCATCTACGTAGAAGATGGCCGGAGTCAACGTCATCAAAATCAAAATGTCTGCTACCGTTAGGTGCAGGAGTAATAGTTGGTTTGCTGAAAATTTGCGTTGTGTTTTGGTCTTCCTGATTTCGCGAAACACCAGAACATTTTCCATGATCCCAATAATGAAAAACACGCCGTAGAAGAATTGTAGAGCAATGACAGCTCTTTTGGTGCGCTCATCTGGAGGGTTGGGATACAGTTCAACAGACATATCTTGATGTCAGCTTGCGCCAATTTACTCTGCGTAGAAAAAAAAGAAAAATGAACTATCTGACAGCAAACTGGAATATTAAACAAGTGTATTTGCATTTCATCAGTGTGGGTGAGGGGATGTAATGGATAGCGCGTTGGACTTCGTCAGATCTGAAGGTCAGTGGTTCGACGCCGGCCTTCGACAGGATTCACAAAGCTTTCATAAGTCAAGACGAATCCTAGTATTGTTTCTTAACAATAGGCCTTTGTAGGCTTTTGTTTTCCAACAATACATAGGGCACATCTTATCCCAGGAGGGCTTCATGAATCCAGCCTCTGGTCTCTGACATCGAGTTGTTTCCTTGGACATGAAACAACTTTACTCCTCAATGTCTCTCTGTATCCAGATGTATAAATGGGCACCGGCAACATACTGCTGGGGGTAACCGTGTGATGCATTAGCATCCCATCCGGGGAGGGGTGTAGCAATACTCTCAGTTGCTTCATGCTACAGAAAACAGGTTTAGCTCCGGCCGTGCGGGCCTCTTGTGTCTCACGTGCAAGATTCCCTGTGCATTTCACTGATAATTAGATAAAAGTCAATGTTATGTTTAATTAACAGTCTCCCAGTCAGTTAACCTAAGATTATCAGCTGTTAAAACTACTGTTATTGTGACAACTATTTTATTTATTTTACTTCTATTAATTAATTAATTAATTAATTACATTGTTCAACCTTGTTTCGTTGCCTATTGATTATATTTACCAGTGCTGCAGTATTGTGTAAGGTATATATATTTTTATATCTGTGGGCTTACAACTCTTGCAACATCGACAAATCTTGATCATCGTAAATTTTGATGTTAATAAAATATACGTTATTATTTAACAAAAAACTCTTGCAGAATCGTTATTACATACCGTTTTTTCTTATGTGGACTTTTTTTTTGTCTCACTTTCTAAAGGACTTTCCAACTTTTTTAATGACAACCAGAATCTAATGTTTCGATTTTGCAAAACTTTTTTTAAAAAATCATCAACTGGTCTTCCTCGCCAAATAAGAAAATTTTCAAATCGTTAATTGAAATTGCATACGCGTCTGATCACTTATTTTACTTTCAAACTGTTTCTTACCACCTGGCTAAAACCAGCATGAAATTATGACCCAAACAAATACTGGCTTTTCGGGAATAAAACAATCGATAAAAAGCCTAAGGGCAAGTTCCTTACTGGCGAAGTTATAACAATCAGATCAGAGCGTTGTTTCGCTTAGCTTTGTTTTGATCTCAGGTTTTATGAAAACAGGTCCTTACTAATAGGCTTTTCAGGGCATATTTCATTAATGAGGAAATGGAATAGTTTGCGAACGTCCTCGAGATAAACTGATCAACAGCCAACACCACGAAAGAATTAAAATGAAGTCTACAATGCTGTACTGATAAGTAAACAATTCACATGCAAAATACACCATATATCAACATATAGATGAAAATTCTGAGCCCTGTAGATTTTATATTCTCTTGTTATTGGACAAGAATTGACTGCTTGGCGGTAAACAAAATGGCAAACAGCTGCCTAACCTAACAGAATAGATCACTTCTCTTTCACAATATAATGCTCCCTTGTTTTTTATTAGTAATCTATTCAAGTTTTCCATACGTTTTTAAGTTTTTACCTAAAAAGAAAATTCTGTTGCCGAATTTGCCGACCTCCAAAATACATTATCACAGAAGAGACATATTCTGCATCATTTTGCTAACGGTTTGTTTTACGCGACAAAAAACTAAATTCTTCAAGTAAAGGAATTAAATAATTCATTACAAAAAAGGACATCGTTCGACACTGCGATAAATTTTATGCGTTTGGGGGAACAGCCATGCAATGTCGCTTCTTTTAAATATTTGCCTGGTTTCATCGGTACTTCAACACGGATGAAACTGAACAGAGCTTTGCTTGTTCCAGTTTGATCTCTTAAAAAAGCTCTTATGTTTTGTGCACGCAGGTGACAATTTCCTTATTTGAATCAAAAAATTAAGAACCTGATTCTCTGACTTTAGGACGACAAATTTATTGCGTGGAACTTAGACAACATAGGTATTCTTTTAAGATACGTGAACGAAATTCTGACCATTAATTAAAAAGCTATTGAGCAACACCATCTTAGGGTATTGGAGGTTTTTTAGAATATCCAAGAGCTTAAATTACCTTAGATTTTTTCCAAGGAGAATTTTAAGATTCTTAATCTGTTAAGGTTACTCCTTAGAGAAAAGGTTAATTTTGCTGCACATTACGGCTTGGTAGTTACGGTCGAATTTTCCTTACCTCGCACTTTACTCGCAACTTCTCAGAATTGTTTGTCGACGGTACTGGTGACTCACCCACTATAAATTAAATTCCCTCTGACGTGTGCAACCTTTAATTTAAGGAAACAGTCACCGAAAAATCGCACTGTCATTTATCTGGGATATGAATGTTTGAAATTCAATGTCACGTGGTCACTTATTTAGCCAATGGACTTGGTGCTTGGTGAGATGTTCTCAGCGACAACTGCCCGCCAGCGATTTGTTGCGATGTCAGTATTTTGAGAGCGCCCACCGAGGATGAAATGTTGACAAATATAGCGCTTGTGGGCGTTATCATAACTTTGCACAGATTTTATTCTTTTAAATGCTCGTCGACCTTTGTTTTTTCTTTTGGTATATGATTTTCTTTACCTTTTCTCTACTTTAAAAAAGAGACGAATAATATCAGTGTTAGACATTATCCGTTTTTTCCCGTCTGCCATCGAATTTGTGGTTGTGCATAGTTTGACTTAAATATAGTTATCTGTTGAATAGACCAATTCAAACAACTTTGCCAGCCCGGCAAAGTCGACGCTTAGCGAGGACTGATTTTTTTGTAAATTCGTCGTCAAAACCTACCTTCTCCATACCGGACTCAGTAGCTCCCCACCCTTATATGTTTGCATTTGTGGCAAGAGTAACTCATTATTTAACTGAAGTAATAATAATTGTAAAAAACTTCCCAATGTCAAAGGCTTTATTATGAACATCCGTAGTAGGTTAAGATTTCATGCCATTATGCAGGCATTACACGCCAGCACAGACAAATAAATCGTGGTCTGACAAAGCAGTTGTCATCTTTATTCCTGTAACAGAGGCAGGTGACAAATATTATAATAAAAATTAAAGCGTTCTTAATGCAAAACGTTGTGCGTTGAAAAAAGGGAAAAATTGAAAAGAAAACAAAGAGACATAAAATCAAACATAATGAGAAACAAAATCAACAGTTCGTTAGGGCTAGTGCAATGCAAGGCACGATTTCTACGCATACGGTACTTACGCCAGTTTATTCTCATTGAAATAACAATTACAGTGATGTTTCGCAGCAAGTATTACGCCGTTTCATGGACTTCATGTGGATTTTTTTTTTCATTAAACTCCACGTTAACGTTAACGAAAGTGTGCGACCTGGAACAATTTAAACAACAGTGTAGAATTAGTAGGATATGGAAGGAAGTTGAAGGAACGTACATACGGGGAGTGAGGACGAGAGGACGGGAAGCGGGTCGGATTCCCAAGGTAGTGGAGAGTGGAAAAATCACTCGACATTGCGTAATATTTTACAGTTGAAAAAAGGCAAAGAAGAGGGAGCCCAAAAAAATGGGGCGGGAACCGGGATTATGGACATTGCGTCCTTTTGTCACTGTACATACACCTGGGCTAGGCCTACTGCTCATCTTGGGTCTGGTCCGAGATTCGGGTTTTAAGGAATTTGCCTACTAATACAACGGCCTTTTTGCGCGGTTTATAACTGTGGAGAAAAACAGTTCTTAGCAAGAAATATTTGAATCCAAAAAGAAAATTGGGGGTAACTGCATCCTTTTCAGAGGTAACTGAGCTTAAATTTGGAAAGAAAACGCCGTACATTCTTTGTTTTTAAAAGCTTTTTTAGGGTTATGGTTGCTTTTTATCTCGAAAAATGCCTAGTTACCCGCATTTTCTTTTTATTTTCCAATAGGTGTTGCTAAGATCTGCTTCCCCCCCCCCCTCCCCCACAGTCGATCCTAACCCTTGCAAAAATACTTCTGTATTAGGACCCACCGTTCATAAAGGGTACGGAAAAGAAAAAGTTTGGACCTCTGTTCCCACTTCTTCCCCGCCACTGGCCAAAGCTATTATCTTAGCCCTTTCACTCCCGAGAGTGCCTAACATCAAAATTCAAGACGAATCCCAAATTTCATTTTGTAAAATACTTAAATATAAATAGTGCCATGTGAAAGTACTGTTCAGGAGCTTTCATTTGAATGGTAACACTATAGGATTTCATCCACAGACTCAGAAGTTACAATCACCTTAATGTCTCCATAACTGACTCTGGGAGTGAAAGGGTTAGAAATCTTAGAATGGTTTCGGGGATGTGATTTTATTTTTAATTTTGGATTTATCAACTGAGTGGATAAGGTACATTGGCCACCATAAAGAGATTGAGTGCTGACGTTTCGAGCGTTAGCCCTTTGTCAGAGCGAATCAAGGAATTGTGGGTTGCACTTCGTTTATATGGAGTGTGGTGGAGCTACGCTATTGGTAGAAACATGGCAACGTGAAAAATAAGAATAAATTAGTTGAATGAAAAGCGTTCGTTGAAACCGTGGGGATTAAGTGTGCCTATTTGAAAAATGAATTTTTGTTCTAGATTTTTACGGCCTTCCGTGTTACCCTGGTGTAGGGAAAGGCCGCAGATCGTCATGTGTTGGCTAGAATGATTAGGGAAGTTGAGCTGAGGTTGAAATGTCGGGCGACTGGTTTGGATGCGTCCTTCTCAAAAACCCATTTTTCAAATCGGCACTCTTAATCCTTGCGGTATCAACGAACGCTTTTCATTCAACTAATTTATTCTTGTTTTTCACGTTGCCATGTTCCTACCAATAGCGTAGTTCCACCACTCTCCATATAAACGAAGTGCAACCCAAAATTCCTTGATTCACTCTGACGAAGGGCTAACACTCGAAACGTCAGCTTTCAATCTCTTTACGGTGGCCAGTCTACTTTTTCAACTCAGTTGATAAATCCAAAATTTTGTGTTTCACCCCATCCCTACCGACGCAGCACCACAGTTTCTTTAGAAACTAACTCCCTTGTATATTTTTAATTGTTTAGGGAAATTCATTGGTTTTTATATACAGCTAAATTAACCAAAAATTCAAGAGTGGAGTTTAATGTAATGAACTTTTGATCAATGATTCTGTTTTCAGCATGGCCGCTGCGTTCGGCACAAAGTTGAATACCGTACGTAATTTCTCGATTGTGTTCTCAAGGGTGGTTGTTTTATCTAAGTTTTGGGGCAATTATTTTGACAGGGAGGGCTACTATT
Source organism: Siderastrea siderea (assembly GCA_964030785.1). NCBI lineage: Eukaryota > Metazoa > Cnidaria > Anthozoa > Scleractinia > Rhizangiidae > Siderastrea > Siderastrea siderea. The sequence continues at coordinate 26,727,892 of OZ034968.1, read as the reverse complement.
TGTGGAAATGCTGTATGTATTTTCGCCTCCCCTCCTTTTCCCACCACATTGAATACTATTACATTAGTTTTGTTACGTTCTAAAACTCCCGCCCGGGACCCGGAAAAGGAACGACCTCTCCATCCTATCGACCGAGTCGACGGGACTGGAGTCTGGGAAGGAATCCCATCATTCCATACGGCCTAAAACCAAGATGGCGGTAAGTTTGTTGCTTGATTGTGAACTCGATTTATTCGGATTTTCTCTTTTAACCAGTCTTGCTTTGAATGGCTGTTCATATTGCAGACGGAAAGGAAGAAAAAGGAGAGCATATTTGAATTATCCAAGTTTCTCGATAAAAAGGTTCGAGTGAAATTTCAAGGTGGTAGAGAAGGTAGGTTTGTTTGTTCGTTCTCATCTTTTCTGTTAGCTTAAGTTTGTCTATAAGCTCAAATTTGCAAAAAAATTGTAACCTAAATTAAGCGTTTCCTCATATTGTGGAAGCTTACCTTTTCTTCTTAAACAGAGATAAATAATGCTTTAAATGAAAATAACGTAAAAATTTGTACTGTTTTCTTCAGCTACAGGGGTATTGAAAGGTTATGATGCATTACTGAATATAGTGCTGGACAACACAACAGAATATTTAAGAGGTAAAATGATATAATAAAGCCTAAGCTTAAGTATAACTAGCCAGGGAAAATTGTGGATGGCTTCAGCCTTGAGTAAATATTTCAGTCTGTTTGAAAACGTTCATTCTTTTCACTTGTAGATCCAGATGACCCATTTAAACTCACTGATGAAACAAGGCAGCTTGGCCTGGCCGTCTGCCGAGGAACAGCTGTCGTGCTAGTTTGCCCTGTCGATGGCATGGAACCCATTGCAAACCCTTTCTTACAGCAAGAATGATAATAATATATCACATTACTGCTTGATGGTACACTCTCGTTACAAACACTACACCACCTTTGAATAGCTTTATCTTTGAAGACGCTGACTTTAGTTACATCAATGCACAGTTATTGTACATGCAATTCCTTTTAAATTGTCATCTAAGGGGCCGATTACATGAGGCGGGCTGGCTCGGTTTGCCGGGATCTCGGCACGTCTGTGAAACACACTAAAAATCAACTTCACGATTACGTGGAAAAATTTCAGCCCGGCTAGCTGGGATCTCGACATCGCGATGCCAGGATGAAAATTTACCATGTAATCGCGATTGCTGGGCCAGCCCGGCTAGCCGGGACAACACTTTCTTGTCACTAAATTTCGCTTCAGAGCAAAATGGCTCACGAGAAGTTTGATATTTCTCTTTCTATATAACACATAAAGGTTTATCAGACCATAAAGCTATGTAAAACTGAAAACAATACGCCAAAATAATGAATTGGCGAAAATAAAAACACATGGTTGATGCTCTTTGATGTAGCCATCTTTTCACACGACAGCTTCTAAATTTAGCCATAGGCGGGCTGGCTCACCTCATATAATACCGGGCTGAACAGTCATTTCGGTACACCGAGCCAGCCCTGCTTACCGGGCCAGCCCGGCTCATGTAATCGGTCCCTAATTCCAGCAAACTCACCTAAGCTACGAGCAACTTACTGTGCACACTAAAGGTCTTATTGTGGTGGAGATCAAGGGACAGTTGTCTTTTATAATGCTAGAGTAGTAGAACTTTAATTTTGTATGAAGTAAGAAAATAAAGGTTCAAAACTTGGACACATTTAGCATCATCATTGACAGAGATAAGCATGCTCCTGAGCATGGCTCAGTCCTATGCCATTTTCTTTTTTTCTTGTTTGTTGGGCTCAGTTTTCTAATTTTGGCAGTTTCTTAGGCCAAAGCCCCAGCTAAACAATCACCCATTTTTGTTTAACATTGTGTTGGATGAACATGTCTTACTGAGTGGGCACTTCTTATCTTTGCATTTAAATGGTTTTCTATTGTCCGATGTTTGGTCAAACATTGTTTGCCCGTTTAGCAGCCAAATGTTTTGTGTGACAAACACTGTGTTGGACAAAAATGTTTGATCCTTTAGCTGTGGCTTTAAGAAGTGCCTCCTTTCCTTTTCATCACATGTAATTATTGGATTGTTATTAACCTGCACCAAAATTGGTTCACTCAACATTGACAGGAAAGGAGAAGCACACATACAAATAGGTAAATTGCGACAATGAGAGAAGTAATAAATGTAAAGAAGATCCTCGCAGTTATTAACGCAACTTATGCAGTTGCGAAAAGAAAGCCTGAAAAAAATCAGGCTTGCCGGGATTCGAACCCTGACCTCTGCGATGCCGGTGCAGCGCTCTAACCAATTGAGCTAACAAGCCAACTGGGAGCTGGTCATTAAATTGGTTCGTAATATACCCGGGAAAGATGAAGATGAAATTATGAATATATGAAATTCATATATTTGAACTGCGGAATGAAGAAATAAATGTAAAGAAGATCCTCGCAGTTATTAATGCAACTTATGCAGTTGCGAAAAGAAAGCCTGAAAAAAATCAGGCTTGCCGGGATTCGAACCCTGACCTCTGCGATGCCGGTGCAGCGCTCTAACCAATTGAGCTAACAAGCCAACTGGGAGCTGGTCATTAAATTGGTTCGTAATATACCCGGGAAAGATGAAGATGAAATTATGAATATATGAAATTCATATATTTGAACTGCGGAATGAAGAAATAAATGTAATAAATAAATGTTAATAACTGCGAGGATCTTCTTTACATTTATTTCTTCATTCCGCAGTTCAAATATATGAATTTCATATATTCATAATTTCATCTTCATCTTTCCCGGGTATATTACGAACCAATTTAATGACCAGCTCCCAGTTGGCTTGTTAGCTCAATTGGTTAGAGCGCTGCACCGGCATCACAGAGGTCAGGGTTCGAATCCCGGCAAGCCTGATTTTTTTTTTTTTTTCAGGCTTTCTTTTCGCAACTGCATAAGTTGCGTTAATAACTGCGAGGATCTTCTTTACATTTATTTCTTCATTCCGCAGTTCAAATAAATATATGAATTTCATATATTCATAATTTCATCTTCATCTTTCCCGGGTATATTACGAACCAATTTAATGACCAGCTCCCAGTTGGCTTGTTAGCTCAATTGGTTAGAGCGCTGCACCGGCATCGCAGAGGTCAGGGTTCGAATCCCGGCAAGCCTGATTTTTTTCAGGCTTTCTTTTCGCAACTGCATAAGTTGCGTTAATAACTGCGAGGATCTTCTTTACATTTATTTCTTCATTCCGCAGTTCAAATATATGAATTTCATATATTCATAATTTCAATGAGAGAAGTGTTCCAATGTAAATGTTGTGGCTCAGTTTTATCCTTAGTTCAATTTTTATTTTCCTTTGTTTTTGTATGTGGTAATGTATGATAATGAGTATAAAACAAAGCAAAATAAAAATTGAACCAAGGATAAAATTGAACCACAACATAAATTATGTGTCTAAGGGGCCGATTACATGAGGCAGGCTGGCCCGGTTAGCAGGGCTGGCTCTGTTTGCGAGATGACTGTTCAGCCCGGTATTACATGAGGCGAGCCAGCCTGCCTGGGGCTAAATTTAGAACCTGTCGTGTGAAAAGATGGCTACATCAAAGAGCATGAATCAAGTGTTTTTACTTTCACTAATCCCTTACTTTGGTGTATTATTTTCAGTTTTATGTTTTATAGAATGAGAAATATTGATCTTCTGGTCAGCCATTTTGCTCTGAAGCAAAATTTAGTGATGAGAAAGTGTTGGCCCGGCTAAATTTCCATTCCGGCTAGCCGAGATCCCAGCATCACGATGCCGGGATTCCAGCTAGCTGGGCTGAGATTTTTCCATGTAATCGCAAAGTTTATTTTTAATGTGTTTTACAGAAGTGCCAAGATCCCGGCAAACCGAGCCAGCCCGGCTAACCGGGCCAGCCCGCCTCGTAATCGGCCCCTAAGAGTGTAAGAGGTGAACCTGGGACTACTACTTTGTTTTTGTATGTGGTAATGTATGATAATGAGTATAAAACAAAGCAAAATAAAAATTTAACCAAGGATAAAATTGAACCACAACAGAAATTATGTGTCTAAGAGAGTAAGAGGTGAACCTGGGACTACCGTGTAAAAATTACATGTACAGCTGCCAGCAGTTACATTACTTTATTGCTTTTAGACAACAGAATAATTATATTAAGCTTCCATGGTTTATCTGGATGGTTCACCTACCCCCACCACACACACACACAAAAGTGCAGGCTCACAACAACCCCAAATCAATATTTTATTTTAACCAAAAATCAACTTCCCTAACAACATCAAATATAACTACTTCTGTTCTCCATTTCATTGATTTGTTTTGTACATTTCCCTGAAGAACGAAGTCTGCATTCATGAGCAAAGAGTCCAGTTATTGCATATTGACTACGTAGAACGACATGGATCTGGAGAGAGCCCCTTATTGGTTGAAATAAACTTAAAACAATATTCTAGTTCTAGGACAGGTGCCAGCAAAGCCATGATTGGAGCATGAGGCCCCAAGAAGAGTGTGACAGCCATCTTTTTGCAGCCTTGCACTCTTGTATATTTCACCTTTCAATTTACTCCTGAACCCTTAGGACACCTTGCTGAACCTCTACGACTTCAGTTCTTTTCCTTGATATTTCATTTTCACTTGCATTTGCACACAAAATCTCCAAACTTTGACTTTCTCATAAATGGCCATAAAGAGTATTAGTTGTAACCTGCTAATAAACACAAACAGTTTTACTCTGACCATGGGCAAGTAGTGCAAGTCATATTAGCTCTCACGTAGCACTTCTTAATAAATGCTTGTTCTTCAGGCTTCCGAAAAAATAGTCTCAATATTAATTTGAGTATCAAAACATTCAAGTAATATTAATCTGATTTTTCATCTAAGCCTCTTTCAGTGGATGATTACAAGAACATGAAAAAAAAAACAATTACCATATTCCAGTTCCTCTAAGGGTTCCACTATTAAGGTCAAACATAATCCTGTACAACTGACCACCAACAGAAGTGGACACGGGATAACAGTTAAATTAATTTGATTATTCTCACTGAGAAAGCAATGCAAAAAAATTAATTTTTTCAGCAGACAGTTTCACCTTTCATATTACTTTCTAGTTTTTTCAATTGTTTAGATTCAACAAACAGCTTACCACTGCTTTCATTGCTACACAACTTCCTCAGCTGCAAATCTGTAATAGGCCTCTGTGATGAATTTTTATTATATTCCAATTTCCATCTTGAATACATTCACTCTACAGATCAAAGTCTACTGCAAACCACTCTGTGTTAATTCAGAAGGTCACACAGCAATGAATTCAGTGATTACAAAATCCCAATCAGTTTCAAGTCAATGGGTGCTGCATTTAGCATCTCCCACAAGCGACAACTCTGCCGTAAGCAACAATCTCCGTGAGCGACAATTTGCCATAAGTGAAGCTAGTGCTGCAGAGGCTAGTTGCTTATAAGAGATTAATTGGTGGTGCCATTTGTTTTTAACAGAGACATGAATTTTGCCATAAACTATGCCAGTCATATGAAGAACAATAATAACAAACTAAACATTTCAGTTTCTAAGACTCCCACCTGATAGGAGGCTGACCAGTTGGCTATTTACCTATTAAATGTGGCTGCGGGGGTGAAATCTGAAGCTGCAACCAGATGAAATTCCACTGGATTTCTGGTCAGCACTTCTACTCAACTACTCAACCATTGCAATGTTTCCTGCATTATTATTTTCTGATTGAAGTTGCAAAAAGTGTTGATGTGAATTCTGTAGCTGCCCATCCCATCCCTACTTACATTGTATAAAAATAAGTACAAAAAGCTGAAGGGTAACCAAGTCTCTGCCTTAAGCAATTGAATCCTACTGCAGATTACATTGAGTGACTTTTCCAGTCATGGAAAACGTGTCCTAACCATGCTCCACGTTGTTCCCAAACAATATTACGTACCAAAAAATACTAGATTATTTCTTCAGTTAAGTTCAAATTGAGAACACTGTCCTAGGAACTTAAAACTTAACATTTGCCATTTTTAATAAACCTACTAGATAATAACCTAGACTCTAACAAATACCAATTTCATCTATAGCAAAATGCCAGCCATAATATTAAATATAGCATTGTAATATATATTAACTTTCCTACTGTAATTAGTTTCAAACACCATTCTACATTTAAATTTCCTGGCACTAGTCCTCATCAGCTATAAGTCTTTGAGTTTCTGGCTGACTTTGATCTGTTCTTTGAATTCCACCTCTGCTAAAGACTTCATCTTCATTGTCATCCTGATCATTAATTAGGCCAGCATCATCCTGGAATAACAACACAAACTCAGCTTACACACAATGGCTTCAACAAAAACTACAAACTAGGTTTTACCACTGTTAACAAAACAAACAAACAAGTAACATGTATTCCCACATTGATGGACAAAAGAAGACAAAGCAACAACCACATGCATGCATGAAAGTTTCTTAATAAATGAAGGAATAAATGAAATAGAAGGAAAATAATAAGGAGTGAAGGAAGAAAGGAATGACAAGGGGAATCAGACGGTTGGTTGGCGGAACAAAAGGCACTCGTAAATTGAACAAAAAATCATCAAATTACATTGTGAAAATTTATTCTCAAACATGACTTTTAGTTACTAGTACATACAATAATTAACAATAATATTACATTTTCATAAACTAGTAACCTACTACTCAAGGATTCAATGAAATTACACATTAATACTTTCGGTGTAATTGAGGCAGCATTTCCAAAAATCAACATCATTGTGACTGCTAAGTTTAAGTGGAGGTTTTAAAAATGAAAATTAATTTGCTGTGTATTGTTCAGTAGTTTATTTCAATCTTTACCACCATTTTCATAAGTAAAATGGGAATCCTCAGAAAATTAAGGAAATGGTTTAATTTAAAATGGGCATAATTATTTATTTTATTCCATAATTTAAAATAAAATATTTTATCTTTCTCTAGATGTACAGTGCAAGAACTTTAAAAACTCAGCCCTGTAAGTACGAACAGTAGTTTTCATGCAGCCACTCGGTCTGTACATGTATAATCATGTGATTATTTACAGGTATTTCAGCTTCACATTATTCAATGAACTTGAAAATAATGTCATTACTAACTATGTACCAGTTGCTTCATGTTATGTTCTACAGGAATGTTCATCCTTGCAGAGGTTTGTATTCCAGTATGACCTTCGCATTAATTTTCTTGACAATTAGAGTACTCTCATATGATTAATATTTATTTTCTTTCTAACAAAAAACCTTAAAATCTATGATTATGAAAACTACTGGTTAACATTGACAGATTACAGTTTGACTTTGTGCTAAAATATACTTAGCATTTAGATAAGTGAATGGAGAAGGAAGACTTGCATACCAACATGCAAAGACAGATGCAGAGAAGAAAGAGGCAAGATTAGACAAAAGCAGGGAGGTATACCATTCGTCCAGTCCAGAGTCTTTTAAGATCACCGCGTAGCCAGCCAATCACATAACCAGTAATCAGAGTACATGGCACCAAATACAGCAAGGCAGGCTGACCCTTCTCCATAACAAACAGCATCACAAATGTGATCAGCAAGCCTATGCCATATGCTGAGAAAAAAACAAATAAAAAATTAATATTCAATTCAAAACACAGTACACAACATACATAACAGCATTGCAAATGTGATCTGAAAGCCTATGCCATGCCTTAAGCTGAGAGAAATTTAATAAGCTAACATCAATTACGATCAAGTCAGCTCATACCACATTTTCTCAGTTAAATGCTGAGGGAATCTATTCAAAGCCCAGCATTTATTTAACAGCTGTATTTTTCATCAGTTTTGATAGCCTTGATTTTGTCCTCAGTACTTTAAGTTCAATAAGTAATAATTATGTACAACCAATTTTGGTTCTAGTCAATAAAATTCAAAACAATACTGGACAATTTGGTGCCCAGTGGAGGTCGTGGTAAGCCAAAATTGAATGTTCTTTGGTTTGAATGAGTGGCATAAATTGAACTGATGTACTGTAGAGGTTCATGAACCTTTTTGAGATTTCCATAACTAGTTATTGATGGGAAAAAGCTACATAAAGGTTCAGTTTCAATAAACACCAGACCTCAAGTAGAGGCCAGTACCTTGAATAAACACCAGGAAGCTTATTTCAACTTTGACTGTGTAGACCCAGCATTTATTTGTGGCCAGACGTTTAATCAAGAAAATAATGCTGGTTTACAGGGCTGTCATCAGTAGAAGTCAGCTGGCTTTTATGGCCAGCATCAACAATTAAGATGGCTGTCCACTCAGAGTTTGATAATGACTAAGCAAACTATTTAAAATAAGTGACAGTTTTCAGACAAGTCATCTGGATCATTTCTAGTTAAGTTGAAGATGCATTCAAGACTGCATGCTTCAGTCTTGAGCTTATTGCTCTGTTAATGAAAAAGTGTCCATTATTTGTCCTCAACTAGCTAGCTAATGTGATTGGCCATTTTCCTTCCTTCTGCTGTAACAGATTGTCAGAAAAGTCAAACACAGCCCTAGTAAGTAACACCTGAAATACACTTTGAAGTTAAAACACAAGTTGAGGCTTACCTATAGTTGTTGCAAGGTAATATATCTTGCGTGGTGTATTTGACATGATGTCAAATGAGTGACAAAATCCAATATAGAGGGCTGCAAGCAAACAATCAATGGAAATCAATCCACAGTTAGGCAATAACATTTTATCTTTGCATCATTCAACAATAAGGTTTCTACAATGCCAGAACAACAAAGTACATGCTGGAGAGACAGAAAGATCAATGCACGAACAGGTTAACGAACATGCCGGGGACATAAAATTACGCCTTGTGCAAAATCAGACCCCAGCTGTCTCAGAACATGCCAATGAGACTGGACACAGTCCACTCTGGGACAATGTTAAGTTTATACGTAATTGACCGCAACCCACACTGGTACACCCGTACAGTTAAGAGGCCATTCACAGAAGACTTCACCCTAACAACATCAATAGGGATAATGGAATTGAGATTCCAGAAGTGTGGATGTCCACAATCAAATAGTACAACAGCCAATCAGTATCACAGCGGACCTCTGAGGGAACAGCGTCTAGTCAGAACAACAAGGATTGAAATGTGCCAATCACAAAAACCACAGTGCTACTTATAATGATCTAACGCCGGTCAACACCATCGCCTGATGAAGACAAGACAATTAGTAGTATAGTTGTCAAAACCACATCAAAGTGTGATAAACGATTAGTTAAGCTATCAAATCTAAAATACAACCTGTATAGATCTACAATAACAGAGATTTACAAGTAAGTACTTTCACTGTGAAGAATATCATTTTGTGGGAGTAGCAGAACTTCACGGTCAATTGATTCATAGCTTATAATAAGAAGTACTACTGACAGTATTTGCACTGGCATCCCTAAGGTGAATAATTTATTAAATAAATTAAGAGATGCCAGTAGTTCCCTATATAAATACACCATATATTGAATGACAGCAGCAAACACACAAGAGAATCATTCTTTACTATGTAAAAACTAGCATTTGTTTAAAGACCCCTAAAATGCTTACCAGGAACCAGAATATCTCCAAATCCCAGTAAGGAGTATGGTCTGAGACACACAGACAGTGTTGATTTACTGAGACGAGGCACCTTGAGAACCATCGGTAACTGTTCCTTACTTCCACCTCCTTCACAAAACAACAGCAAATTGAACAAAATGTAAGATGTTTCAAGTCAGATGTCATGTGAATGACTATTTAATTAATAGTTCAGGGCTTCTGATAGGTCGCGGAAAAAAAGACAAATTTCGCGAGATTTACAGAGACAAGTTCACGGAAAAATGGCCGATTTCATTACACACACACACCCACACCCACACCCACACACACACCCACACCCACACCCTTAAACAAGTCCCTTACAGAGTGTGAGCAACCTCCTCCTTTGTCCAAAATACAAGCAAAACAAATGAGCTGCTGTTAAAAAATGTGGGCGGCTATTACAAGCAAGTGATTTCCCAACTCCCTCTGACCCCTTTTCAAGTGTTTGTACCACTCAAATTTTGAACAAGAAAGCAAGGGGTACTACATGTACAACTCGGCCATGGCTCATCCCCTCAATTTCGACCACAAACAAGATCCCACAGATGACGTAGCATGGCTTTTGAAATATATAAATGTGGCATGACATTAACTAAACATAATTAATTTTCTGGGTAAACTGAAAGTTCAGGGCAAATGCTAATTAAAAACCTCATGTCTGGTGAAAGCTGGGACTGTAGTGGCTATGTAAAACTGGATGACTAAGGCCAGTTATTTTGGGGGAAAAAAAGGCAATATACTAAAACCAGGCTCACCCCAGGTGGCCCAGATAAAAAACAGACTGAAGAGACTGTTTGCAATCTCCACATACACGGTACATGGAGACCCAGGGGTAGATATGCAATAGTCCAGGCAAAGCAAAGTCAGATAGGAAGGACAAAAGCAGCAAAGAATAGTCAAATTATCCCACATCATTCTTTCTTTGCTGTTTTTTCTTCACGTACTTGTGTTGACTTTTCCTCTCTCTAACTTAATCTGGCCCTGGGTTTCTGAATATGCACATACACTACACAGTTCCTACCTGTAGCAACTTCCACCATCACACTTTTGCCAGCAGAGAAGAACGGAGTGATGAACACAAAGAATATGTCATAAAGAAGCAGCAGTACCAGCAGTATGGTGCAAACTTTCAGATTAGGCAATCTGATATTTCTAATCAGACTAATACAGAATGAAATTCCCAGGATATCTTGCAGCACCCAAGCATAACTAGAAGAAGACATTAATACTAGTTACAATCAAAACTGTTAGAGTGGTAAAATGGCAGTGTAGGATTTGATCTGGTGGCAACTCATTTCTAATCACATGACTGCCTCCCTGTTGATCATGTAATTGGCAAACTAGAACTTGCAATGAATGTTAAATCTTTTATGAGAGCGTATACAAGTCACTTTGTTGCCATGAACGCTGACCTAGACCATTTTACCGTAAACTAGTTCTTATTAATATTCATCTCTTTTTCTTACCTATAAGGCTACAACTGTAGGTGTAGTTTTCCATTTATTTATCATTTTCCTTCATTTTGTTAAAATAATTATATTATGTAACATTTTTAGAGAGGGCCACAGGTTCGTCAGTTTTTAACTGTAATGTGTTTTACCCTCATGATATCAAGTTGTTATTATTTTTATTATAATTGTTATGAACCATAACTAGTAATTGCATCTGCTCTCTCTATGAGCATGAGCATCTCTGTAACTTTATAGTCTGTATAATGTGACGTTTTGTTCAAGAAAAAAAGGTGAATTCAGTGTAAATGTGGAATACGTTGCCATTAGACCTAAGAAGTGTGCACAATATGTCACTTTTTAAATCAGGCCTAAAGAGCACTTCAGATGCTGACAAGTATGCTTCATCAATAGGCCTTTTATCGTTTATTGCTTATTCTTTGTGTGTGGTTTGCAGGTTGTTCGCACTTTGAATCCTTATTAGACAGTCTGCATAGCCCATTTAAACCAGCCTATGCTAAACTGTTGAAATATTGTTAATTAATAAATAAATAAAAATATTACTGTAGGACAAAAAATTTAAATTTTACTACCGAACAACGAACAACAAATGAATTCACACCTTAGACATTCAACACTTCCTGTTACATCATTCAATACAGTGGCCAAATGTGTTTAAGGTGGCTCCAAAGGGTTCTTGTTTTTTTCGATGCATTATATTTGGGAGTTAAAATATTTAGGTTAGAGTTGGCCAATCATGATCAAATTTTGCCACAAAATAACGATAATATCAAAGTGTCAATTTTTTGAAGATTCCTTAAGAAATTTGTTGCCATGGCAACACAGTTGGGTTTTGAAGTATGACCACAAAATAGAAATATCCTGAGTTTGCTTGAAAATTTGACAGTGAAATTTCTTTAAATTTTGCATACGGCCTTTGATTCTAGTAAGCTACCTAAGGATTAAGTTAAAGAAAATTCTGTCGAAAACTTTCAGCAAGAAACACCTTTTTACGAATTTACCTTTAACTTTTCTCCCGTACGACAGAATTTTTTTAATCTCGCTTGCAAAACTCTTTGGGCATATAAGAGTTAACATGCACAAAATCAAAGAAATTTACCGAGCGGAAGCGAAATTATGTTCTTCCTAAGTTACAAAATGTTGAAAATTTCGACACAACAAGATAGGCAATTGCGCATGCGCAGAAATTGTCATGCCACTCTCGGCACGCGGTTTCAAGTCTGTTTATTCGTGGTTTATTTCGTTGGGCATTTCTTTTGCCCTGATGACTTTCTTTACGTTTGAAAAGGTGACGTTTTGGGTGGATCGGTGCTTGTCGAAGAACATTACATCATTTGTTTTGGCACCAAATATAGCGGAATGTTTTCCTGCTCATGCAGATTGATTCTATCTCAAGTGAATTCATCAGCACTTCGCTCAGAATGGCGACTAATGCTTCTTTTACACCTTGGGAACAAAGATTGTCTTAATCCTCGCAAGACAGGCTGCTTTCTGTACTTGTTTTGATTTATCGTCTGCCTGAAGAGCCTATTTGAACTCCGTGAAAACTGAACTTATCTCCAAATGTTTGCAAATGTTCGCAGCGTTCGTTCACAAATATTATGTTTTTGAAAGCGGTGGTGGACTTTAGCTTACTGTTCAAGTGATACCACTGTACAATTATTTACCTGTCAACGATTCTTAACCTAAACGAGGATTCAGATTAGAAACGTATGTGATGGAGAGCAAATACTTCTACCAAAGTGGAATGTGCTTGAAAATCTTAAAAAACAACAGAGTTTCGAAAATACTGCAATCAGGCAAGGTTGTCCTTCAAACGGAGTTCAGGATTGAGCAATGCGTACATGGATACCACTTCGGGATTATACGTCTTAAAGGAGCACAAGGACAGAATTAACAAAAAGACAACATTTCCGACTATAAAAACAATACATTGAAGAAGTCCCTTATGTAGAGGTATGTATTGAAACGAAGACAAAACTACCTTTGATGATCTTCGATAAGTGTCAATGTTGTCAAGAATTCTCTGTTGATGAAACTTGTTCGATTGATTGATCAAAACTCAATTTAAAAAGAACCGCTTTGAAGGTTTGAAGAATTGTTTTCGCCCCAGGAAAAACCAATAACAGTCAAATTATCAATATTACCAGTTCGGCAAGATAGAAACCATTTCTTTTATCCGCACATTTGGAGTATTTCATACCAAACGAATTTACAAAGATAGCACGCGGTAATGTTTTGAAATTATTCTACAGGTCGGTTTTTCTTATTGCATTACGGAAAAAAAATGTATTACCACCAAACTATCGCACCATCACTTAATTAAGCAAATAAGAGAGCACTTCTTTTATCCAGAAATGTGGAGTATTTCCCAGAAAACTAACTTGAAAAAACTAACTTGCTTTTAGCAAGCCGACTGCTGATAAAAATATAGCGTGCGATGAATTGTTTTGAAATTCTCTTGTACGCTTTTTAATTACGTTTCGCCAGTAAACAGATTTACGGTGAAACTGAGATTGAAACTACCACTTCAGCAAAATAGAAAGCGAATCTTAATCACCTCAGTGTTTGTAATATTTTCTTTGTAGCGGCTGGTTTGTCAACATTCCGACACGAATAAGTCTCTTTACTGAGTCAAAATCTGTCTGTTTCACGAGGTATTTTTTTCACTCACTGCAAGTTTAATTTTGTTACACTAATTTTTTCGTTTAGTTTTAAATTCTTGCCCTGTTATTTCATGATGTGAAGACAATAAAAACCTTTTACTGTAGTCTACATTGTTTGTGCTAACAACACCGTAAACGTGTGTGTGTGCCTGTTTTTTTTTTTTGTCTTTTTTCTAAATGGGAATGTTTTCTCAAAAATATGAATCGGAGTTCGCGAAAAATTTGCCCTGGCACGGAAACGGTGCCAGACTTTTTTCCTGTGACCTGGACATAGAAAAGGCTTCCGAGGTCAAAACAGCCAGTGAAAGAAACTAATGGTAAAAAGATGACTATTCTAGGGCCTTTATACGATTTCACTGGAGATGAGCGAGTTTTGAAGTCACTGTCCTCTCTAGCACAGTTCAGTTGCACAGCCTCTGCATATAAGCTTACTGCTCTTCATATGCGGCTGAGTTGACGATCGCGTTGATGACATTGAAGAGGACATGATTCACAAGTGAATTGTCACCTAAGTTCCAGTCCTTTTCAACCTTGCCTACACGCAGCTTTTAAAAGACCGGCGCAAAATATTAAATCCCGACGAGAGCGCGACGCCATTTTTGTTTGTTTGTTTTAATTTTTGAGTCTCATGCGAAAATTGGAACCCAGTCTGCGCGCGCTCAACAAAACTGTTTCAAGCCTCCTTAAGTTTGAATTCAGCCACATGGAACTGTGTTGAATGGAAATGTTAAATCCATAAGGCCAAGGCCTAATGGAGACTAAGGCTAAGCCTTGGAAGTGTTAGATCTATCACACCACACTAACCAAGAGCTTCACTTAAGCTTCGATCAGCTTGGAAAGGCATTTCAGTTCAATAGTTACATATTTCATTCTGTTGAATAGTTGCCCTACATGTACCTTTTATTCCTCTCAATACCCCACCAGATTGACAGGGTCATGCTGAATACAATCAGTCCAATAATTCTGATCTGTGGTTGTTCCTTTAGCAGTGGAATTTTATTTGGTGGAACTTTACAGTCTCCTATAGATCAATAACAAGACAGCAAAGAGCTACATTAAAACTGGATTTCAGTACCATACTGTAGTTCACACGTGTATTTTTTACAATAGATATATACAGACTGAACTGAAAACCTTTTTGTTATCTGTTTTCAGTGATTAAAATGTGTGCCATCAAATAAATAAATATGGTACAGTTGGACTCCAAAACTCATCAAAAGTTTGTAAGTTGCAAGTTCTGACAGAAGGACTTTGAAAAGATTTCCACAATTGCCCTCACTTAAAGCTAACAGTCAACATTAAATGTAACTGTTTTAATCAATCAATCAATCAATCAATCAATCAATCAATCAATCATAACCTACTCTGTCAATCCAAAAATTTGTAATTTAAAATATATAAATGAAATCACATGTATGTAATTTGTAGATTAAAATATATAATGAGAGAACATCTCTTGTATTTGGTGTAAAGAGGTTTTCATTTTTAATTATTATTTAAAAATATTAATTCAGACTAGCAAAAACACACTGTACATACCAAGAGGAAGCCAAAGGACTATGGGTCTCAGACACTCATACAATCCATTGCAGGCAGCCAAACAAAACAGCACTATCACAACATACACCAGGTAGTCATAAAAATAATACAGCAACAGCAGAGTGCCGCAGATGAGAACCACAAATATCACGACCATCAGAGGGGTCACCACAAGCGACCCATTATCATCATCTTGCCCTTCAACTTCTCTGTTGCCCTCATTTGATGAAGTATTTCCTTGCAGCAGGCCACTCCTAGAGAGCAACAATTTCAACTTGAGAACTTCGAAACATAACAGATGTGCCACAGATGAGAACCACAAATGAACACGACTATCTGACTATCTGACTAGACTATCACGACCATCAGATTATTTAACTTAACTTGCCTCTAACAGCCTGTAAGCTAAGTGTTACATATTAAGTATGTTAGACTGTTAAATATACATACTATACATACCAACAAATAATTAATTCAAAATTAAATTAAACTTACATTAATTTCTTGTTAGAGACCCCAGCCCAGTAGGCGCCAACAGCCACAGTGCATATGGCTAGGACCCACAAAATGGCAAGATTACCATCGATGTTAGCAGTTTGTGGAACGTATAGCTGTACTTTTACTTCTCCACCCAAATCCTGCAAAAGATAATTATGTTTGCAAGAATATGAGCCATGAAAAAACTTCAAATCTCCTGATAAATGGCACATTCTTCTACACCTGTGCAGCAAGAATGTAGGTGGAAGACAGAAAGGTTTCAAGGGGTGGTGTGTGGACAAAAGGGCCGCTCTTACTATTACTGCCTAAACTTGATGACTTGAGGGTGATGTAAATTTTTTAACTATAAGCACATCAAGATTTGAGATAAGTTTTGTTCTTGTTGCAGTAATGGCTACTGTTCATTATTTAGATTCTAACCATTTTTGAAAACTCTGAACAGCTAATTCTGGGAATTGCCAAAGGAAAAGGGGTGGGGGGGGGGGAGGGCAGTGGAATAAAGCGTAATTATGTTAAAAGATAATTCTATACTCTGGAATACAATGCTAGGTATTTTGCAGTTTCCAGTGTTTTCCCCAATTTTATCTGGTTTTAGCACTGAATCCACTTAAAAAAATGAGATTTTTTCAATAGAACCAATCCATTTATAAATAAATGACTATACGTAAATTTTGTAATCCTAACCTCAATACGAGGGTTGTCCAATACTCACCACTTGTTCAAGTTGTGAAAGTGGTGACTCAAGTGGTGCAACTGGTACAAGTTGTACAAGCGGTGAAGTGGTGAGTGTGAGACGTTTCAGTGAAACAACATGAAGAATTTATTGGTGCCTTTGCATATCATTATTAATAGACAATTAGAATTTGAGCGTTGTTTTAAGGAAGGGTTCTAGTCAACTCGTACGAGTGGTGCAACTGGTGAAATCAAGTGGTGAAATTGCATATCATTACTCTTACTTACCGTCCATTTGAGTTGTGAGGAAGGGGGTCCTTTCAAGTGGTATGACTCATTCAAGTCATGCAAGTGGTGAAATTGCATATCATTACTCTTACTTACAGTTCGGTAGAGCTGTGTGGAAGGGGGTCGTTTCAACTGGTACAACTCGTTCAAGTGGTGAAATTGCATATCATTACTCTTACTTGCAGTCCGGTAGAGGAGTGAGGAAGGGGGTCCTTTCAAGTGGTACGACTCGTTCAAGTCGTTCAAGTGGTGAAATTGCATATCATTACTCTTACTTACAGTTCGGAAGAGCTGTGAGGAAGGGGGTCCTTTCAAGTGGTATGACTAGTTCAAGTTGTGCAAGTGGTGAAATGTGTGGTTCCAGAAAATATCCATACCCCCCCACGGAAGGGATTGGAATTTCCAGGGGGGGTGGGGGGTCAAAGGCCCAGGAAAATCCTGAAGGGGTGGGGGGTGTTGTATCAATTTATATTATTTTTTCC
This sequence comes from Siderastrea siderea, assembly GCA_964030785.1. Lineage (NCBI taxonomy): Eukaryota > Metazoa > Cnidaria > Anthozoa > Scleractinia > Rhizangiidae > Siderastrea > Siderastrea siderea. The sequence continues at coordinate 26,710,659 of OZ034968.1, read as the reverse complement.
AGACTGGTTCCATTATTCCTATATGTTTAATTTTCTTTGTTTGCATTTTGCTTACCGATCTGCGGACGCAAACATTGATCTTGTTAACTGCACAAAAGTAATATTTTCAAGGTGGTCAGGCTCGATTTCTGGTGCTGCGAGAGTCCGGTCATTTTACCAAACAGCGGCTGATTAGCGAACAGCTCACGCTGTGGAAGATGAGCAAATCCCGTAAATTACACCAAGAATCTCTGTCACACATATTTAAGCAGATACGTCTGTCATTTGATTTCGAACTGTATCCGTCTCTGCTAGTAGCAGCGCAGACATTTACATCGCATTTCTTCGCTGTTGTTCGCCGGCGTGAAAACTATCGTTTGAACTGAATTATTGGGTCGACATTGAGCACAGTAATAATTCGGAATCGACACAAAACAGTTCTTGATCCCGCTAAGAATAATTCTTGATCGAAAACTACGTAAAAACACTGTAATAATTATAGAGCGATTTTCCTCGGACCGTGAAACAGTTACTGTACAAGTATTATACTGTTACGCCAAATTAGTTGCTGCTAGTCAAGGGACGGCTGAAGTCTATTAGTTTCTATTCCCAAAAGGAGATTAGTCTAAATCAAAACACAAGAAAAACAACACAAAATGGACAAGCACAAATATACAGTGAACGTGTGGTTTATTTTTCCTTTATTACTGATTCTCGAGTCATGTTACGACAGCGGAAATGCACATGTATATGATACTTGTTGCAACATTAATTTTACCACCTCGTGTAATTTTTTGGGAAAATTCCTCCACAGAAGTTACAAAAACTGCCTTGTTGGTCAGTGGAAATACTTTTAAAGCAGTAAGGGCACTCACGCGGGTTTACATGCTGCATGGTCGAGAGTTGTTGCGAATATCTATTCTCTTCCATACTTTTGAAAACATTTACATTTGTTGCACTTTTCTCTGGCTTATATGTCCGGTCCTTCGTCAGAAAAGCAGAGCACGAGCTGGAAAGTTTTCCACTCTAGGTGTTTGTGGATTTAACGAGGGAGTCTTGCAGGCAATTCCAGTTGAAGGAAATTTCACAGCAGATCTAATAACTGATGTAATAGAGATTCAAGTGCTGCCACTCTTGCCCGCGAACAGTTATTTGGTGGCTGATAATGCAAGTGTACATAAAGAAATCGTATTATGCAGAATTTTAGCTAGAAAGATCATTACTCTTGTTAAACTGCCAGGCTATAGTTATGATTTAAATCCCGTCGAAATGGTCTTTGGAATCAAAAATAAAAACATGGCCGTTTCAGGGGTTTTGACTCAAACATTAATATTTCGGCATGAAATAAACGGGCAAAATTTCTTCGGTAGCAGTGGAAAATCACATAGTCATCATTACAATTGCATAAAGCAAGTATAAAATAAATCCCAAGTATTAAAAGGGAAGTGTTTGATGGGAGCGCGTAACATGAACCATCATGACATCGCGCACAGGTAACTTTTGGCAAAAATAGAATCCGGTGCCGTGATCACTCGTGCATGACACATTGGCTGTGAAGCGAAAACTTGAGAACGAAGTCGTTCCTTCTCTGAATCATAAATTATTTACTATACTTTAGTAAAGCAAAAATATATCAATAATATGATGATCAGAATGTGTTTATTCTCAAATGCAGAACTAATATATTGTAAATGGCAAACATTTATCTTGCAGAATGCATGCCGATTGAATTGGCCGGTCGTTTTATTAATTTGTCGTGCTTAGCGAAACAACGTTTTTCGGCTAATAAAATACAACTGAAAGGAAGCAGATACTGAAATTCGCTGTCAAGCATCTGCAACCACAAGCAAATTTGGTCGTCAAGAAGAGTGCATACAGTGACAATACTGTGGTGTGAGCCCATGCAGCCGAGAACAAGCTAAAAGAAGAACGTTTTCGCGCAACGCGACGACAAAAATAACAGCTACAAGGAGGCTTAATTAACAGTAAGCATCACTACGAAAGAACAGCTTGAAAAACTTTATCGTCATTGAAAACATTACAAACATCAAAATCTTCACTGAAGGCCAAGAATGATAAGATTTTCCAGCTGCCAAACGAAAGTTAATGATGCCAAACGAAAGATAATTCTATCTGAAAATATCCGTAAATAGAACATGCAAATTTGGTACACCGAAATCTGACACAAAATGTTGTTTTGATTACAGTACTCATTTTTTACCTTGGCAGCGTAACTTAGCGATTCTTACTCAACATTTATTTCTCAAGAGAACTTATATTTTGCCAACTACTTGAATTATAAATTGAGGTGTTGCTGTTTCGTCAAGATAATGAAGCGGAATTGGTCGTAAATAAAATTTATGACGATATGTCAGATATGCATGCACAATAGCATTTGACATGCGACGTAACTTCTGCTCATATACGCGAATTTAGCAGAAAACGCAAGTAACCATCGAAATTTGGATTCTTAAACTATAGTTTAGCTAATTTTTCGCTTTAAACAAGAAATAGAAATATTTCCAGGGGGTATAGGAAAAAATTGGAATTTCCGGAGGGGGGGGAGGGGTATAGTTTGTGGGCCGTTTTTGGAAAATCCAGAGGGGAGGGGGGGTCATATGAAAAATCCCTTCCGTGGGTGGGGTATGGATATTTTCTGGAGCCACACAATTGCACATCATTACTGTTAGTTACAGTTTGGTAGAACTGTGTGGAAGGCGGTCCTTTCAACTGGTATGACTCGTTCAAGTCATTCAAGTGGCGAAATTGCATACCATTACTCTTACTTACAGTCTGGTAGAGTTGAGAGGAAGGGGGTCCTTTCAACTGGTACGACTCGTTCAAGTCGTGCAAGTGGTGAAGTTGCATATCATTACTCTTACTTACAGTTCGGTAGAGCTGTGAGGAAGGGGGTCTTTTCAACTGGTAGGACTCCTTCAAGTCGTTCAAGCGGTGAAATTGCATATCACTACCCGTACTTACAATATGGTAGAGCTGTGTGGAAGGGGGTCCTTTCAAGTGTACGACTCGTTCAAGTGGTGCAACTGGTGAAACTGCATGTCATTATCGACACTTAGAATTTGAAGAGAGTTAAAACAAGACTTTAACAAGTTGTAGAACTGGTAAGACCACATCGCACTGTGAAAGGGTCGAAGTCAACTCGATGATCACCATCCAGTTGGTTACATGCGATATGTAAGCCATTTTAGTTTGAGTTTTGCAGTTTTGAATGGAATTAAATATTCAAAGCCGGTCTTTGAAATTTGCATACGTACGTTTGTTGTTTATTTATACAATGAAAACTGTTCACGGTAGTTTGTTGGGCGTGTGGGAATTTGGGCTTTAGTGTTTATTATCTTTTCCATGAGTGTTTAACAGAAATAAATGACTCTACTCTGTGGTCAAACATTTGTTACATGAGAAATTACAGTTTGATCCAATTAGAATATGGTATATCGAACGGGAAATGGGAAGAAGCATTGTGTGGTTCCAGAAAATATCCACACCCCCCCCCACGGAAGGGATTGGAATTTCCAGGGTGGTGGGGGGGTCAAAGGCCCAGGAAAATCCTGAGGAGGGGGGGGGGGTGTTGTATCAATTTATATTATTTTTTCCAGACCGGTTCCATTATTCCTATATGTTAAATTTTCTGTTTGCATTTTGCTTACCGATCCGCGGACGCAAACATTGATCTTGTTAACTGCACAAAACTAATATTTTCAAGGTGGTCAGGCTCGATTTCTGGTGCTGCGAGAGTCCGGTCATTTTACCAAACAGCGGCGGATTAGCGAACAGCTCATGCTGTGGAAGACGAGTAAATCCCGTAAATTACACCAAGAATCTCTGTCACACATATTTAAGCAGATACGTCTGTCATTTGATTTCGAACTGTATCCGTCTCTGCTAGTAGCAGTGCAGACATTTACGTCGCATTTCTTCGTTGTTGTCCGCCGGCGTGAAAACTATCATTTGAACTGAATTATTGCGTCAACATTGAGCACAGTAGTAATTCGGAATCGACACAGTTACTGTACAAGTATTATACTGTTACGCCAAATTAGTTGCTGCTAGTCAAGGGACGGCTGAAGTCTATTAGTTTCTATTCCCAAAAGGAGATTAGTCTAAATCAAAACACAAGAAAAACAACACAAAATGGACAAGCACAAATATACAGTGAACGTGTGGTTTATTTTTCCTTTATTACTGATTCTCGAGTCATGTTACGACAGCGGAAATGCACATGTATATGATACTTGTTGCAACATTAATTTTACCACCTCGTGTAATTTTTTGGGAAAATTCCTCCACAGAAGTTACAAAAACTGCCTTGTTGGTCAGTGGAAATACTTTTAAAGCAGTAAGGGCACTCACGCGGGTTTACATGCTGCATGGTCGAGAGTTGTTGCGAATATCTATTCTCTTCCATACTTTTGAAAACATTTACATTTGTTGCACTTTTCTCTGGCTTATATGTCCGGTCCTTCGTCAGAAAAGCAGAGCACGAGCTGGAAAGTTTTCCACTCTAGGTGTTTGTGGATTTAACGAGGGAGTCTTGCAGGCAATTCCAGTTGAAGGAAATTTCACAGCAGATCTAATAACTGATGTAATAGAGATTCAAGTGCTGCCACTCTTGCCCGCGAACAGTTATTTGGTGGCTGATAATGCAAGTGTACATAAAGAAATCGTATTATGCAGAATTTTAGCTAGAAAGATCATTACTCTTGTTAAACTGCCAGGCTATAGTTATGATTTAAATCCCGTCGAAATGGTCTTTGGAATCAAAAATAAAAACATGGCCGTTTCAGGGGTTTTGACTCAAACATTAATATTTCGGCATGAAATAAACGGGCAAAATTTCTTCGGTAGCAGTGGAAAATCACATAGTCATCATTACAATTGCATAAAGCAAGTATAAAATAAATCCCAAGTATTAAAAGGGAAGTGTTTGATGGGAGCGCGTAACATGAACCATCATGACATCGCGCACAGGTAACTTTTGGCAAAAATAGAATCCGGTGCCGTGATCACTCGTGCATGACACATTGGCTGTGAAGCGAAAACTTGAGAACGAAGTCGTTCCTTCTCTGAATCATAAATTATTTACTATACTTTAGTAAAGCAAAAATATATCAATAATATGATGATCAGAATGTGTTTATTCTCAAATGCAGAACTAATATATTGTAAATGGCAAACATTTATCTTGCAGAATGCATGCCGATTGAATTGGCCGGTCGTTTTATTAATTTGTCGTGCTTAGCGAAACAACGTTTTTCGGCTAATAAAATACAACTGAAAGGAAGCAGATACTGAAATTCGCTGTCAAGCATCTGCAACCACAAGCAAATTTGGTCGTCAAGAAGAGTGCATACAGTGACAATACTGTGGTGTGAGCCCATGCAGCCGAGAACAAGCTAAAAGAAGAACGTTTTCGCGCAACGCGACGACAAAAATAACAGCTACAAGGAGGCTTAATTAACAGTAAGCATCACTACGAAAGAACAGCTTGAAAAACTTTATCGTCATTGAAAACATTACAAACATCAAAATCTTCACTGAAGGCCAAGAATGATAAGATTTTCCAGCTGCCAAACGAAAGTTAATGATGCCAAACGAAAGATAATTCTATCTGAAAATATCCGTAAATAGAACATGCAAATTTGGTACACCGAAATCTGACACAAAATGTTGTTTTGATTACAGTACTCATTTTTTACCTTGGCAGCGTAACTTAGCGATTCTTACTCAACATTTATTTCTCAAGAGAACTTATATTTTGCCAACTACTTGAATTATAAATTGAGGTGTTGCTGTTTCGTCAAGATAATGAAGTGGAATTGGTCGTAAATAAAATTTATGACGATATGTCAGATATGCATGCACAATAGCATTTGACATGCGACGTAACTTCTGCTCATATACGCGAATTTAGCAGAAAACGCAAGTAACCATCGAAATTTGGATTCTTAAACTATAGTTTAGCTAATTTTTCGCTTTAAACAAGAAATAGAAATATTTCCAGGGGGTATAGGAAAAAATTGGAATTTCCGGAGGGGGGGGAGGGGTATAGTTTGTGGGCCGTTTTTGGAAAATCCAGAGGGGAGGGGGGGTCATATGAAAAATCCCTTCCGTGGGTGGGGTATGGATATTTTCTGGAGCCACACAATTGCACATCATTACTGTTAGTTACAGTTTGGTAGAACTGTGTGGAAGGCGGTCCTTTCAACTGGTATGACTCGTTCAAGTCATTCAAGTGGCGAAATTGCATACCATTACTCTTACTTACAGTCTGGTAGAGTTGAGAGGAAGGGGGTCCTTTCAACTGGTACGACTCGTTCAAGTCGTGCAAGTGGTGAAGTTGCATATCATTACTCTTACTTACAGTTCGGTAGAGCTGTGAGGAAGGGGGTCTTTTCAACTGGTAGGACTCCTTCAAGTCGTTCAAGCGGTGAAATTGCATATCACTACCCGTACTTACAATATGGTAGAGCTGTGTGGAAGGGGGTCCTTTCAAGTGTACGACTCGTTCAAGTGGTGCAACTGGTGAAACTGCATGTCATTATCGACACTTAGAATTTGAAGAGAGTTAAAACAAGACTTTAACAAGTTGTAGAACTGGTAAGACCACATCGCACTGTGAAAGGGTCGAAGTCAACTCGATGATCACCATCCAGTTGGTTACATGCGATATGTAAGCCATTTTAGTTTGAGTTTTGCAGTTTTGAATGGAATTAAATATTCAAAGCCGGTCTTTGAAATTTGCATACGTACGTTTGTTGTTTATTTATACAATGAAAACTGTTCACGGTAGTTTGTTGGGCGTGTGGGAATTTGGGCTTTAGTGTTTATTATCTTTTCCATGAGTGTTTAACAGAAATAAATGACTCTACTCTGTGGTCAAACATTTGTTACATGAGAAATTACAGTTTGATCCAATTAGAATATGGTATATCGAACGGGAAATGGGAAGAAGCATTGTGTGGTTCCAGAAAATATCCACACCCCCCCCCACGGAAGGGATTGGAATTTCCAGGGTGGTGGGGGGGTCAAAGGCCCAGGAAAATCCTGAGGAGGGGGGGGGGGTGTTGTATCAATTTATATTATTTTTTCCAGACCGGTTCCATTATTCCTATATGTTAAATTTTCTGTTTGCATTTTGCTTACCGATCCGCGGACGCAAACATTGATCTTGTTAACTGCACAAAACTAATATTTTCAAGGTGGTCAGGCTCGATTTCTGGTGCTGCGAGAGTCCGGTCATTTTACCAAACAGCGGCGGATTAGCGAACAGCTCATGCTGTGGAAGACGAGTAAATCCCGTAAATTACACCAAGAATCTCTGTCACACATATTTAAGCAGATACGTCTGTCATTTGATTTCGAACTGTATCCGTCTCTGCTAGTAGCAGTGCAGACATTTACGTCGCATTTCTTCGTTGTTGTCCGCCGGCGTGAAAACTATCATTTGAACTGAATTATTGCGTCAACATTGAGCACAGTAGTAATTCGGAATCGACACAAAACAGTTCTTGATCCCGCTAAGAGTAATTCTTGATCGAAAACTACGTAAAAACACTGTAATAATTATAGTTCGGCAGACAAATATTATCTGTAAGAAATTTACGACTTAGGCGCGTTATATAAATCAAAAATAAAAACATGCCCGTTTCACAGGTTTTGACTCAAACATTTATAATATTTCGGCATGAAAGAAACGGGCAAAATTTCTTCGGTAGCAGTGAAAAATCACACAGGCGTCATCACAATTGCATAAAGCAAGTATAAAATAAAGTAAAAGGCATCCCGAGTATTAAAAGGGAAGTGTTTGATGGGAGCACGTAACATGAACCATTGTTCAGATAAGTTTGTTTACAGAACATTCCCGCGTGTGCGCTGAAATGTTTTCGAATACATTCATGCTGCTTGCAACGTCGTTTTCGGCTTAACTTTACACTAGATAAATCTAGTTGTGCAAAAGTTTTCTAGCTTTGCCAGGTCTCCAGAGAAGGCGGTTTACCACAGCCTTACATCAGCATAAATAAAAGCAGAATTATGCAAATTGCAAAATCGGCGGCATGTCAAACTTTCACCGCCAGTCGACGAGACAACCGTTCGCTAATTGTCATGGAGAAGATTGAATTACACTGCACGATGGAAACTGGAAGGCAATCGCAGTCATCTTCCAAAATTACTGAGAACAAAATGGCTTACAGCAAAACTGCTAGCTGTCTTATTGATTTGCATGCGGGTTTTATATACTGGCAAGCCTTCAATAAAATTTAGGTTCAAATATACCCGCAAAAAATATGTTGTTTTGATTACAGTACTCATTTTTTTACCTTGGCAGCGTAACTTAGCGATTCTTACTCAACATTTATTTCTCAAGAGAACTTGTAATTTGTCAAATACTCGGATTATAAATTGAAGTGTTGCTGTTTCGTCAAGATAATGAGGCAGAATTCGTCGTAAATAAAATTTATGACGATATGCATGCACAATAGCATTTGACATGCGACGTAACTTCCACTCACATACGCGAATTTACCAGAAAACGCCAGTAACCCTCGAAATTTGGATTCTTAAACTATAGTTTAGCTAATTTTTCGCTTTAAACAAGAAATAGAAATATTTCCAAGGGGTGTAGGAAAAAATTGGAATTTCCGGAGGGGGGGGGGGGTATAGTTTGTGGGCCGTTTTTGGAAAATACAGAGGGGTGGGGGGGTTATAGGAAAAATCCCTTCCGTGGGGGGGGTATGGATATTTTCTGGAACCACACATTATGAAGTAAATGTGTCAGTGGAGCGTTTTGAGTTGTGTATGATTCTGAAATGTCAGGGAAACTTTGGTATCAGGTTGTAAAACATGCACAGTAATGTTTTATTTAGTGTATGATGTGGGTGGCATGCTATCGCTTGTCTCTTGGAGAACCCGCTTCTAACACTTTGACAAACTTTGTTCTCAGTTTGCGCAAGGCCTATAGAACGAGTAATAGACATATTATTGTCTCCTATTTCATGTACCTCGCTCGCTTTGAACATAATTTTATGTCTTTCATGTATGTCGCTCACTTTGTACGTAGCTTAAATAACAAGGCAAAATTATAGTTGTCTTCCTTTGGACAGTTTCACAAGGTTTCAATAGAAGAAGTAATCCACATAGCAGTTCGCTTTTAAAACTCTGTAATCAGTTTGTGCAATGCTTATAGAACGAGTAATAGACATGTTATCGTTTTCTATTTCGTGTACCGGCGTATGCACATGAGCTCGGTGTTCGGTTTGTTTCATGCAACAAATGTTTTGGGGTCATACTCTCAAAGAACGAGGCATAGTCACGACTTGTATGAGTTGACTGGGCCCCTGCCTTTCTTAATGAGATGCAGTTTTACTACTTGAACGAGTTGAAAGACTCGTACGAGTTGACTGGGCCCCTGCCTTTCTTAATGAGATGCAGTTTCACCATTTGAACTAGTTGACTGTACAACTCGTGGGAGTTGAGTGGGTCCCTGCCTTAATGAAATGCAACAACAAGTAACACTTCATTTTATTTCACTGAAAAATACCATATCACAACTTGAACAAATCGAACCACTTGCAACCATTGTTTTATGACTCGTACGACTGGTACGAGTTGAATCACCACTTTCACAACTTGAACAAGTGGTGAGTATTGGACACGTTTGAACCTTACATTATTAGAATCTTTAATCATTACAATATTTCTGCTTGGATTTCCCCTTTTAGAAAGCCCTACAGCTGAATGAGGGCTTCTTAAGTGCTGATGCTGACTTATAGAAACTGTTTAATTATTAAAACATTTAATTATGCCAAAACAAAGCTGTACAGATCACTGTTTCAGAATAGACAAAACAAACCTTGATTCTGGTCCAATCATCTTTACTGATGACAGCCATTGGTATGTTAAATTTATCTGTTGAATTTCCATCAGGAGTAAACTGTAAAAAAGGATTAAAAAGAGCATGACTGAAGTTATGAGGAGAATTTTACATCATGATGGATATTTGAACTTTTCTTGCAACAACCAGTGCACACTATTTACAGATCAAATTACAGAAAATATAACTTAAATATGCTGGGTGTTGGTACCCTATCAAATTGAAATATTTCCTTTCATCCCTGAATTCGATTGAAATGATTAAAAAAACTACAAATTAATTACGGTAACACTGAGCTTGAAAACTTTAAAGTAAAGTGGAATTGGAAACACTGACAGGCCACAAAAATTTGGATATGGTAGGAATGACTCAGTGGCTTTTGTTTCATAAAGGTGAACATATCCAAAAACTATACTCCACTTCCAGGTGTTTAATACTTCCTCTATGCTGTACAAAAAATGTACATGGACCAGTGACTACTTACCAAAGTATCATTACTGATGATAATGACCTCCTTTGCTCCAGGATTTTGTGCATATATTCCTTTTTCAAGTAATGTACAGTTTCCTCTTTGAATAGCAACAGCTGCATCTTTCATGTCAGATGGATTTTGAGCTGGCTGGCATAGTAGGGGAGGCTTGGCTTCAACCAGTGAATATTTCAGCTGACAGAAAAAATGTAACACAAGATGTGACAATCATCATTATCAAAAATGCCCATAAATTTAAAAAATCAAACAAAAATAGTCAAACAAAAATGTTGAGTGGTATGGTTTCAAAAAAAATCCAATCAACAGACAGTTCATTGACAAGTAACATTTCTAGCTGTCATCAGTCAGTCGCCCCTACCCCAACACATGAATGAACACCACAAGTTTAATCGACAGTGTCAAGGTTAGCTGCCTAACATTACCTTTTGTTATAATACAATCATGATCTAGCTGTTACATTGTTAGCTTACTTAAGCAATCTCAGTTGGTCCCATCCATCTCAAAAATAAAGGTCACCAGTTCAAGCCAGCTTAGCAAGCCTAACACAGGAGCAGGTCCAGGGAGAGTGGATTGGGTGGCTAGCCACCCCTCCTTGCCACCCCTCTCTTTGGGTTCGTTTAAGCTTGAAATTAAGAAAGGGAACAAGGCTATCACTGAGGTGATTTTGTCTCTGATTGTTCCGATATCATTCTGTCAGGTCAGCCACCCCCCCTTCAAAAATCCTGGATCCACCACTGCCTAAGATTACCATTTGTGCTAGAAATGTAAGTTTCTGTCTGAGTTTGAATGTCCAAGTTAGCATGCAAGTAAGCTCTCTCAGGGGTGTGGGCGTGATAGAGGGAAAGATGGAGAGAGAGCTTGCAACGACGACTCAGGAATTTGAATTCCACCTCCAGCGCAGCTGTGGCTCCCTGTTGTCTGAGCTGTCAGATTTTGGCCAATCAGCGTAAACCAAAAAATGTAACAAACATGTTAAACACGTGAAAGAAGGTCAGATTCCATGTGTTATGCAAATTTGATGCAGTTTTGACCTGAAACTAACTTCGGACCGTATTCTCTATTTCTTACAAATTCTTTAACAGTTGTCATTGACTTTAAGTTTCAATATTAGCTTCATTTAGTGTTTCAATTTTTATTCCCTCTTCCGTGCCCCCACCCCCCGAGAGAGCTTGCTCGCAGGCTATGTCCAAGTGAAAGAAGTATACTTAACCAGAAATCAGGCTCTCCCCAGCCCCTCCCTAACTCTTCTCTGGGAAGGAAGAAGGCCTAGCAGCAGCCGTTCGAACAGCTATCATAATTATAGAGAATATTTTTCTGAACAGATAACCCTAGCCGTTCAAACACATGAACATTTTTGGAACGGCTACACACTGCCATTTGAACGGCCTCCTACATGTACCATTCGTGAATGGCTGATGAATGGCAAGTGAATGCCTTTTAGCCATTCTCATGGATATCCATTAATGTACATTTTTGTGTGAGAGGTCACATTTCTTTGTTAGGTCTTGAGAGTGTAAAAAAGTCTGATTGAAGACTTTTTCGTGATTGGTCATGGACGAAAACAAACAGAAAGGATATCATTTCATCCTGACTGGTTATTTGGCTTACTGTGACTTCCGGGTGAGATGGCGCTACTTAATTACAGGTTTATTGCCAGGGCTCAGATTCAATTCTGGAGTAATTACCAATTTGGGTAAATATGCAGAAATTTTATCAGCCAAATTATATGAAGTTTAGAAGCTTATAAAACTACGAAGCACTGCAATATTTATTGCTATTAGCTAGTACACTGTAACTTTTTATGCATGGTTCAATTTTACCTGTTACCACCCCCACCCCCCTCCCCTGGGCATCCCCTGGGACAAGTCCAGCCCTTCGGGCCCAAGGGTGGGAAATTGTTTGAAACGGTTTTGTCCCTGGGGGTAGGGGGGCGGGGCCAATCGAAAATAACTTCTCGTTTTTCTTGTGAAGCACGTCACTAGCTTATCGCTTCTCAGTTGACACAATGGCGCCGGACCGCGTAGAGAAGACTGCCTATTTCCAGGGAAAATCTCTAGAATTTGTAGCAGATTGGTTGGAGAAGAATAACTCCTCAAAATTAAAATCTGTATTCAAAGGCACGTTTATTATAAATTGTTTAAGGTAGTAGATACCCGCAAAAACAACAACATTTTGTCAAATTTGTCGTAAAGAGTGCTCTATGGTAAGCAGATATTTAACCAAAACTCACTACAAACCAAAAGTACATTGTCTCAGCTGCCTTTGGAACTTACTTTAATCTGGGTATGTCGAACAGTGGCTTGGTCAGTGGGGGAGCCACTTGGGCACCTGCAGTGAACTGCCAATTATTTTGGGGCAGGTCGTTCTCCTTCAAAACCAGTCTAATCACAGCCAAAATTGGCAACAACATAAAACAAACATTGAAGAATGCAATGATCTACTTTTTTTTTGAAGTCTGGGGGGGTGCATGTTTCCATAGCAACAGTTGAAATTAAAAAATAGTTTTCACTCAAGTTGGTTTGCCTTTATCAAGTTAAGGTTTTGTCTCATGGCTTCAAAAACTACATCATTGCATTCTACACCCAAAAATACATAAGGTCACCAAATTTCATTAAAATTGGACGATTGGTTTTCTCAAATGACCTGCCCCGAGACTGCGTAATCATAACAAGAATACTGGACTATAAAGCCGTGCATCTGTTTCATACAAATACGCTGAAGAAATATTTCTATGTTTGTGATGAACGCCATCCATTCGAGTACGCATCAAACGCACCTTCGCTAAAAATGCTGTCATCAATTTGCTCACCGGACCTCTTTCGTGCATGTGCTATAATTAGAAGAAAACATGCGGTGAAGAACATTTCTTTACTCGCAAGCTGAATGCCAGTATGGTTAGACCTTTTTCTTCAGTTTTCTTCTTCAATGTAGTGTCCATGTTTTTTAATACTATGTAATATCCTTCGTTCAGTAAACTCTAGAAAAGCATTTAAGTTCTTGTCAAAACGTCTGGTTGTGCTATTGTACGGAAATCAATTTTGAACACAAAACAACGTATTTGTGGTCGATGAGGAGTCCCGGGGGTGGGGAATGGTCTCTTTCTGCGTGCCCGGGGGGTGGGGAATAGACTGCCAAGTAAGAAAAAAATTGGAAATCCCCGGGGCTGTGCCCGGGGGGGGGGGGGGGATGGTAACAGGTAGAATTGAACCCTGCATTACCACAGCCTCTGCCCTCAAACTTTAAACAGAGAAGTAATTTATTACACATCAGCAAAATTGTGGAAATCAAATCTAATTAAATATTTGCAAAAGAAATTTTGTCTAGAAAATTTTTGCTAACCATTGCTGGTTACCTAGGCAAATGCCTAATAGTATAGTAACCAAATGCTGAAGACTACAAACCATTGGTTAATGGGATACTATTAAATTCGAACCCTGAATAAATATAAAAAGTGATCTTTTTAATCTCGACTTGTCCTTTCAAGGTTTCAAAATACTTGGCAGCAGTTAATAGATGGGCAAAAAAAAAAGAAAAAGAAAGAGAAAATGTCCCTGATGAATCACGTATTTCAAAGAAAATCTCCTGGCCAAGCATTCGTTGATTTCTCTAACAGGACAAGTTTTAAATGCTGTGAAAGAAATTGACGTCGTGCTATTTACCGTCTTATCAAGTTCTGTTGGAAGGCTTCTCCCGGCCCATTTCATGTTGTAAGCGATGCAAAAGTCTCGTGAATCTCTCGTTCCTTCGACATGAAGCACTCCTAAATTACCCGCATCCTGTCCATGTCCCTGACAAAACAAGCACAAATTTTCCAATATTTTGTAAACAAATTCAATGTAAAAATATGCGTTGTTTTTAAAGGGCCATCAAAACACACCTGAGTCAGAAAACCGAGGAAAAAGACCATAAATACCAAGCGGCCTGATTCCGCCATCTTCCAACTTGTCCTTTCCCTTTTGATTTGAAAGAGACTGGTACATAATTACATCATAGCCTACACGTCCGCGGGCTGTTTAGTCAGCGGAAACTAATGGAGACAATTGGTTGGTAGTTGGTTGCAGCGAAGCTTGAAGGTTGATGTGTTATGGAAGAGCAATCTAAATACTCGAAATGGCTTGCTCGAGAAGCTCAGCTGAGTCAAAAACACGAAGAAATGTAAGTTACATTTGATTTTCCTGCAAGTTAGTTAGTGCGCTTTATGTAAGCGAAGCGAGAAAAAGGTATGTAAAGATTTATTACATCGGCAAATTTCAAAAATGCGCGCCATATTTTGTAACAGGATATTGAGAATCAGTTCCCAATAAATGTGTGCATATTTCTGGTTTAATTGTGTCGAACAATACTTTAATGTGAAGAAATTAAACGATTGTTGTTTTGTTTAAGTATAAGAAAGGTAGCTGTTTACAAATATTCGTTTTGTTATTCAAATATGCCTGAATCACTAAAAACAAAAGAACTCTGTTTTAACAGCCAAATAGGTCTTTGGTTGACACGTTTATGTCAATAGGCAGTTGTCAGCAATATCTTTGCTATGGTAATAAGATTTATTATGGGCTTCGACCTGGGGGGATGTTTGAATAAATATTGGCTAGACTATATAATTATAGTGAAGAATGCAGGGTCTTTTTTTGCATAATTACAGTAGTGGCTTGGTGGCGTGCCAGTCAAACAACACTAGTATTCCCGAAATGGCTCTGCAGCTCGTCACTGGACTGGCAAGCCACTGAGCCACTATGTTTCCAGTTCCTTATACACTTTCCTCATTCTTTAAGCCTTAACACAACTGACAAACAACTGAGTTGGCAAGCCCCCCCCCCCCCCCCCAAAAATACACTTTTTCTCTTAAGGTACAGAATACACTCTTGTACTTTAAGTTATTATTCTTTAGTTTTATTTATGAAAAAAAAAAGTTTTTCCCACACTGATGAGCTGCCTAGGCACTTCAATAAAACTTCTTCCATTTAATGTGGTCCTGTATTCTCTAGTCACTCCATCTTATTTTCATACATGTATTTGGTTTTTTGACTGATACTTGGGTTGATTCTGGCATGTTATGGCATAGACGACTGCCAACATATCTTCAGATGCAATTTTTGTGTCTTTTGTTATCTATATTCAGCTACTTCCTTGAATTTGTTTTTCACTTTACAGTCTTGCAAGGCGTGAAATGCTGCTTGCAGCTAGTGAGTCACTTGTGGGTACTCAGCAGCAAAAACTCCAGTTGTCAATTGACGGCATTCAAAAGGCAAAAGCCAGAAATGATCAGTTAGTCAAGGTAATGATTAATGACGTACTATGTAAAGAAACGTAATGTTTCAAAAAGGCACTAAATGCTGAAGTTTTGTAAGACAATTATTGAAGTGAAATGCAGTTAAGAGATGAAATTGAATGAATAAATTCAATTAATAATTATTTTAAATTATCTATCTTGTCTTACCAGGAGTTAGAAACTCTTCAAAGCGGACTAAAAAAGAAAGCCTCCTTGTCATCTAGTGATGCTGAGTTTATTGGCCTTCAGGTAAGAAAGTAAGTTAGTGAGTGTTGAGCATGCACACAGAGATTATGGCTGAGAGGCATGTACTGGTACTTGTGGGAGATAAGGTCTAGAATGATGTATTTGCAATATACTAAAAACCACTATCTCAAACCCCAGCTATCATTTCCCTTGAAAGCTGTTCTTCAGTAATTTATGTCACGCCATCTTGAACTCTTGAACAATTATAATTAATTGGTATCACTATTTGTTTACTGGATATGTAAAAATGCTATACACTAATTACAAGTTTTTAATGGCTATTATTTTGTGATTCACACATATTCTTTTGTTATTCAACATCCATTGTTTAACATACAAGTAGATAGGAAAAGCAGGGCCAATGAATTGAATTTTTAATTTTTAAATCAATGACAGATTTAAAAATTAAGATAAATATCTCTCTTTAGGGATTCTCCTGTAAAAAGCACTCTTTCAGTGATTTGACTGTAGAAATCTTTCTTTTCAGAGTTTTTAGCATACAAAAGAGTCCTCTGAATTTATAGTAAATTAGTAGTAGTCTGAACTGTAATTTATGGGTTGAACCCTCACCTGCTCATCATGGAATTCCCCCTTTCTTTGTCCTTTCAAGTCAAAAAATTTGGATTGACTTCAGGGCTCGACAAAACCTTGAATTCCAGCTTGCCCTTCGGGCAAGCAAGTCACAGAATTTGCTTGTCCGAGCCAATTTCCTAGTTGCCCGTGTTTAAAAAAATTTATCATGCTCATTAATAATTCATGAGGCATGGACAAAGATCTCACAAAGTGTTTAATGAGTAGTGATCGCTCTTGTTCTGTTGAACGTTTTGGGAGATCGTTCACATTTACTATCCTCCTGTTGATTTCGTGATAATGTTCTAGTACGTAACATCTATCTTTACTGACTGAATGCACTAAGTTAGCGTGGATCAGACTTTAAAGAGTTTATTTTTAACGCACATGTAATAAGTACGTATTAATTTAGTATTAAGTTAATTAGAAAAACCCTCGAGGAAATTTGGAAGATGTTGATGGTTAAATAATATAAAATATTGGTCTAAATGTGTAACAGACCATGTTCAAAATGCACATTATGACATATTACAGGGCTCAAGACTAACGGTAGCCAACTAGTCACAGACTAGTAGAAATTCGTTTTGGCTAGTAAGTTTTGCACTTTCACTAGCCATTTTCGGTAGTGAAAATTTCAAAGCGCCAAAGCACCGGATGGAAACCATTTGAACTAAATATAATTATTGCTTCTGATGATCGGATCCCAAAAGCAAATCGAGTGACGGGGAACTGAAACTAAAACTTATTCCGTAGAAGGATATCATGATGTTCGTATGATACTTGTTTTGTCCTCTCGACGTTTTCCCCTAATAATTCTTGTCTCAGATGACAACGTTTACTCCGTCATTTCTACGTTTGAACGCAATTAGCCGTCTTCAGAACGTTTCACCATACGTTTCCTTGAAAGGTCCATTAGTGCATTCATATGATACTTGTCTACACGTTAGTAGGTTCACACAATTCTTCAGTCTTCTGTTATCGACTTTTTTCCATTACATGTAATTGCTATGTTCGTACAATAGTTTCTCTTCCCAGCGTGTCTCTGTACGTAACGTCTTCACAACGTTTCTCTGTACGTAAGTAGGTTCGTCGACTTATTAGTCTAGCCTTCTCAACATTTCTTTGTACGTTAGCACGTTCGCACAACATTGTTGTGCTCTTCCTAAGGTTTTCAGTGTGTTACTACATTCGTATGATAAATCGACACTGCTTAGCATTTCTCTGTACGTTACTATGTTCATACGGTATTAGTCTTGTCTTCTCAACGTTTATCCGTACGTCAGTGCGATTTTAGTTGTCCCGTTTACGTTTCTCCGTAATTTATTGTCCCACTGTAATAGTTCAGTTTGTCCATTCGGCGTTCTTCCCTACGTCACGCACGTTCTTACGGAATTAGTTTTGTCTGATAACCTTTCTCCGTAAGTTAGTAGTCGCGTATTTTATTAGTCTCTGTATCTTGGTACGTTGGCAACGTTTCTCCATACTGTAGTGCATTTGCAACCAACGTGATTGATGACTTCTCAAGTTTTCTCCATACCTTAGTAAGTTTGAACCTTATTAGTTTTTTCTGCTCAATGTTTCTCCGCACTTAATTATAAATAAGCTTGTAATTTACTAGTCTTCTCTTGTAGACGTTTTTCCGTGGGTGAGGTGAGTGCTGTATCAGTCTTGTCTTTTTGACGTTTCTCTGTTAATTAGTGAATCAAACCTCTCACTAGCCACTTGGCTACTAAGCTGAAAGGTTAGTCTCGAGCCCTGTCATTTGTTGTGAAAAGAAATTTGATCCAGGCAGATTTTGATCGTGTGCTATAACCAACCAGTGTAGTTCCCAGATGGTCACCTTTCCAGACCTCAACGCTTGAAAAGCCTGAAAATGTGCTTGCGTTTATAACCCTGAATTGGCCTTCGGTTGTCTGATATATACTTACAGTTGCCACAGATTGAGAAGCAGTTTACCACACATTCAAAATTTTATATAAAATGCAAGCTCAAGCTTATATGTTTACTCCACTTTCTCGCTTCAATTCTGTCTGCATATGGTGTATGGTATGCAGCACAAAAAAAGGTATACTAGTAATATGAGGAAAAGAAACCTTTGTAAGACTGATGCATAAAGGATCTGCTAACAGGTAGTAGATTTTTGCCTAAAAATTGAAAAAGGCTTTCCAGTTTAAGCACAAAACCAAGGCCGTTTTAGCTACAGCAACGTTTTCTTCGCATGTTCTCTGAACTTTGTTTACCAAATCACAGGTCATGGAAGGATTTCAACAATTGATTGATTTCTGTTACCAAAACCGATTAACGTTTAAGTGCTTCAATGCACTTTAAAACTAAACATCTTACACAATGTTTTAGAAAGAGTCATTTTAAGCGATTGCGTGACTGACAAATCAACTGATAAAAAGGTCAGACCAGATTGACATTTAGCTTAACAATTTTCGCAGCTTTGCTAAACGGTTGTGTAGGCTGTTAGTGCTTACATGTAATTATCTGCCACTTATTTGACAGACTTAAAAAATGTAATTTGATGGAGGGTTTGCCCGAGCGCTTGCCCGTCGGGCAAGTGACCCTGAAAAGTTACTTGCCCGACCTCAAAATCTACTTGTCCCGGATGACCGGACGGGACTTTTGTCGAGCCCTGTGACTTTGATGCTATTCACTTTTTCTGCCAAAATTTTAAGGTAAACAGACCAAAGCCATATGTTTTCAGGGATCCATATTAGCAGTAGTGAGGTCGTCCGAGACGACTATAAAAACCTATGGACTAGTATCAAAAATCACAAACTCGTCTGGCGGACAAGTAAATTTTAAGAAGTAAATTCTTTTCCTTCAATTTCTCACCAGTCAATGTACGTGTGTTTTAAATGTCCATCAGCCATTTGGTGATTCCGCACTATAGTAAACGGAAGATTAATATTCTGTAAAGTGCGTTTTAAACGTTAATATTTGAAATTCATTTATTTGTTTGAACGGTGGATAAAGATAGAATTATATGCAGATCATCGCAGTGAAGGTGCTTCAACCTAAGCGGTTGAAAAGAAGAAACCTGAAAAAAATCAGGCTTGAACGGGAATTGAACCCATGACCTCTGCGATACCGGTGCAGCGCTCTAACCAAATGAGCTATCAAGCCAACTGGGAACTGGTCAATTGAGAGTTTGTATTTATCCCGTAGATGGAGAATAAATAAACATTAATATATGAAATTCCTATATTTGAACTGCGGATAGAGATAGAATTATAGGTAGATCATTGCAGTGAAGGTGCTTCAACCTAAGCGGTTGAAAAGAAGAAACCTGAAAAAATTCAGGCTTGAACGGGAATCGAACCCATGACCTCTGCAATACCGGTGCAGCGCTCTAACCAACTGAGCTATCAAGCCAACTGGGAGCTGGTCAATTAAGAGTTAGTATTTATCCCGTAGATGGAGAATAAATAAACATTAGTATATGAAATTCATATATTTGAACTGCGGATAAAGATAGAATTATTATGCAGACCATCGCAGTGAAGGTGCTTCAACCTAAGCAGTTGAAAAGCTGTTCAAGCCTGAATTTTTTCAGGTTTCTTCTTTTCAACCGCTTAGGTTGAAGCACCTTCACTGCGATGATCTACATATAATTCCAAAGTTCGTTTTGTTGCGCAAACATGAAGAAGTCCAAAAGGAAACCTGTAAAACCTGTCCTTACTCATGCAGAGAGTGTTTGCTCCCCTGTGGCTGATGATGATGGTGATGGTGAATCATGCATTGGTGATGCTGAGGTCATAGCGGATGATCAAGAGGAAGACAAGGAAGTGGAGAGTGGTGCAGGTGGAGACTTGGATGTGTTGACAAAGGAGAGGATTTAGATGAAAACGAAAGTGGTGTCGAGGTTGCAAGTGACATGGACAGCGATGTTGAAGAATGCCAAATTGAAAGTTTGATCAAGAAGTATTCGTAATTTAAAGTAAACGCGGCAAATTAAATGTTAAACAGTGAACGTTAGACATGCACAGACGGAGCCTTACTATGTTGCTGCTACTGCTGCAGTAACATAGTGAAATAAAATGCATCCTTTCCACTTACTCTTTGTTAACTTCTAGTTTTGTCTGTATTTTAATTATTATCAATTTTGAACGGGCAAGTAAAATTTTGTCAGGGCAAGTATCTTTTGTGACATACTTGCCCGGCTAACGAGTTTGAAAAAAACCTAATATGGATCCCTGTGTTTTGTTTGTATACAATGTAATCTTATTTAATTTAGGGATCATGTACCTTAATTTGGAAATGAGCACTTAGTCAAGTGCAGGTCTTGGCCTCATTACGTGGTGTAACTTCAAATTGATCTGATCATGGTATACATCAAGTTCTCGGTGCCATCATGGTACCTTGAGCCATTTAATGCTTAGTTGAACATTTTTGCAATAGTAACAGCCTTGGCAATCTAAAAAATAAAACAATGCTAAGAAGAACTTGTGTCAACCTACATTGAGTGGCCACAAACACATGTGAATAATGTTTGCCAACTGACAGGCACATTTGAGTTTGATGAAGGAAATGCATGTGATTGCATGTTCTTGGAAGGGCGTGCAAGTCTGGGCCAAACAAATGAAGGCCTGAGAGCATAACTGTCTTATGTCGAACTTTAGGCGGTGTTATTGTTTTCCTCCAAACAACTTCAATTTTTTGCATGGGGCCTTCAGTTCATTCAAAGAACACTGCCTATAAAGTTTTTGAAGGTTCCATGCACAAATTGAAGCAGTTTAGAGTACAAAATTAAAACTGGCTAAAATTCGACATAAGATGGTTATGCTCTGAGCCCTTCAAATGCAAGTAGATGTAAGATATTAAAAACTTGCATTTACGTGTACTTGCTGTTGCATTCAGATAAGTCATACATTCAATTTCCAGGAGAGCTACTGGAAGATGGTGGAAGAAGAGTTTCCACGATGCATTGCAAGGAATCAAATGGGCAGCAAAAAAGATCAGAAGAAGAGTTAGTGACAGTAGTTTAGAGTGTAAAATTCTACATGAATTTACATGTAACTACAAGGAGTGTAAGTTCACTGACTGGACTACAGTAGCCACAAGGTGTCCTGTGTGGTTGGAGAATCATAGCACCATGAACAATGCCTTGCATTTCTAGGTAGGTCAGCTTAAATTATTTACCCTGTAATTGGAAGTTAGAATACACACAGAAACTGAAAAGCAGCTCTGGTGGCTTGAGAGAAAAGAATCACTGTTGAAATGGAAGTTGTTAGTCTAATACTATTCAAAAGATACAGTTGTAAAAAGCTTATAAGTGGTAAGTGTAAATAAAGAGCAAGAATACATGTAGGATTTTTTCCAGTTGCAGTGAATAGTGGGTAGCCTGTCAGCAATTAAAATCACCAACTTAGAGTTGTGTGTGTAACATACTCAGCCGATTTCACAGCTGTGTGCAGATGCAGGTTTTTGAAGCATGGGTTGCTGGCTATGATATGCGCGACGTGAGTCATAACTGTGTGTTGGTCAACTGGGATGTTATAGGGAGGCCTGTTGACTGTAGGGAGCCCCAGATCTTCTCACCCCCCCCCCCCCCCTTAAAGGCTGTAGACTTTTGCTATTTAGTCTGACTTGTAAAGATACTTTAGGGTGCATAACCTTCACTGGCCATAATTCACAAAACATTTCTCTGGGTCATATGTTTCCTTTCTTATCATGTCATGTTTCGTTTATGTTTTTATTATAAAGAAATTCCAAATCTGGACTGTTTTGCTTCTCTCTTATTTCAAGAGTTATAAAACAGCATTCATTGAATTGTCCTATATTTGGCTTGTGGAAAGGGGTGGGAATCCAGAAGAAAAGGGGGCTTGAGGTGTATGGGAGGGAGGAAAAGCAGAGACTGTGGGAACCACTATCATCATGCATGTGGTTCCAAATTGAAACTGAACATCAAATCTGTGCTTTTCATTGGTAGGGTATCCACCATGAAATAGCATCTTTTTGGTCTCGCTTTTATGCTGGTATCAGACGTTCTCTCAACCTTCCACTACTATAATGCAACTGTTTATTGTGATGCTTAAATTTCTCAAGAAAAAAGAACATGAAGACATGAACAAGAAAGTTTTTACATAATTTTTATTTATTTTTAATTTTTTAATCATTATTTATTTATACAATTAACCTACAAGATTAGAAAGTTAACAATAGGACTAAGCTAAACAAAAAGAACAAAAATAGTGTATTGCTGACACATTATTGCAAAAAACAGTACATTAATTTACAAAAAAAAACGAAAATTATTCCTCAATCACGTGATGGATCTAATGGCGTTAAATAACCAATGAGGGCCACAGGTCATGATACTCATATTTGTCAATTACAAGTGGAATAATTTTCTTGTTAAACTCTCAACTCAGTACTCATTGCCGAATATTTTTGCTTCACAGACAAAATGCTGAACGCTGTGGCATGGCATGCTTTTCCTTATAAGGCAAAAAGTGTGTTTTTAGCTGATAACCTGTGTGCAGTGAGTCTACTAGAAATCTAGAAATGCAGAAATTCATTAACCAAGATTGAGAATTGATAAATGAAGATTATGTGACACGCAATTAAACTTGTACACGTCTTATGTGATAGGATACAGCGATCAGTGTTAAGCTCTAGGGTGGGGTGGGTGCAGGGTACCCCCCAGGATACTGGGATTTTGAAGTTACTCAATGCCTCAATTATTTAACTTTTAGAAAGGGGCTGAAATTTGACATTCATTTTTAGTTAGTTGTCCGTTGAATTCCCCTTGGTTTGCCCCACCCCCTACCCTTCCTACCCTGGGGATTAACATTGTTCGGTGTAATTATGAATATATGAAATTCATATATTTGAACTGCGGAATGAAGAAATAAATGTAAAGAAGATCCTCGCAGTTATTAACGCAACTTATGCAGTTGCGAAAAGAAAGCCTGAAAAAATCACGCTTGCCGGGATTCGAACCCTGACCTCTGCGATACCGGTGCTCTAACCAATTGAGGTAACAAGCCAACTGGGAGCTGGTCATTAAATTGGTTCGTAATATACCCGGAAAGATGAAGATGAAATTATGAATATATGAAATTCATATATTTGAACTGCGGAATGAATAAATAAATAAGGTGTATTAACACCTTTTTTTCTTGAGCAACCTGCAAATTGAGTAAATTGTTGCTGCAACTAGTCTTAGCGATTTGCCAAGCAGTCGTCAAAAATTTGTTGTCGCAATAACTGGTTGCCGAACGGATAAAAACGGTATTCTTTCCTTTCCGCAAAACACGCTAATGCACGTGCAACCAGAGATTGTTTCCTGTTATAGTTTTACTGAGTATCACGTCTTTAGCATTGTTTTTAACGAAACGTTTGATATGCTGTCAGATAGAACGTTTATCACATGATGTGATCGACTTTTGCTACTAGCTGGTGACTAATACTTCATGGACACGTACTTGTAATAACCTACCTGACTCGGCGTTAGGCGAGGGAAACCCATTCTTAGGGACCTGGACACATACCCTAATACCTTCTATTTTCGCGTGGGTTTTAATTTCTTTATTTTCGCCTGTCGTCAAATGGATCGCGAAAATTAATCAGGGTGTGTTAAGGGGCAGTGAACAAATTTGCCTTGACTTTGCATGTTCGGCAAAACTGTTATCAGGTTGATAAGTGCGAGCAAACGCACTTCAGCATTTAGTCGCTTTCTTGTTTGACCCTTTCATAACCACAAATGAATTGAAGATCTTCGTAGAATGTAAGCAATTTAAGCAATTGCCTTTTTTTAACCTTAAATAAACGTAGTTAAAAAAAAAAAAAGAAAAAATATTGGCCGAGACGAAAAAGAGGAAAAGAAAACAAAAAAAAAAAGGAAAGAAAGAAGAAGAAGGATTTTTTTGTCGAGTCTACATAACGGGAATTAAACCCCTGACCTCTGCGATTCCGATGCGTTGCTCCACCAACATGCACAAAAACGATTACCGACATGCTGGTATTTTTTGCTGATTTATGCGAGCACTTGATTGTGGTTCCCTTAGTGGCACAAGGTTGGAACTCTGCCGAAACCCGGTGACGCCCGCCTCAGGTATTATAAGGAGATTTCTCCACTTCAGAACTTGAATACATCGTGGAGAATTGCCGCTTTCACGACCGTCCTCCCCGAAGCTTATTAGTATAAGTGCAACTACTGTACACTCGAAACAGTTTTTCAGTGCGAGAACATTTTATGACTTTTTGAACTGGCAGTACTTCAATACGTGGCATCCGATAAAACAAATTTTGTACCGTCATTGTGCACTTCTTCGTGTACACTCGCCATCACGACGAAAGGCGTAATTATAAGCTTAATTCTAGTGTAGTTTCTTGTAGTAATGTTGTTCCAATTTTTTTTGTAAATATTACTTTCTTTTATTCTTCAACTTATCTGACTGTATTAAATAAAGCACGAATAAATTTGTCGTTGCCATTATATTTTTGTCAGTTGTTTTTGTTAACCTAGGCTCGTCACTTAGTAAATTGTAGGCATAATAAAAAGCAAACTCAACTTTGCTTCTCCCCGCTTGAATCTTATTCGGGAATAAAAATATTTTGCTTTGTTGTTTCTTCCTTCTGTGTATGTTGTTTTTGTAAAACATGTTGTCAAATAATTGCCAAAACACTTCACGTCCCATTGAAAGCAAAACAAGGTTTACAACACCTAACACCTTTAATTAATTCCCCGACAAAGCGTAAATATTTTTAGCGGTAAAAGAGAGGGCATTCTGGATCTGTGTGTGGTATAAGCATCATTTCCCGTGGGGAAAACAAGCTTATTTCCCCCCAAATAAACAAACAACAATTGAACTGAACAAGATCGACGTTGTAGTTGTAATTTCATGACAAAATACCCAGAAGTACTGTTTTTGTTTTGAAATGGGCACACGAGAAAATTAAGCGGAAGTGGGAATTAAAGGAAGTTTACACCGTGCTGTCTTGGACAATCGGATTGGTTAAAAAACAATGGGAGTATTTGATTGACCAATGGGATGGCTTGCACGAGAGTCCACGGATTCCACGTGCGTTTCGAGGTTCCAAACCGAAATGATACAAATAGTGCTGCATGAAGGCCGAAGGATGAAGAGTTCAGGTAGTCAGCCACGCTTTCACTTTCAACCATGAGCAAGGAGGTGAGCTTGGTTTTCTAAATTCTGATTCTTTAAACTGTGTTGTTGAACTTTCGTCGAAGCTAAACGAAACATTTCCAAGCCGTGTTTGTGAAAAATAACCTCGGCAAGTGTCATCGGATGTTTTCGCAGGTGTGGAGGAAACAGTTTCCGACCGAAAATATGATGTTGTTGTTGAAGTTATTTCTCCAAATGGCAGGACGCCAGGAAGAGCACATCAAAATTCAACTTTCATTACGGAATCACTGCATTTAAAATAATAGTTCGCCTTTGTCTTATATCTCAAATGAGAAACTGAAATAAATTTCAAAGCAGCCTGATGTTTTGTAATCGTTTTTCCTGTCCTTGTCGGCGTTTATTTAAACGTAGACTGAAGACAAGAAGGTAGATTTGCAAAGGAAACAATTTCGGTATCTCAAGCGCCGAGGTCATGCTCCAGTATTTCAAGAATTTTTTTCTCGTGAACGTTCATTGTCATCAAATGTACTTTCTTTCCTTGTAGAATACCTCGGACGACAAGACTTCAATCTTGACGCGAATCAATGCGTTGCTGGACTCTGCTCTGGATCCTAGTAAGTAAACTTTCCACTGCAGATTCGAGTGTTTTTACTTTTGTTAGAAGCTGAAAAATCGTCCTAAGCTGTTGCGTGTTCTGTTTTGCAGACTCGGCTGGGAAAAGTCTATTTTCCCCACAGCCTGTATCACAGCCGACTTGTGGCTCGTTCATGAACTATCCAGGGTTTCAGCCTACTCCGCCAGACTCGAGATCTACTAGCCCCTTGCACATGGATGAAAGAGCTGGCGAACTTTTCATGGTCAGTAAACGAACATTAATAATTTTGTGTAGCGATTCTCACTGCTCTGCTATAAATGGAACCTATTTGTTAATTTGACCCCAAGCAATAAATTCTTAATCTTGCTACGTTGTTTGACCTCCCGTCTACATTGCCGTTCAAAGATAGGCTGATTTTTGTCTAGGTTTTACTTTTCTATTATAGAGAGCTTTAACTTATCACTGGATGTGTGATTTACAAATTTTGTGATAACACCTACAAACTTTGACCAATTAGTGAGTTCATCCTTCTAATTCGACCTGCAGACTTCCGTATTGAATTATTTTAATGTTCAGCCTGTTTATATATCAGTTACATTTGTATAGCTCCTGGGATTTTTTTTTCACAAGATATCCTAGCTTCTTATCATATAAAGAAAGCTGTCAATGGAAAGCCTGACGAAAAAGATTGCAGATGAAAAAAATATTGGAGAGTTTTTGTAGGGGACAAGCCTGAACTTGCAGTATGACGAATTTTAATTCTGCTGGATCAAATTAAGTTAAATTCAACAGGACCCAGATCTACAAGAAGCCATTTACAGGCAGGCACAATAGACTTGTCGTATGATAGTGTCTGTCATTTGAGATTGTTAACTTTCATTTAGTTGTTGACGGCTGCTATGGCTAGATTCATTCATGCCTACAATAGGCCAATTGTTATTTGTAGTTGTGGGCAATTAAAGCATCTGGAATGCCATTGTGTAGTTCCAGGAAATATCCATACCCCTACCACGGAGGGAATGTCATTTAGGACCCCCTCCTCCGCGGATTTTCCCTTTTTTGAAGTAAGCTATAACCCCCCCATCCCTCTGGATTTTCCACAGTTTGTCAAACAACCCCCCAACCCCTCTGGAAAATTTCGTTCAAGAAGGGAGTGTTAAAAATGAAGCAACTGATCCAAATTTAAATGAAGCTAAGCCGTTCCGATTATCGTAGGACACGTTTTATTAGCGTTTAAAATAATAACGTACATAGTCATAACTTACTCATAACATACTACTGATCCTACCAATACCTGACTGTTCTAGGTATCTGTAAAATTACCTTGACAAAAGTATGTAAAACGTTCGTTTTAATAGAAGAATTCGCTTGAAAAGTTGCAGTGTTGCTGATAAACGTTACTTCAACATGAACGCGATCATGAACAAAGAAAACGCACAAACAAAAATAAGGGGAAACGATCAAAACAAAAAGAATAACGAATATTGAGTCCTCTAAAGTCGTTACACTGCATACCAGCCCTCAGGTAAGAGCCCGTTACTTGAAGGTGCAAGTGAAGAGGTAGAAAGCCTGTAAACGTATTTGGCGGCAATTGTACTTCGCAATATTCTCGTTGCTGAGCTTAGCAAAACACGACTTCTACGAGTCAATGAGATCGTGCTTCGCTTGCCAGTTGCCACATAGTTAAAAAGGACGGACTGATTGTTCGTAAAAGATGCTTATAATTAATGTCAATCGTGAAGGTAACCTTAAAATTTAGGTTGTTTACACGACGCAGCGTCGAAGGATCGTTGTCTTGATAAGTAAATGTAACCACTCCTGGTGCGTGTTGCTGTCTTCT
Organism: Siderastrea siderea; assembly: GCA_964030785.1. Classification (NCBI taxonomy): domain Eukaryota; kingdom Metazoa; phylum Cnidaria; class Anthozoa; order Scleractinia; family Rhizangiidae; genus Siderastrea; species Siderastrea siderea. The sequence continues at coordinate 26,682,677 of OZ034968.1, read as the reverse complement.
CGAAGACTGGTAACGAGTAATGGCGGCTACTTCTACGCAGCGACGATGTTTATTTCGTTTCCGCCCCAACATCGCTTCCAAAGCGCCTTTAGGAGAAAGAATACCTGTTTTACGTTTAACAAAAGTGTTTACTTAGCAGTTAAACTAATTTAATTCCACAATAAAGATCTACAAATTCGGTAAGTAGTAATTTTCGAAGTTTGCCTGCAGCTCACATCGGAATGAATCGAAGTTGACCCTCTGGAAAGTAATTTATCCGTTCAATCCCCCTCTCCTCTGGATTTTCCTGGGCTTCTGACCCCCCCCCCCCCCCCACCCCTCCGGAATTTCCAATTCCCTCTGTGGTGGGGGTATGGATATTTTCTGGAACCACACATTGTTTGATGCCTGGTTGCTGTGACCGATTTAAGGCTTTTTTTGTTGTCATTAAAGTTCAAGCTGTGAACTTCAGCAGAATGACTGGCTTAGGCTAAGAAACAAATTTCCACCAAAAGAGTTGTGTACAAGTATTCATCCTGTTGAATAGATGAAAAAAATAGTGGTATTTATCTGATAGTGTCAGCATCTTGTCAGTATTATAGTGTGTCTATATTTCGGTTTGTAACATTAACCAATCAGTGCTGGTTTTGTTTATTTCAGAGCAATTTCATGGCTGGTGGTGCTCATTTTGGGATGCATACCCCGCCAGACAGTCTTCCCTCTTCTCCTATTGGTGCGTTTTCTCCCTTTGGAGCATTTCCTTTCTCTCCAGTTTCCCCTGCAGACTCTGAATCAAGCCTAAGTCCCATCAGACCTTCCTACCGTACCTCTGTGTTTCCACGTTGCCAGGGAAGGCAGATTGGCCTACCACCCGCAACTCTGCAACCTGAGATGCCATCTGTTGGCAGCTTGTTTGCTGATCCCCGCTGGGCTGGTGTTAATCCCTTGTTTGGAATGTGGAATGATCCCACGGGATTTGATTACATGCAACAGCAAGGCCTTACACAACTTTTGTCAGGTAACTCCATGTCTTGTCAAGGGTTTATAGCACCTTTCAATGACATATATACTCTTAAGTTCAATACTTCACCAGTGGTTGAGACTTTTTCGCTACCATCATTCATCATATTACAAGTCTCAAAAACCAGTTTTGCTGAACAGGTTCATTGTGTCAGGTTTGTGCACTCCGATTGGTGCATTTCAATTTTATTTGTTTTTCGCAGCTCATTTGATGTCACATAATTCTGATGAACAGGAGCAAAAATCTAGTTTGTTTTTCAGGTTCAGAGTTTGCATGTTGTTTGAAAGGTGCAGTAATCAGAGCAACTTACTGCTTATGAAAATAAATTTTCAATCCAGTTCCTCTTGATTTAAGCACTAGGAATGTTGACTACCCGGTAACCTTAAACAGGATCTTATGAATTTTCATTAAAGACACATACGTCAGTATGCAGCCAAGACCCAGGGGAGTAGATAGGTGTAGGAAAAGCCTGGAATTGACTAACAGCAAACTCTGTGACCCCTAAGTCTTGGTGTTCAATTAATACTTATCCAGAGGAGCAGATTATAATTTTCATCCTCAGTCTTCAACCTGCAGCACTGTTTTTGTGTTTGCATTAATCCCTGGCTTGTTATTATTGTTTGTATGCAATATTAGACTAATTTTCTTTCTGATCATGACCAGGTACAGATTGCAACAAAGGAAATATGAAGAAGTGGTCTGGACAACTACCTCGCCGTAACTACAAGAATCCAAGCTACTCCACTAAAGTGTTTCTAGGAGGGGTTCCTTGGGATATCACAGAAGGTAAGGGTAAAGTAGTTACCATCTGTGGCTTAAGAACAAGGACAAACCCTTTTAATTCTACTAGATCTAGAGATGGCTGTCAATTACATATTAAGGGCTGAGGGCTAAGGATTTTCCCCAGTATTTTTCTTGCCCCATTTACACTGATAGACAAACAAGGCAATTCTAATACAGCTGTTGCAAGTTTTTCCCTAGTTACTTGTTGAAGCATTTGTTGAAAGTAGTAAGTAACACTCTCCTTCTTAATGTCTAGCCTCTCTGGTCATGTCCTTCAAACCATTTGGCTCAGTCAAAGTTGAGTGGCCTGGAAAGGCTGATGGACGACATCTGCACCACCCTCCTAAAGGTAACGATATGATTTGTTCTCTGTCGATACAGTAATTAAGTGTTCCTTCAAATGAGGCAGTCAGCTTTAAACTCATCAGTGTTTGCGCCAAGTTCCAACTTTAGCTTGTGGCCTAAGTAAGGAGTGATCCCATCAAAATTAGCTTTGTAATTTAGTTACATTGTACGTCTGCCAGTACGTCAGCTAGTGCTGCTTGATTAACTCACACTCTGTTCTTTTGTGACAGATTCTGGAACAGTTTACTGTTTTGAACCACAGATTCATATTAGAAAGTGCCTACAGCGGTAACCATTGTTTCAAGTTAGAATGGGTTGCAATTTTGTTTTACTCTGTATTTCAGGTTATGTTTACCTGATCTTTGATTCTGAGAAGTCAGTGAAAGCCTTGCTGGCTTCCTGCACACATGACTTTTGTAATGGCGGAGACTGGTATTTCAAAATTTCTAGCAGACGGATGAGATGCAAAGAGGTAATTGAATAATCACACAATAGAATTTGCACTTTTAAAATAAATCATACGGCCCAACCTTTAGCTTCCCCTGCCTAAAAATGTCCCTGCGAGTTGGTCCCACTTTTCTTCATTCCCCAATGGAAAAGCTTACGACTATGTTCTGAGATTAGGTGACGAGTGAGTGAATTGTGTAATGAAATTACTTTTAGGTTCAGGTGATCCCGTGGGTCTTGTCTGACACCAATTATGTCCGTGGTCCACATCAGAGACTGGACACCAGTTGGACTGTGTTTGTGGGAGGATTGCATGGCATGCTAAATGCAGGTAAAACAGGCAGTCTACATAATTTCCAACTGTACTTTACTTTGGAAGGTAATTTTGTTGTGCATTGACAGCTAGTCTTTTTGTGGTCTCCTTAACCAAGCTGCCAGTGAGAAGACTGCTGATGGCTTGCCCAGGAGGCCCAGTTACAGTCAAAATACTCAGCACATTCCGCTCATTATTTAGGAATGATTTTCATTAATTGGTTACGGATTGCAACATTGGAGTCAAAATTCCATTTTCAGATTGAGGGTTGAAATCTTCCAACAGTAGACTCGTTCGAAGTAATGAATGTTGATTGCATTGTTACCTGTGTAAGCCAAAAGTTCACACGCGAAACACAAAACCGTTGGCGGCTGTTGGTTTCACTCAGTTTCAGTCAGTTTGACATGACAGGGAATTCTTCTCAACTTTCAGGGACATTTCTTGTGCATTTAAAGCACACTTGTTTTTAAGAAATATTCCTCTTCACAGTTTTATAACAGTAGACTGCTTTTTCACGATTGATATTCTCTTGAGTGAACACAAGTCACATCAAGCACAACAAGCCGCCAAAAGTCTGCCACTTGCACTTGAACGTGAACATTCGCCTGATGTCAATAATACCGTAATTTCCGGCCAATTACCTGTGAGTTATGCGTTAATTTTTCAATCTTCCGGTATAAAGTAATTATAGTACTGAGAGAAAATAAAACAGATGATAAGAGTCATTAAATATACGCTTCCTACAAACCTGTGTACTGATTCATTTGTGTAAATGAGAAACGCTTCCTATAAATATTTGTATCATGCCTTATTTGCTCTATAGAATTCTTACTGTCGCTTGATTTTAAAAAAGCCGATGCAAATTGCATGAAAACATATAAACAACGATCCATACAAACAAATCTTTCACGTGTTTGTGCTTCGACAATTTTGTTACCTTGTCAATTTCACAGGTAGTTTCTTCGTTTAAGTTTAAAAAAAAAATTTCTCACCTAAACACGTTTTATACTTTATTGTGCAAAGCACAAAGCTAAACTGAAACATGATGGCGACGTTTGTCGGCACGTGTGCTGTGTAAACATAGCATTGCTATACATGATAAAAAAATAATGCAAGAATACTCGACGCATCAGTGAAATATTCCCAGTTAGTGCTGCCTTAAGTTATAGAGTATTTTCCCGTTTCAAGCGATTTCTTAGACCCAGTAGAACCTGAAATAAATGAATATCTCAGGGACCTGCTGAATTCATGGCACCGCATAATTAGTGGAACGTGATGAAAAAGATCATTGTCGGCACGCGTGTAAACAAAACATTGACAGCGATAAAAATAATAAAAGAATATTCGACGCATCAGTGAAATATTCACAGCAAGCACTGCCTCGATTTAGGAAGTATTTTCCTGTTTCAAGCGATTTCTAAGACCCAGTAGATCCTGAGATATGTTTTTTTTTTGAGAAAATTGCGAACCGAATTTTACAAGTCATTTAATTCTCAATGAACATCGAAAACAATGGGTGTGAAATTTACTAATTGCACGAAACAATGGATAGTTTTCGTTCATCCTTCACATTATAAAAAGGTAACTGACTCAATAAGTATTACAAGTATCGATCATTTACGAAACAATGGATAGTTTTCGTTCATCCTTCACATTATAAAAAGGTAACTGACTCAATAAGTATTATTTTACAAGTATCGATCATTTACGATACATGTAAGTGTATCCACTAGTCAATGACGAGTTACGAGATTAAAACTGAACAGAAGCTAAGCACACGAACTGAACTAATATTGTAGTATCAATCTTGTAGATAATTTTTTGAAGAAAGAAATCATTCACAGGTTTTAGTTTAATAAATGCACGTTAAATCACTCGGCTTCAGGTATTTTTCAAACATATTTAGAGGTGATCAATGAACTGTTTGTTATTTCTAGTGTTGCAAAATAATTTTGAAAATCGTTTTTACTTAGCACATTAAAAGTATTGTCATTTATTTCAAATTGCAGTTGTTTTTCTGTTTCACGGGTACTTTTTGGTTACCCTTCACCCCTACCCCATCAGGATCCACATGGACTATCCACGATGATGAAAGCCTTATCACTTCAAATTTGTGAGTTCTTGAACCTTTTTGGATGATTCTCTTTTGTTTTTGGGTGCGGGTCATCCACCAGTGCAGGTAATCTGCTGATTCTTTTTTCCCCTTTTGGCTAAAATCGACCAGTGTGGGTAATCTGCCGTGCAGGTAAACGGCCGGAAATTACGGTAAGCCAATCAGTATTCCTCATTTGGAACAAGGCTACTGTTGGAACATAACAATATTAAATTTGAAAGAGGAATTTTGATTCCAATGATGCAATCCGTTCCCGATTAATGAAAGTCACTCCCAAATAATAAGTGGAATGCGCTGAGTATTTCAACTGTAGTAAAACATATTACACCTTTGTTTGTACAGGCATGCTTAAAAGTGGTGACCTTACCACAGTAATGCAAGCTCAAAAACAGTCGTACATAAGAGACCTTTGAATGTTTATTGACTTTTTTGTACCAAAAGGGAAACATTCTCTTTATTGGTGTTATTTGAATAAATAACTATTGATATTGTTTTAATGTTGGCAGAGGGTCTGGCCTACATTATGAATGAGCTGTTTGGTGGAGTTGTCTATGCGGGTATTGACACAGATAAACATCGTTATCCTATCGGTGAGCTAATTCTTACGCTAATGATACAGCTAAGCGTGAGGAAATTAAGTTAAAATATGATCTGACATAATTATTTTAACTACTGGATCATACCCCATAACTTACTGCTTGCTATATCATGTCATAACTGGTTTGTTATCCCAGGTTCTGGCCGCATCACATTCAACAACCAGAAGAGTTTTCTGGAAGCCGTGCGATCAGGATTTATAGAGATCGAGACCCCAAAATTTGTTAAGAAGGTGAGGATTTGGTTTAATTCAAGTTAAAATTTGCTCTAAGCATTTTTTTTTTGGGGGGGGGGGGGGACTTTAATTATTCTTTCTGCAGACCTCTTCAGTACTTACCATTATTTTGTTTCTTTGTTTGCTTGTCCTTGAGCATCACAGAAGCTCAGGTCTTAATTCAAGCATTCAATAATATTATTGCACGCTCTCTAGTGGTGCTCACCATTTGACCAAAAAGCCCACAACATTTGATTTATTTGGAAAACAAAATAATGGAATTGTAGGTTTTCCAGGAATGTTGCTTGGAAAGTGTGGACTGCATTCTGTGGTAGCCCCCTTTTCCCATTAAGAACTTACTGAACGTAAAAACATTTTATACCATTTCTGATCATTTACTAATTTCAAGGCTCAAAAGAGAGATGCGGCAGTACCATCACTTTCATTTGGTGTGCTTTTTTTGAAAAGCCCTTAAACATTTTTATATGGTCACTCCCAACTGCTTTTTTCCTACAATTATGGTAAAGACCTTTAATTAGCCTTCAATAGTGTAAAATGGTTGCAGACACAGTCATACCCTGTCCAGCATTCCACTAGCTGAACAACTGTCCCTGTGTTTAATTTACTGACTATAATCATTATAGAATGAAGGCAAATTTTCTGTCACTCTTTCAGGTGCAAGTTGACCCATACTTAGAGGACTCCATGTGCGACATTTGTCGTATTACCTCGGGTCCTTTCTTCTGTCGTGAGGAATCATGTTTCAAGTATTACTGTCATTCTTGCTGGTTGTGGCACCACTCAATTGAAGGATATCGGCACCACAGGTCAGTTTATTGAATATTCATTTGGTCTTTATTTCAGCTGTGAATTACTTTGCATTGATTTATTCACCTTAGAAACTGTTAGACAAGTAGTTTTAATTGTAAAATTTAATACCGGTATTTGTTATGCTACCCAACTCGATTATCTTTTGCTGTATGTGGGTAGTGTATATTTTTGTAATTTTTTCAAGGAGGCTCTTCCAGTTATGTCATATGTATGTGTGCTATCCTATTGCATCATTTCGTACCATTATTGGAACGATGGCAATAATTTTTTGGTCTTGTTCAGAAGGTGTAAAATTTTAGTTACACGGCACTTGGCCCGACAATTTGATTCATTGTCAATCAGATATCACTATTTAAAATAGTCCCATTCAGACTTATGTTTTGCAAAACTTCCAAGTAACATTTCTGCAAAGATGTGTGGACTATGACAAGCAAGCTCCTTTGAATGATATGCTGTATTGCACCATAAATCTTTGATGAACAGTATAATAATAATAAATAATAATAAGTCTTTCATAAGATAAACACACGTATCCTTATGTTACAAAAATTATGAGTGTAAAAAGCAAGCTACAGCGCATGAAATAACAATAATAGTCTAATGAAATTAAAGAGCTAACTCGTATTTAAAAGTTAGGCAGTTGACAAAGGAGCTCATAAAGCTCATAAAGGAGCTCACGCTTCGTGTATACTTTAGGTTTCACGACTGACTTTCTTCTAAACTGGTATCTGGTGTTCTTAACCTCCGGCAACATGTTATACAGCGGGTGACCCTCTAAGCCCATAACTTTAGTGCGTATTTTGTTGTCTTGTTTTTCCAAAAGATCGTGGATATCTAGCTGTTTGGATGTTTGTGGGTATTTTATTTAATTAGAAAAATAATTTTTTATGCGCTTAAAACGTCTTTGCAGTGTCACCATGTTCCCTGTTTTTGCTTCCAAGATAGTACATATGTCAAAATTCCGTGACTGTCATTTGCATAATTTATAAGCTGCTTTGTTATGTGTTTGTATTTAACAAATCATTTCAGACCACTAACTCGTACAAGCAAGAGTAGCAGTTCTTAGTGAGACTGGCAGCCACTGTTGCGATGGAAACTTGCGGCATCCGGTGACCATGGCATTTATATGTTAGTACTGCTGTTGTTTGGTATTTTGTGTCTGGTAGCATGAAAATGATGTTGTCCTAATGATTATCCTTGAATTTACATTTTTCAAGAGTGTTCAAATTTTTCATTAGACTTGTTAGTCTTTGAATCTAGATGCTAACAATATTGCTAATATGCAGTGTAAAATTTTCCTGCTGTAGTTGTCATCTCACACTAGTTGTACTACTGATACAATGAGCTGGTTGCTGTAGAGTTACTCAGAGCACTGAGGTTATTCTCTGTTTTTAATTTATATTTTTGTTTGATAAATTATTCAAAAATAGAAATTGTTATGCCTTGCAAGATGGTGACCAAACATACTTATTTATCATTAGGTACTAGGCCAAATGCTCAAAAATTACATTTAATTTTAAAACACTGATCCAATACATATAGCAACCAGTTCAATAGCATATGACAAGTTTGTAATTATTTATAGTTGTAGTTTCCCTTTTCTAGTATCTATTTTTCACTTTGTAAAGCCATCCTTTATTTGGACTATTTTTAAGTTGTTTTGCAATCACCGTCACTGTTTTTGATTTTAGCCCTTTGTGCACCTTTCATTTTGATTGATTAGTTTGCTAAGCTCAGATTAATTTGTGTTTCTATAACAAAGGCAGTTTTTGTTGTGAATTATTTTAATTTTCTATTCAGTTGTCTTTAATCCTGTGGGGATTTTTTGATGATAACAATGTTTGTAATGCAGTCCGGGCACTGGTAAAAGACACAGTGCCCAAATGAACTTTCAACATTGTTGAATGGAGGTTTTGCATACTGCCACTCAAGGGCTGGGCCTGGGACAGTAAGGAGCAAACTCTTTTAACTTTTGGGTGTATTCTGCATGACCAATAATGCTAGAAGTCTTTTAAAGAACAATTGTGCAGTATGCACATTATCAAACCCTTTGCCTCTAAGATTTTCATTAAGCACAGGTTTTACAAACCAGTTTTTGATGGACAGGGAGAGACAAACGTCAAATAACTGCATAAAAAGATGCCCAGTGGCTTATTTGATCTTTCAAACTTGGGTTTTCATTCACTGGCTTGAAACATTTGAGGTTGACACTTGAAGCAAAGGGTTTAAGCACTTCTACTTTTGAAATTCATTCATTTAATTGCTTTTTATGTACAAGGTCTCCAGTTTAATTTTTCAGGCACCACGGTTTGCATACCATTTATGTATATAGTCTTCTCAGGTGCCTGCCCTTTTTTTGTCAAGTTTTCAAATGCAAGCTGTAATTTCTCAGTCCTCAAGCATCTTTTAGCTGTAATTGTATCAAAAAAGTCAAACAAAAAAGGCTGTTTTTATCTTTGGCAACCTAAAAATGTTCGGTGTTGCTATGAATCACATTTCAAAACAACGTGAATGTTATTCTGATATCAGTAAGTTATTAAGGTTGCACTTATTTAGAATATTTCATTGTTGAGTACAGAGTGATTAAGCTGTTTTTTAACCTACATGTATAAAAGAAACAAAAAAAATATTTAGGTGTGCAACGTATTTATTTTTGTAATTGTTCATATGAAATAGGTAATGTTTTATTGTTGGTAAGGTCAGACAAGACTAGCTATTTATAGAGTTTACTACTGTAATTTTCGTTAAAAACAAATTTAGTAAGTTATTTTTTGGCATGTTACTGTTTTGTAAGAAATATTGACTTTCTTTTACCGATTGAGGCCTACACGGTCACTGGACATGCCTTGTTTAGCGACATAGTATAAAACACATATATGCCTTATGCTTAAGCATATGGCAAGTTTGATTGCTTTGACTGTAAAATGGCAACTTGGTTGGTTTTGTCACAATAAACTGACAACCCATGTTGTATTTTATGATCGTTCACTGCCCATTGTAACAGCTGTTAGTATGGTTTAATAGCTGCTCACGGTAAAGCTTTTGCGCTGTGCCAGCCTTCTTGGCAGCGGCTCTGTCTTCCTCGGTATTTTAGGCCCGTAATCGACACAAGGTGAAAGTTTACAATTGAAATAAAGTATACTGGCTGTAATTCTTTTATCTACCGTTAAGAAATAGAGTTCTATTTAAAATGTATTTAAATTCTATTTGCCATTTTCTATTTGAGTTTTATTTGAAATTATGGTATGCATTCTATTTAAGTTCTATTTGAATTCTAGTTAAAATCTATTTAATTTCTACTTAAACTCTATTTAATTTCTACTTAAAAACTACTTAAAATCTATTTAATTTCTACTTAAACTCTATTTAATTTCTACTTAAACTCTACTTAAAAGCTATTTAATTTCTACTTAAACTCTATTTAATTTCTGCTTAAACTCAACTTAAAAAGCTATTTAGAACCTATTTAATTCCTACTTAAACTCTTTATCGGGGTGGGATGGCCATTCGCCAACTGCTCCATGGAAGCAGCCACTCCTTTAATCCTTATGTTCCGTAATTTCTGCGTGAAAGCTGGAGATGAGGCAGGAGAAGAAAACTGAATGATATAAAGTCGAACCTCCCGGTGCGACCACCTCTCGTCAGCGACCACTTATGCAAAATACCAAAATTTTCTCAGTCAAATCACTACAATCTGTATAATTGGAACTTCTACCACAAAACCATGGACTCGTGTGCGGAAGTCCTATTAAAATCGCCTGAGATAATTCCTCTTGTTTTCGGAGGGACAAATCTGTCGTTTAGAGTATAAAATAAGGCCAGCAGACAAATTAAGATAGCTATCAGCAGCTCTCCTCTCTCCTCCGCAGAGGCTTCCTACAGTCACGCCTTGACTGCAGGCTTGGGAAAAACGCGCGGGGGCTGGGAAGAGGGAAAAATTAAAGCACGCGGGGATCGAGCGCTTTTTTCTTTCACTGGTGTTCACTAACAGGAGCCTTTGCGGAGGAGAGAGGCAGCTTGCAAATTCGGAATATAAGATTTTGTTTCTTACAATTTTCTGCAGCCTAAATTTTCAGCTAAAAACTCCGAACAGATAACAACCCGTATTCACTCGCATAAATTTGCCTTCGAAAAACTCTGAAACAATCTGCGAAAGCAGAAAATGTTTTCAGTAATTTCGTAAAATGTCGTCGGTGGGTGCCCCTGGGCCTGCCCCTGCTGTATATTATTAATATATAACCTTTGAATGCAGAGGTCCACACGGCGCGTATTTAAACCGCACTGGTTCGATTTTGCCGGATCTCTGGTTTAGAGATGCTGGAGCCAGACGTCACTCGAAGTGTAATTGAACAAAACTGAATGCAAGGCTGGCACTACGGCAAAGGGCTGATTTATTTAAGGCCAATATTTCGGCTAACGAAATTAGCCTTCCTCAAGGCCAGAGCTATACAGAAGGAAAATGCTATAACGGCTCCAAAAATTTGAATTTAAAAATACACATTAACCAAGAAATAGATCCAGTTTCTTAACGTTGTGTTGAATATGCCAGTCACTGGGTAGCGCTAAGATAGAGTGCTCGAACTAGATTTCTAAGAAAGCATGAAAATGAAAACCGAAATGAAAACGTTATAGTTAACAAATATATTTTTTTTAAATGCCTGTTTGGCTCCCTTGGCTTTAACCAATAAAAGGTGCTTTAAGTGGAAATTTATTTTTTCTAACATCCCAAAATTCTAATTTGGCTGTGGTATCTAAAAGAACGGCGCTGTCCGTACGATAGACGGTATCTGTCTTCGTCTGTGAGGTCGGAGGGGGGTATTCCGTCAGATGCTGGGTGGGGGTGTGCCACCGGGACACTAAAACCCTTCTAATCAGCGACACATGTCCATACAGCTTATACTATCGTAGTACGACCCCCGGGCTTTGAAGTGTTTTGCTTTCGCGAGTCTCGATAAACAGAACTATTTAATGTTAATTCGAATGCGCTGTTTTGTGTACTTCAGGTCTGGCAGAATTTTACGCGCTTTGTAGTCCAGCGTTTACTTAGCCGTGGAGTAAATTTCCACAGCAGCAAACACATCAGAAATTTTTTACACAAGGCGGATTCGTCAGTATGAACGTCGTGGCCGCAACGAACCAACTCGACTTAGTGTGTTCTTCTACGAAACAGAAACACTTTGTAAATAACTTGTAATGTGAAGTAAGCTGCTACATCGCCCTAAAACCGATAACCCGCATGAAAACCTTCTCACTATCGCAAGTATCGATCGAAGATATTTCAAGATATTTAACGGAACGAACGTTTACTCTCTAATTACTAGTGATGGTTGTCACTACAGCTGCCCCGCTAGGCTTGGATAAATTCTGCTCGTAAAATGGCTTATTCTGCCTGCCGGCAATGCTCGTAAAATTAAAATCGCTTATTCTGCTCGAAATTCTGCTCGGACACCTAATTTCTGCTCGAATTCTGCTCGGTACGCGAAAAATTTTCGGCCCTTTAGGTCTTACATATTTTCGCAAATATTGAAGGAAGCCTAAGCCTAAACCCTAAATACTTATTAGACATTCATTATATCACATTAATCACAAGGTTTTTCCGTTTGTTTTGTATTTAGTTTTCAATTTTTCTTACAACTGTTCTGCATATCATTACTGTTACCGATTTTTCGTTATTCTGCTCAAATTATGCTCGAAAATGCCTTACTCTGCCGTCAGAATGCTCGCCTTAAAAATGCTTATTCTGCTCGCAATTCTGTCGGCATAATTTATCCAAGCCTAGCCCCCGCTCTTCTATAATTTTATTGATAATGGCAAGGTAAAATAATCACAAACAATGACAAAATATATTGCTGTCAAGACTTGAACAACTGAAACGATATTTTTCAAATTTATAAAAACGCAACAAGGCAACAATTAAAGTTTGTTGAAAGGAATTTGCCCAGGGAATGTCAACTACACTGGGCTTGATTATGCGTTTCACGCTTTGTATTTAGTGTATCCATTGTTAGTTCGTTTTTTTTTAATAATTGTTCGTTCACTTTCCTTCAGTTTAAGAAAATACAATGTAATAAAGAACATCCACAGCTAGCTGAAATTGTATTTTTAAAACGTACAGAAATAGACTGCGAGTAGTGTCTAATTTTGGCGATAGCGATCGTGGGGCGGGCGAAAATAGCGTTCCCTGGCCTTCGCGTCGCGTCTCCCCGGAATTTCGTGCGCGCGCGCGGGTTTATTTTCGCTCGCCCAAGGATCGCTATCGCCAAAATTAGAGACTACTCGCAGTCTACCTATAGTACAGAAACGTAACAATTATTTTTAATTACCCATTGACTCGCGCGTTTTTGCGTGTTTCGCATAAAATAAATTTTGTCTACTCAAGGTAAATTAAAATATTCTGATATAGAAAACTATGGTTACGTATCAAGTATTAGACAGAAAACAACCATGAAAACGAAAATTGTTGAAATTTCCCACGCGTTACTGTCCCAAATTTCAACTCGCTTATGCAAATTAGTCCGTGTTTAACCCAACCATCAGTTATGTAAAATAGACAGAACAATCGACGAAAACGTTTTCCAGCCAAACATTTAATTCAAATAAACAATACATTTGCTTTTAGTTGCGAAAAACTTTAGATTTTCTTGTGTGCATGGACACACGCATGTGACTTGATCAAAACTGGAGCGGTTTTGCAAACAAAATTGCAAAAATCATAAAAATCTGGATCAAGCGATCAGTTAAATTTTGAAAGGCAAATCAACATTTGAAAGCAACGTTTACCGTACTGTAGCGTTTACCCAGGTCTTGTAAAATGTAGTTGACGTCGGCGGCTCGCTTTCAGTTTTTGCAGCAAACTCTAGCTTGTGTAAATATTGCAGTTTCCCAAGACCACCTGGGCCCCCTACTTTGTTCAAGTCGAGATCTTATCTGGTATACAAAACTTTCCCATGATTACGCGGGGGACTTCAATTCTGCCTCCTCCTTTCAAAAACAGTGAAAAGAATATATATATATTTAAAGCCCAAGTTTATAACGGTAGCGAAAAGACTGGAGTGAAACAGCATAAAATACTTCGGGGTTATCTCTAGCTAACAGTGAAGAAACCATTTCAAGTAAAATTGGAATTTGCAAGGGCTTGTTCCTACACTGTAGTTATTCCTAAAACTGAAAAACCTGAATGAAACTAACTTCGGGGTTAGTTCAAAGCGTAGTTGAACAAATTTGCATAGTTGACAGCTGCTTGTAATTTGAACCTTCGGAATGTAACGCAACGCTCAAAACATCTCGAACCGAACGCAAGATTAACAACAACAGATACTGTTATGTGACAAAGCATTCTTATAGAGACCTATTGAATTTTGCAAGTTTTTCTACGCCTGTCAGGACTTGAATACATCAAAAATGCAAGAAACAGACGTGTTAGGATATGTTGTCTTTGAAGAAAAGGGAAATGAAGAGCTTTATTTTACTTCACATGCAATTTTAATGTCACGCCATAATTAACTGTCACGTAGTCACGCTGCTCGTTACCCTGTTTTATGATAACTGAGTATGTTGATTCCTTGCTCTGGCAAAGACAGGATAAATTAACCGCAAGTTGTCGAGGGTGGGGGGGGGGGGGGGGAGGGACCGCACAGTCCGCACTGCAGTAGTGGTAGTAGCTTGGTGTGAAATCCACAGGTTGTCCTCATACACTTCACCATATTGCGGAACAAAGCGTCATTGGCTCTGCACGCACTGCATGCCTATGATTTTATTCTGAGAGCTTCAACCCGTGATTAGCCTGATAGTAGGAAAGGCAAATGAGAAAACGAACGAGAGAGAGCGGGCAGCAGGAGAGGGCCATTCCCACTGCTGGCCCCTTTCCCTCCAGAAACCGCACATCTCACTTTCACAGTCCCTTTCTAATTTTCACTGTCCCTACTTTATCTGAGAGCCTTGAACAGCTTCATATTACATGCAACTGGTTTCTAGACTGTAATGGACAAAGTCAAAGCAACAAACCACCTTGGCCTTAGATTCTCTGACAGCCATAATCTCTTTTGTTGCTGCCCTCTGCTAAGAATTGGGAAAAAGCAACATTTCTATAGCCAGAGCAGCTGGCAGTGGCAATATTAGCAAGACTAGGGGTTTCTCAATAGCCAGTGCACAAGGGCACTTATTTTTCCCTTGCATGAACAGTACTGCTGGTCACGTAGGCTATAATTTAGTAAGCCAGTTCCGAGTCGTCTCGTATCTCTCTTTTAAAGTGAGTCTTGGTGCACAACCTTTTATATAAAAATGATTTTTTTATTCACAAGCAGAAAAAATCATTTTCCTATGAAACGTCGTGCACCAGGCCTTGTTTTGAAAAAGAGGCACAAGACAACTCGGAAATGGCTTGTTGTTATAATGGACAGGAAACAAAAGGTGCTAAAACAAGCCATTTAATACTTTGTAGCAAACGTTTACAAGAAAAGTTGTGTATGACATAATTTTCATAACCAGATGACAAACAGCAGAAATCTACAAAACATCGTAGCAAGTTGTGTTTAGACAGAAAACAAATGCTAACTACGAGATTAACTATGAATTCAAATGCAATGACATCAGCCTGGATAATTCAGTTTGTTTAAACTGCTTAAGATTACGGAGTACCGTACTGTATTTCTATACTCAACAGAATCTCAGAAATGTTTCCATGATTGAATCTTAATAATTGTTTGTTACTGTCCAACAAATAGCATTCTTAGCTTGAGCATTTTGTAACAATCCTTAGGCCAAACATAAAATACTTTGGTTCCAGTGACCCGTCTGACAATAGCTTTTGTTCCCAAGGAAAGTAGAGAAGTGGACTTAACATCACTCTTGCTTTTTAAAAATCTGTACCCTTAAAACTAGAATTAAGCTTTTCCGAGTAGTTTTCAACAAGATGAGATATTTTTTATTAAAAGAAATGTAACACATCTAAATTTCACTTTCTGAACCACAGTATTTTTTGTTCGGCCAAAGATTTCTTTAATCGAAGTATAACAAGAGATTTTTAAATTTGATACAACAACTTCACAAGGTTCGATAAAAGAAAATCCTTCAATAAGCCACATTGGATAATCAGATTTCTAACCTGAAGCGAGTGGAAAGTTGAAAATTCTCCATTTTTCCAGACAATAACTTCACGATAAGGTGAGAGATTTTAAAAAGATATACTGAATGTGGCCTACTGAATAAGGACCTAGATTATTCAAGGGATTTAGCAAATTCACCAATTGAGCCACAAGATCAAATCATACTACATTTCGCTTTCAAGGAACTGGATAAAACCGTACGTTCAATTTTTTATATTTTTGAAGAAAGCAAAAATAAACTAAAGAAAACACTTTTTAATGCCAAACTCCTGAAATGCAGGCAACTTTAAAAAAATAAGTAATATGCAGTAAAGTTAAACACACACAAAACTGTTTATGGACAGCTTTTCTTGTGCTTGCTGAAACTCTACATTAAATAATGTAGGTCCTTGTTTTGAAAAAATGGCTACTAAAAATTTATGCTACCACTATAAAATTGTATTTCAATTATGTACATTTCATGCCAGATAACAGTTACAACAGAACATCTAAAAATAATTACATACATGTGGTATACCGTAAGCATGTACAAATGAACAGTTCCAGATGGCACTGAGTGAGATACTACAGAGTCCATATTGATGACTAAAATGTCTGCTCTGCTCTTGCAAAACAAAATGATCTACGAAAGCAAAGTTCTTTGAAGCATGCACATGAAACAGAAAACACAGACGTGCACTGTCCCTGGTTCCTCTTTCTTCAAAAATAATAACCTAAACTCATTATGTCCATTGTCCAGAATTTGGTGCTGCACAAACAGAGCATGGTACAGGCATACATGTTCCTTTCCAGACAATACCTCTTGTTTGTATTTCTTGTTTAATCTTATTCATCATCTGCATGTTGCATATACTCATCCAGCTCTGCATCTAGATGACTTTTTGTCTTTGACATATATTGCTCAAGCTCTTCATCCAACTTGTCTTTTGAAACTGGTTTCTCAACTCGGCCACGTCCTCCACCTCGCCCCCTTGTTGCCCCTCTACCACCACGACCACCACGAGCCCCTCGACTGGCACCTTGTACACCACCCCTACTGCGGCCAACACCACCACCTCTTCTAACACCTCCAACGCCACGCAAATTACCCCGTCCTCGACCCTGTTTCAATCTTCCACCAAAACCCCCACGATTTTTTGTCACAGCAGCTGTACCAGTACCCAGACGATTTCTCAATAGCCCTCTCTTTACACCTCCTCTTCCTCCTCCTCCTCCTCTGCCTCTGGTTGGTGAGCCTAGTCTGGATTTAAGGCTGGGTGCATTCCCTCCAAGGGCGGCTTGGATGTCAGGTCTGTTGGCCATTTGAGCGGCTAGGCGGCGATTCTTCAAACTGGCTTGGGACACCTGGAATTGACTGCTCCTCACTCCAGTAACAGTAACTTGTGGCGGTGATCGTAGTTGCTTTTTGGCCATTTCAGTAAAGCTTCAGAAGATGGATGGAGAGGTGGAATTTGTACCTTTTACTATTTGACTGGCTTCAATGCAATTATTGCATATGCAATGGACAAGTATGCACTTTCACTCAACATAGATTCTAAGCAGCTTTTTAGCCATGCCTTTTTTTACAGACACTACAGTAACTGCCTTAGCATTATAAATTGTGTGGCTTGTATTTTAGCCATGACATTCTATGACTTTGTGATTCGCATAAAGCTCTTATATCCATTATCTAGAAGCCACAACAAGATGGCAAGCATGAAGCCAGAGATAGGTACAATAATGCCACATGGCGGATTGCTCACCGATCATTTAGCGTCTTGGTAGTTGTGCCCTTGAGTACGATCTTGGCTGGGATCATTTTGAGACCTTTCTCTTGGGTTCAGTTTCCTGCAACTTTTTCCGGCAAAGAAGTTAGCAAATTACAACAGACTGCCTGGAACTGTGACCAGGCAAATCATACTCTACCATGCCAGCAGAGATAATCCAGAGTTGCTTAACGTAACAGTGAAAAGGCAAACATCTGCATTAAACTGTTTGATTTCCTTTGTGCTTGAACAAATTTACATCAGTCAAGAATTTCATTTGTCTTGTCAAATAAATTTGCTTATCATTTACTGTTCACAAAAAAATTCACATGTAAAAAAATTTTCATAGATTTAACCTCTGCATGGATACTTCCTGTTGGTGAACACCTCTCTCAAGCAAGCATTCAGTTGTGCAGGCTGTAAATTCTACCAGGATTTTTATACTTGACTTCATGTGATTTTAGCATTGACTACTATTCTGTCATCTTATGGCAGAGGACACATGAGATTGTCATGACATTCACCAAGCATTTCTCTTAAATTATTCATCCAAAGCTTTAAACAGGAGTTAATTAACAAATTATATGTTGCTGCGAGTCATTACCAAACACAGAACAGGAATATCCAAATAGGACCAGAAGTATACTAGAATGAACCAGAAAGAGGCGGAATGAATCTGCAATTACACCAAATGATCCGGTGTCATTGTGTCACTCTGTTTCATTCCGGCACATTTTGATGTCAATAATTCAGTTCATTTTAGTGTCATTCTGGTTCACTCAGGCTCATTCTGAGATATTCTTTTCTGTTCCTGGTTTTAGCAGTGCCCTGGTTTTGTGCAGAGGTTTATCTTGCTCACTGTTAAATATACGAACCTAGATACTCCTGAACACAAGGTTACCATAAATGTACATGCACATAGACCTTTTTATAAACTGTTACTGTCATCAAACAGATTGACTTGGCACTAATTGAGTTCTTGAATACCTTTGCGCTATTGACTTGTCCCACCACAAAGTACTCAATGGAGTTAATTTAAAAGATGGATTACAGAAAATGCAATTTATGTGAAAACACTTTACCAAAGGAAACTTGCTCCAAGGACCATGTGTAATAGCCAAATTTTTAATTGCTTTGAGAAATATGTCACTGACTGAGTTTTTCAACTGCAGATACAAATTTAATTCCGGCCAAATTTTGTCATAACTTTTAAAACCAAAACACGAAATTGCCAGTGTCCTGTTCCAAAGGAAAACAAGTTTCTGTCAGATGCCAAAGCTTAAAAGAAACACCAATCAAGTAAATTTGGTCTTCAGGTTTTTTCTGTTGAATTTCAAGTGTCTGATGTATTTCTGAATGCTCTTGGGGGGTTTATGAATATTTCCTTGATTTCTATGCAGACACTGTTCACCAAAACAAATATATTTGTTCAGCCTATTTTTCCATTAGTTTTAGTGGAGACACAAGTCAGGTTAGCCAAATGTAAATGCTACAAAACACTGTCCATAATGCAGACAAACATAGAATAAAATGTATTGGATGCATCTTGACTAGTGTAATGTGCAAATAATGTTCGAGTTAAGCAGTACATTTGGTCAAAAAACGCTGCAGGTATAAAGCAGTATTGAAGTGACCTGGAAAGTCTCCTCTGAGCAAAAATGTTCTCAACAAAATCATATCCTTGGTAATATATGCAGAAGTACATGTAGGAAGGTATAACATCAGAACCTATCAAATGTGCGGCGTTTTAGAGTTGTAACTTCCGAGTACAATTACGTGGATAGACAGGTATAGTAATTTTGTCTTGTTTTGGTTTTTAAGCCAAGAATGTGTCAAGCTTGCACATTTAAGTACTTGCTGACTTAGTGAATTTCCAACCTTACTTTTGCAGTTTGTAGGAAACATACACAATCACCGTTAGGTTAAGCACATCAACAAAACACGTGGGTCCGGAAACGAGTATTTCCTCTCCTGTACAATATAAAAACGTTGCACTTTCGTGCTTCTTATTTCGATGAAGCTTCAAACAACCTTTGGATCACGCTGCTTATTGACCTACAATCCCTTTTATCCCACCTAAATGCATAATAAAAACGTAATCAAGATAACAATGAAAGTTATAGTTACGTCTAAGGTTTGATTCCGAAGTCCAGCTGGTCGATGGTGCTGGATTTTCAAGTTACAATAGCTCAAAGTTCTCCCCTCACAAATCAGGAAAGCTTGAAGACGACGCTACACTCGGCAAGAGACTGGTAACGAAACCTATTTTCCTTTTTTTTCCCGTTGTCTACGTCATGTAAGCTACTATGAAATCTAACATTTACTACTGAACAAACCGCGTTGCATGCATGGATCAAGGAAGTACGAATACTATGGCTGAAAACGATGAAATTGTTTCCGATGTAGCACAAAAAGCGTTTTCTCTGGCTTCAAGCTACGAGAATATCCGGCAGGGCTATCCTGTTGAGGCAGTAAAGTTCTTTTTGCACAAGCTTGGGTTGACAGACAAGGACGGTGACGACCCCAGCAGAGATCGCCATTTCACTATCTTGGAGCTCGGCTGTGGTACGGGAAAGTTCACTCGCGTCATGTTAGAAGTCTTGAAGGGCAAGAATGTGAAAGTGATTGCAGCCGAACCAGTGGAGAACATGTGTGAGCAGTTTAGACAGATACTGCCCGATACGGAAATTATCCAATGCCCTGCCGAGAAAATACGTAAGCATATATATGATCCTGTTTGAAATGAACCTAAATGAGGTTTTGAGTCTAAATTTCATGATATGTTTTAGTCACTTGCTAATATCTCTCTTATTTTGATATCTATTCTAGTGCATACAATTGTAGCAATTTGGACAGAAATGTCGTTTTGTAGCGTAACCTGAGATGAATAAGTGGTAATCAAAGCGAAATATGAGACGTTCCATTGTTTGGGGGGTTTGCACCCCTCCCCCGGTACCCTGCAAGCAGAGGTTTCTTGGTCGCCCTATGTTCCGGCGGGCGAATAAGTAACTTCTGCGCAAAACCGTCCGATTTCCTGTCGTGCATGCGCAAAATTCGTCATACACGTCAATCACTTACCTCTTGCACGCGCACTCATACGTCAGCTTAAACAAAACTTGTGAACTCTATGAAATCGTTACTTGCACCCGCTTTATTTGAGCGTTACTTTCAACTCCAGATAAATATCAGTAACATAGAGTTTTGACAATTGCTGCCTTGTCTCTCTGCGGATTTTCAGAGCTAGGAGAAATGACAAAAAAATTTTGTAACAAAAAAGCAAATCTGTCGCGTACAACAAGTTTGCAGGCGTATCACAGCGCGCGCACTTTTTGACAGCATTCACGGCATCCGTCAGCTTCAAGACCGGTTGAGCGCTGGTTAGAAACAAGTATTTTTAATTAATTCGTCCAAAATCCTGGATGGCGGCAGATCAAAGAATTGGACGGTTTTGCGCAGAGGTTACTTATTCGCCCGCTGGAACATAGGGCGACCAAGAAACCTCTGCTTGCAGGGTACTCCCCTGGCTAAAGATGGCAGGAATCCTACCCCGCAAATTTTTGTCGGCACCCTTTGAAGAAAAAATTGGAAGGCTTCATATTTTGGCGGAACCTTTAAAGTCAAAATACTCATCGCGTTCCGCTTATTATTTGGGAGCGACTTTCATTAATCGGGATCGAATTGCGTTACTGGAATCAAAACTCCACTTTCAAATTGAATGTTGTAATGTTACAACGGTAGCCTTGTTCCAAATAAGAAATGCTGATTGGTTTATAATTGATGTGAGGCGAATGTTCACGTGCAAGTAGCAGACTGTTGGCGGCTTGACCTATCTGACTTGATTTGTGTTTGCTCAACAAAATATTAATTGCAAATACTTTTAACTAGGCGTAGTCAATTGATAGAAATTGATATCGGAAATCAATCAATACAATCGATATCAATCAATATCAATCGCCGATTGATGTCGATTGAAATCGGTAATCGATAACAATGGAACTCACAGAAAAAATTTATCATCGATTGTTATTGATTGACGAAATCGATAACAATCGGTAATAATCGATAGCAATCGACAGTAATCAATAACAATCACTAATCCAAAGGAGTCCCTCGAGGAGTATTTGTTTCAAACATATTAGATACATGTAGCATTACTATCTAAACAAACTATCTAAACGATACGAGACCGACGTTAAAATGGTAAAACATTTTATTATTTCAGCAACTAGTCCAGCCTGGAGTCCAGGTAGAATGTTCATTAAGATTCTCTTGGTTTGGGGTTTTAGAATATTATTTTTAACTTGTCCAGTCACCCCAGCGCTGTCAATTGCATCTTGCATCTGCTTTGTGGCGATCTCGCATAGATGAAAGTCCAACTCAATCTTATATATGCACGGACATCGTAGCCCACCTTAATGCAATTAACCGAAATTATAAAAACACTGATTTTGTTGTTTATTTTGCTTCGTATTTATGGTGTTGCTATAGCGAGACTAGAGGGTTGTACACCGCTTCTTTGGCCACAACCTCCTTTTCTTCTATTATGAATTGCGCTGGAAAGACCAAATCATATCTGTTATTTTTC
This sequence comes from Siderastrea siderea, assembly GCA_964030785.1. NCBI lineage: Eukaryota > Metazoa > Cnidaria > Anthozoa > Scleractinia > Rhizangiidae > Siderastrea > Siderastrea siderea. The sequence goes on along the minus strand of OZ034968.1, from coordinate 26,660,600 downwards.
TTGCTCTTTTAGTATCAGCTTGTTGATGTTTGCAAGACTATTGCATGTCCACGGTTGAATGACTCAACAAAACCGTAGAAACAACGTGTCAATGTTAAACTTGTAAAATTGACAAAAAATAGTTTCCGATAAAAATTAATAATAGTCTATAACAATCGATAAACCAATGGTTGATGGAAATCGATATCAATCAAACTCACAACTTTTTTTCTTTATCGATTTCTATCAAGTGGTATCGGATTGTTATCAATTGTTATCGATTATCGGTTTATCGATTGACTACGTTGGTTTTAAAAGTGAAGAAGCAGTCTGTTGCGATAAAACCGTGAAGAATAATTTCTTAAAAACAAGTCTGCTATAAATTCACAAGAAATGTTCCTGAAAATTGAGAAAAATTCCCTGTAATGTCAAACCGATTGAAACCAACAGCCGCCAATGGTTTCGTATTTCACGTGTGAGCTTTTGGTTTATGTAAGTAACAACCCAATCAACATTCTTTATTTCGAATGAGTCTACCGTTGGAAGATTTCAATCACCAACTTGAAAATGGAATTTTGATTCCAATGATGCAATCCGTTCTGGAGTAATGAAAATCATTCCTAAATAATGAGTGGAACGCGCTGAGTATTTTGACTATAAAAAATCTGAAGCTTTCAACAACAAAATCCGAACCGTTCCTAAGCAAAAACTGGCCATCCTTAGTGGGGGACTTATGAGTTTGTATGGACCTGAAATACGATCAAGAATTAGTCGCCGGTTTTCCTTCGTGAAAACATAAAAATCGAGATTAAGTTTGCAAAACCTTACTTGTGGTTTCTGTTTTTACCACTTTCCTGAGCTTCTGTAGGCTAATTTAGATGATACGTGTAGTTTCTGTTTTTAGCACTTTCCTGAGCTTCTGGAGGCTGATTTTGGCAAATTTCTGCTCAACAGTCAATTGCCATGATATCATGTGCTAATTGCTCGGGTCCCCTTGATATGAGCTCGGTTGACCGGGCTGGCTTGGGGTGTGTTCCTTTGGGATGATCTGGATCTGGATCAGTGATCCAAGATCACTCGGATCATGATGCATCAAAAGTACCGATGAATCCACTCTGGACAAGGAACCTTTGGTTCTTTTGATGCACCATGATGCGAGTGATCTTGGATCACTGATCCAGATCCGGATCATCCCAAAGGAACACACCCTTAGTTTACAAGATCTCACCTCACCGATTTTCCTTTGTAAAAATTTCAGTGTGTTAAAATGAGAAGGTAGCGGTTATTCCAACCGAGATCTCGGTAACCAGACTGGAAATTTTCCTATATGAACAGGTCAGCCCGGTTACTGGGATGAAAAAAATTCAAATATGTGTGCATTTCTGTCGAGGGAGAGTGAAGTTAGCATCATTCTGGCCTTTATCGAGGCTTTTTTGTTGCAAAAATGATTTCTTAATGTTGAATGAGTAAAGATAACATAATTTTCAGAATTTTTGCAAGAAAATCATGAGTTAATATTTTCAAGCATGCGATCAGGAACAGAATTTCATACCGGTAACCGGGCTGAAATTTTCCATGTCAACAGACAACAAAAATTTGTCCTGGTAACCATGCCAGCCCGGTTACTGGGATCATATGAAGAGGCCCTCAGTCAATTCCAAGTGTGACCACTGCCCCCTTGGCATTTTCCCTGGTAGGGCATAGAAAAGTGTGCAAATGCCCCAGCTATGGGACAAGAACTAATTGTGTTTTCTCTCAAGCAAGCTCAAAACCTCCGTTCCAGTTAGGAAAATAAATGATTGAAACTGAATAAAATTTGACATCATTGTCAACTTTTAAGCACTCAATATTGCTTTTAAAATCCTGTGACTAGGAAACAGCAGCACTTCATATGATGCAATTAGTAGCTGCCGTCTTTGCTAAAACTAGAACGATGCAAAAATGAGCATTTATAAAGATGAGAATTTCATATTTTCCTTCAAATTCTTAACACAACTTCTCCAAGCCTTTCCATCTTGGCCAGTCACTCACAGAAGCAGTATTTTGCCATATAAAGAGTCCTCTCGGGTGGCCATCATTTTGCCGATAGGGTGCCTATCATGATCACTGACTTGCAATTGGAGAAAGAGGGAAAGCAAAGAATGCAGAAACAATATGCGGGGGGTGAGGGGGAGTTAGTAAAATGATAATACATATCCTTTTGAACTGATCAGATCTTTCTTTTGATAATATACAGTGCTTTTTCATGAGAAAAATAAAATAGGCAGGAATTTTACAGAAGTAGTAAAAATGTGAAATTCCCTATGATTGAAAAAATTGAAAAATGCCCCACCCCTTAGCAGACCTCTGATGACAAATGCCCCACCCTGGAGACCAACAAAATGAGTAATGCCCAAAAAATGCCCTGGGGGGGGGGGGGGGGGGGGGAGGAGGGGGAGGTTGTCATGCTTGGAAATTAACTAAGCCATAAAGAAAGCAGAAAATCGCCTAGAACAGCCTCCAGAAGCTCAGGAAAGTGGTTAAAACACAGAAAACACCCAACAGGTACATGTAAGGTTTTTCAAACTTTATTTCCATTTTCGTTTGTTTTTCCTAAGGAGAACCAGTGATTATTTTTCATGTATTTCAGGTCCATGGAACCTCTCTTAATGACATTATGCTTTGGTTACCAGAGGACACTTTTTGTGGCGTGACCTTAAATGATATTTTGTAGCTTAGTTAAAGTGAGAACAGGTAGCCCAAAGCATATTATTCGAGGCTCTTTGACCACGTGATTTGAAGAGTGTATAGGAAATATTACTGCTTAATGCGAAACAAGATTGTCTTTTAACTCTTTTAACCTTTCTTTTTAACCTTTCCCCAGCCTTTCTTGTTTTCCTGCATTTTCCAGCATTCAGTCATTGCGTTTATGGCATTTTTTAATAAGAGCAATTTAATGCATTTCTTTGCGGGTCACTCTTTTGAGGTGGAAAATCGACTCTATCAGAAAAACACGTCTCTGAGTGAGCCGTTGTAGAACAGCAACTAGCTCAGAAATGCATTTTATTATCCCTGTGAGGCTTAAACCGTGGGGTAAACACTAAGAAATTCAACAACAAGCTGTAGGTGACTTCAAGAGAACTTTATTTTCACATTTAGCGCATTTGTAGCTCAGGTACCATTTTCATACAAACTTGCAATCGTCAACAACGAATTATAAGATAGGAAAGGGTTAGATTGCTGTGGTCAAGTAGTGAACATCACCTTGGGTGACCTGCAGTGTGACAAAAATGATGCTGTAAATCTGAAATTAATCGTTTAAATAGTTTGACATTACCCGTGATACTGTAAAGTACGGCCATCGATGCGTTGTTTTCTAACAAGGCGGTACTGTACTTTTTAATAAGCCCATAATCTTGACAAATGAAAATACATACAGTGCATTGATAACTCGTGTCCCTAAAGTGAAAATAACTTTGTATCACCGTAAATGGTTTGAACTCTTAACCGTGATAGGTTGGTGAAGTATGATCGTCCGTGCGAGTGTAGTCCTGAGAAGGACCGTTTGTGATGACATTGACCTTGTATGGCAGCATGTCACGTGGGTCAGAGAAAAGTGCCTGTTGTCCGTATTAATAAAGGGGCACTGTCACCTATTTTTTGGATTACTTTAAAACGCTAAAAGACAAATTGCAATCAGAGGAAACCCCAAAATACTGGTTCGGTTTCGTTTTAAATTACTCTACTAGTTCTCTGAAACTGAAGTTATAATAACGTGTGTTTGGCTACAGACTAGCATGGAAGTGGATTGCAACTTGAAAACATTAGGCTGATGTTTTCAAGTTTCTCCTTTGTTTCTTGGAAAATTGCCACAAATTGATGACTATGGTTTGTTCTCACTTTGAGAAAATCATCCTTTTTTTCTCTTGATGTTCTACGAGCATTTCGTGTACGAGCCAGGTATTTAATTTGAATTTCAGTACATTTCACCCAAAAACGTGAAAATCCCTGTAACGGGCATATAAATGTAAGCGAAAATATATGAGCTTTTTATCGAAAACAAAAAACACTGTACATAATAAGAGGGTGTTCCACTTTACTTCAAATGTTGTCCAAAAGAAAAAAAGGATGCCGTTTGATTCCTTTAATTATTTCATGTAGCTCTTCCAGACGGTAGCGTGGATGTGGTAATTGCTGCTCAAAGCTTTCACTGGTTTACAAACCGAGCTGCCCTTGAAGAGATCCACAGAGTGCTGACACCAAACGGGTCTTTTGGCATGGTCTGGAAAATGTCAGACTTTTCTGTCCCTTGGCAGACAGATGTTTGTAAATTTCTAGATCGTTCAGATCAGGAAATTGGTCTTGTTTTCCCTTACCAAGAGGACTGGAAGAAAGCCTTCAGTCGTCTTTCGCAACACATACTCAGCGCCCCAGAAGAATTTATTGGCTTTGAATATACTGTGAAAAGTTCCTTCGATCATGCGTTCAATTTTTTTTCGTCCCTTTCTCCAATAGCTGGTGGAAGAGAACCTACCAAGAAAGATTTCGTTAAAGTGTTTAATGAGATAACAAAAAAGCATTTTAAAGATAAAGGGGTTCCTTTGGACGCTGTTCAGTTCAAGATTTATATGTACTGGTGTATGAAGGAAAACTAACATGAGCTTTAAGTTTTTTTTTCTTGGGAAATACTCAATGTATGAGCTCCCGCTTTTGTTTCTTTGATTACATTGCCTAACCACTACATCGACAACTAATAACAAATTTGTTATAGATCACCTTTAGAAATGAAACGTACAGTGATTTTATAACATGGATGTGTAAAGAGACTCAGTTGAAAATTGTAATAATTTTATAAGGTATAAAAATGTGAATTAGAAATTTCAAATTTAAATAAAATTTAAAAGGATGAAATTCACACACATATAAAAAAAAAAATGAACCTTCCTACCCATGTGATTAAAGAATCCATGTCTTTTTAATGAAACGTTACACGGGTGGCGGAGATTCGAACTCTATAACATGCTGATATGCGGACTTTGTAAGATTCGTGCGCCTAAATCCTAACGGCTCAAGCGTGTCTCTAGGAACTTCAATATCATCTAGACATCTGTCGTGAACTCTCTGTAGATCATTTTTCAGGTATTTGGCCGAGGACGATCAATGATTGGAACAACTTGCCCGCTGAAATAATTACATCCGACTCACTGAGTCAATTTAAGTCAGCTTTGAACATGCAGAACATGATGTCGTAGTTTTTTATTATTAGTAGTATTGTTTATTTGATTTATTTTAATATCACTTGCGAACTGTCCTAATAAGGATTTTGCAAGTTATAGATGTAGATGTAAGTGGTTTCCAGATCTCCTGTGCTTGTGGTAGAGCACCCCAAATCGGTGCAGCGTGTTCCAGCAGAGGTCTGATCTTCATAGGTTAGCTACAGGCTCGCAGATTGAAGTGTTCCATTTCAGATCTCTTCCCTTTTTTGGCATTCAGCACCATGCTGTTTTTGGTCAGCCCTGTGGTCAAGTGAGTCATGTCTCCTGCATATTGCTGTTAGAGCCGGACGTAACGAGTTCGTATTGGGTACAGTCATCAGCATTTTTACACATGGATCCTGGCATTTCCTCTGGGATATGTTCTTCCATATCATCTTCTCACGTCTGGAAGAGCTGTTTCAAAAGTAGATGAATGATGAAAAAAAAATCAATATGGCTTATTTTGAAACGAGAAAACAACGGACCGGCACGATGCCACTTGACGCACTGACTCTTTTAGAGAGCAAGGCTCGGCTACCAACGCATGCAATCGATACCACGCTTGCAACAAGCATATATATTCACCAGGCTTAAAATTCACCATCACATTTACATAATCGCGAATATCCCTTCTATCGACATTCCAGTCCTAACAGTATGCAGGATGTTTGTCATATGAACCTAGTTTACTGAATGGCCTTAGCTCCCACGAGTCTCCTGTAGCTCAGTGGTAGAGCATCTGGACTAGTTACCAGAAGGTAATGGGTTCGACTCCTGTTGGGAGAACTCGGACGTTTATCCGAGTCGCATGTGTCTGACTGAATAAACATCTTTTCTCAAGACTAAACAAGTTTACATTAATTCGACTTCAATTGTCCGACTGTTTAAATTAACAAACCGGATGTTGTCGCAGGTTGGTTATTGACTGTGATCGAAAAAAAAAATGCCTTCTCATACAAGTTTCTAAGCTCTTCCTTTTTATGTCATTTTAACAGCTCTTCCAGATGGTAGCGTGGATGTGGTAATTGCTGCTCAAAGCTTTCACTGGTTTGCAAACCGAGCTGCCCTTGAAGAGATCCACAGAGTGCTGGCTTCAAACGGGTCTTTTGGCATGGTCTGGTCACTAACAGATCATTCTGTACCTTGGCTGAAAGAGTTTTTGAAGTTTCTTGATCTTACAAATCAGGAAATTGGTGTTGTTTTCCCTTACCGAGAAGAGTGGAAGAAAGTCTTCAGTGATCTCTCGCAACACTTATTCAGCGCTCCAGAAGAATGCGTAGGCTTTGGAGATGCTATAAAAAGTTCCTTCGATCATGCGTTCAACTTTCTTTCTTCCTTTTCTCCAATAGCTGGAGGAAGTGATCGCATTAAGAAAGATTTCGTTAAAGTGTTTAACGAGATAACAAAGAAGCATTTTAAAGATAAAGGAATTCCTTTGGACGCTATTCAGTTCAAGATTTATATGTACTGGTGTATGAAGGAAAACTAACATGAGATATTCAATGCAAGAGCTTCCCCCCTTTTGTTTCATCGATTACATTGCCCAACAACAACATCACAATAATAACTAATGATAAATTTATTGCGGATCACCTCTGGGAATGAAAAATACAGTGATTTTCAATATGGATGTGTAAAGAGACTAAAAATTAGACTATGTGGTAGCAATTTTATCAGACAGATAAGATAAATATGTGAATTAGAAATAGAACATTCAAAATTTATATGGATGAAATTTACGCGGATATATAAAAAATGAAACGTGCTACCCTTTTGACAAAAGAATGCATGGCTTCTTGTGTGGGACATAAGATCGGAACGAGTATTCTATAGTTTGTCTTTGATAATGGGATGAATTACGCCTACAAGTGTGAGATTCGGACTCTACAGTCTGCTGATGTGGGGACTGTGTAAGATTCATGCCCCAAAGTTCTAATGGCTCAAGGGTGTCCCAAGGAACTTCAATTTCATCTAGATATCTGTCCTGAACTCTCTGTAGATCGCCTCTCGGGTATTGTTGACCATCCCAAATCGGTGCAGCGTGTTCCAGCAGAGGTCTGATCTTCGTAGGTTAGCTTTCCTACGGGCTCTCAGATGGTGGATTGTCCTACTTGCCTTCACCACATTGCTCGACACACGAGTGTTCCATTTCAGATCCCCTCCCCTTTTTGGCATTAAGCAATATTCTGTTGTGGTTAACCCAGTCCTCCTAGTGATTCATGTCTTCTGCATATTGCTGTTAGAGTCGGACGTAACGAGTTCGTATTGATACAGTCGTCAGCATATTTACAAGTGAACACTGGCATTTTCTCTGGGATATGTTCTTCGATATCATCCTCTCTCACGTCTGGAAGAGCCGTTTCAAAAGTAGATGAATGATGGAAAAATCAATATGGCATATTTGACACGAGAAAATAACGGACCGGCATGATGCCACTTGACGCAGTGGTCCACCCAGTGAGACTCTTAGATAACAAGGCTCGGCTACCAAGGCATGCGATCGATACCTCACTTGCATTGCACTAAATCGAAATCAATTGTCCGTCTGTTTAAATAAAGAAATCGGATGTTGTCGCCGGCTAGTTGGTTATTGACTGTAATCGAAAAAAATACCTTCTCGTACAAGTTTCTAAGTTCTTGCTTTTTATTTGGTCTTAACAGCTCTTCCAGGTGGTAGGGTGGATGTGGTAATTGCTGCTCGAAGTTTTCACTGGTTTGCAAACCGAGCTGCCCTTGAAGAGATCCACAGAGTGCTGACACCAAACGGGTCTTTTGGCATGGTTTGCTCACTAACAGATCATTCTGTTCCTTGGCTGAAAGAGTTTGAGCAGTTTCTTGATATTTTACATGAGGAAATTGGTGTTGTTTTGCCTCATCGAGAAGAGTGGAAGAAAGTCTTCAGTGGTCTCTCGCAACACTTATTCAGCACTCCAGAAGAATACATAGACTTTGGAGATGTTATAAGAAGTTCGTTCGATCATGCATTCAAATTTTTTTCTTCCTTTTCTTCAATAGCCGGAGGAAGTGAACGCATTAAGAAAGATTTCGTTAAAGTGTTTAACGAGATAACAAAAAAGCATTTTAAAAATAAAGGAATTCCTTTGGACGCTATTCAGTTCAAGATTTATATGTACTGGTGTATGAAGGAAAACTAACATGAGATATTCAATGCAAGAGCTTCCCGCTTTTGCTTCATCGATTACATTGCCCAACAACAACAGCATCACAATAATAACTAATGACAAATATATTACGGATCACCTCTGGAAATGAGAAATTAAACAGTGATTTTCAATATGGATGTGTAAAGAGACTAAAAATTGGACCATGTGGTAGTAGTTTTATAACATAAAAATGTGAATTTAAGAAAAACATTTAAATAAGATTTATATGGAAGAAGTTTACGCGTATCTATAAAAAGTGAGCCGTGCTACCCTTTTGGTAAAAGAAGGCATGTCTTTTCGTATGGAACATAAGATTGCAACGAGTACTGTATAGTTTGTCTTTGATCTCGGATGGTATTTGTGGTCCACGGCCTTTGAGATGAATTACTCCTACACGGGTAAGATTTGGACTCTACAATCTGCTGATGTGCGGACTTTCTAAGATTCCTGCCCTAAAGTTCTAATGATCATCTAGACATCTTTCCTGAAGTCTCTATACATCGCTCCTCAGGTGCAGCGTGTTCCAGCAGAGGTCTGATCTTCGTAGGTTGAGTGTCCTGCAGCCTCTAAGATGTATTGTCCTACTTACCTTCTCCACATTGCTCGACAAATGAGTGTTTCATTTCAGGTCCCTTCCCCTTTTTGGCATTAAACACTATTCTGTTTTGGGTAACCCAGTCTTCCTAGTGATTCATGACTTCTTGCATATTGCTGTCAAAACCAGGCGTAACGAGTTCGTATTGGGTACAGTCGTCAGCATATTTACAAGTGGACACTGGCATTTCTTCTGGGATATGTTCTTCCATATGATCCTCTCTCACGTCTGGAAGAGCCGTTTCAAAGTAGATGAATGAAAAAAGAAAATAAATATGAAATATTTGACGCGAGAAAACGACGGACCGGCATGATGCCACTTGACGCAATGTCCAACTGGTGAGACTCTTAGAGAACAAGGCGCGGATACCAAGGCATGCGATCGATACCACACTTGTAACAATTGTCCGTCTGTTTAGATATTGTCGCAGGCTAGTTGGTTATTGACTGTAATAAAAAAAATGCCTTCTCGTACAAGTTTCTAAGTTCTTCCTTTTTATTTCGTTTTAACAGCTCTTCCAGACGGTAGCGTGGATGTGGTAATTGCTGCTCAAAGCTTTCACTGGTTTACAAACCGAGCTGCCCTTGAAGAGATCCACAGAGTGCTGACACCAAACGGGTCTTTTGGCATGGTTTGGTCACTAACAGACCATTCTGTTTCTTGGCTGAAAGATTTTTTGAAGTTTCTTGATCTGTCATTTCAGCAAATTGGTGTTGTTTTGCCTTACCGAGAAGAGTGGAAGAAAGTCTTCAGTGGTGTCTCGCAACACTTATTCAGCGCTCCAGAAGAATACATAGGCTTTGGACATGCTTTAAGAAGTTCCTTCGATCGAGCGTTCAAATTTTTTTCTTCCTTTTCTTCAATAGCTGGAGGAAGTGAACTCATTAAGAAAGATTTCGTTAGAGTGTTTAACGAGATAACAGAAAAGCATTTTAAAGATAAAGGAATTCGTTTGGACGCTATTCAGTTCAAGATTTTTATGTACTGGTGCACTAAGGAAAACTAACAGTTGATTCAAATATTTTCTTAGCGTGAGTATCCAATGCATAAGTTACCCACTTTTTTCCCTTGATTGCTTTGCTCAACCACTACATCCAATCTTGCGTCTGGTAGAGCTGATTCATTAAGACGTCAATGATTTTTTTTAGATGTTGTATATTTTTCACGCGATGAAACAACAACGACGGGCTGGCATGCGTATGGTGACATGTGACCTAGTTAAAGACGGGTGCTTTATAGGACATTTGCACGATAGCATCATTTGACTACAACTACCAAAATTCATTTCGTTTCTCCTTTCTTATTAAAATTTTTGTGACCCCAGTGAGGTTTAGATAACAATGACTCTAATTTGCATCAGAAAAGAACAAACTGTAGGATTCTGGTAGTTGTAGTCAAATAACGCCATCGTGCAATGCCCTATTTGAATAGGGTAACTCTTTCAGTCCTCATAATCAAGGCTTGGCTACCCAGGTATGTGATGATTGATGCCACGAGAGAACCTAAGGACCAAACAAGTTTACATTCTACATCAAATGTCACCCGTCTGTTGTTTATCAAAGCAAATGTTCTCACAGTCTAGCTTTTTATTGACTGCGGTTGAAAAAGAATGCCGCACATACAAGTTTCTGAATTCTTCTTTTTTAAATTTCATTTTAACAGCTCTTCCAGACGGTAGCGTGGATGTGGTAATTGCTGCTCAGAGCTTTCACTGGTTTACAAACCGAGCTGCCCTTGAAGAGATCCACAGAGTGCTGACTTCAAACGGGTCTTTAGGCATGGTTTGGTCACTAACAGACATTTTTGTCCCGTGGCTCAAAGATGTTTTAAAATTTGTTGATCTTTTAAATCGGGATATTGGTCTTGTTTTACCTTACCAAGACGAGTGGAAGAAAGTCTTCAGTGGTGTCTCGCAACACTTATTCAGCACTCCAGAAGAATGTGTAGGCTCGGAATATTCTGTGAAAAGCTCGTTTGCTCATGCGTTCAACTTTTTTTCTTCCTATTCTCCGATAGCTAGTGGAGGTGAACGCGTTAAAAAAGATTTCGTTAAAGTGTTTAATGAGGTGACAAACAAGCATTTTAAAGATAAAGGAATTACTTTGGATGCTATTCAATTTAAGCTTTATATGTACTGGTGTAATAAGGAAAATTAACATGAACTTGTTTTCCGCGTGTATTCAATGCATTCCTACCTTTTTGCCTTTCTGGACTGTTTTGTCTACTCTAAGCGATCATCTTTTAACTGGAAAGACGCCATCAGTCGTGTTTTCCAAATGGGCATGCGCAGTGAGAAATCCTGACGGCGACTGAGCACGTGATGTTAGTTACAGAAGTGAAGTTATTATTTACGCAGTCCACAACCGTGTTTATGTTCGGCTTCCTAGTATTTCGTTTGTGTTTCCTTTGCTGTTCAAATCATCTTTTTTGGATTCAGTTATATTCTAATCACAATTCTATTCAGCGTAATGTCTGAGGTTATACTGACTTATTTTGTTTCAAATAAATCTTTACGACAAGAAAGAAGTTACTCACTAAATGAATTGTAGAGAATATTACCTTGATAACCATTAAAAGAAACTTCTGTGAATGTAAAAGAATCTTCTGTGTTTTCGTTTGTGTTCACTTCCTTTTTCAAGTCATCAGTTTTGCATGCAATTAGATTCTTAAGACAATTTTCATGTCAGAATGTCTAAGGTTATACCGACTTATTTTGTTTTAAATAAATCTTTACAGCAGGAGTGATCACGAGGTTACTAGAATTTGAATTCTAGAGAATTATATCTTGACAACTTTTAAAACTTGGAATTCGCCATAAAAGAGTGCTTTGTGTTTTCGCCGTTTGTGTTTTCTTTCTCGTTCAAATCATCATTCTTGGATACAATTATATTCTTAAGACAATGTACATGGCGGAGTGTTTAAGGTTTTACCGAGTAATTTTATTTGAAATAAATCTTTACGGCAGGAATGAGATTACTCGGTAAGTAAATTCTAGAGAATATTGCCTTGGCGACCTTTCAACTTTAAATGTACTGAAACGTAATGGATTGTAAACCAGTAAACATAGTTTGTCATGTTCCCCACTGAGAGCACTGAAATTAGTAACAATATTTGTACCAATGTTTTGCACTTACAGGCCAATAGAAGAAAAATTTGACAACTTTCCTGCTGGAAATCCCTCGTTGATGTCCTTAATTCGCTTCGTGTTGATATCTCGATGTGAGGCGGCATGAATAGTTGCAAAATGCCTGTTATAGGGTGGCAATTTTCCTTACATATTCTTTAAAGGTATTCAGATACGTCTGTATAAAACATGACCATGCAATGTAGTAGGTTCAACATTTATTCAACTCTTGTAGGTTTGATCATCATTGAGTCATTCTTAAATCTAGCGATGTCAATTAAAAGCTTTAAAGCAGTGGTTTTAAAAATAAACGAGTCTTCAGAAATAGGCTTTAAAATTGCCCAAATTAGTTGGTCGCGGCTAAAAGTAGTAAGATTTCGCGCGCAGCTCGTAAGGCAAAGCAACCCATTCAAAAACACTCATTGCCTTATATGGTACGTGACTTGACGTGTCGTAAAACCATAGCACCCATGTGCAGTTTCACTTTGTATGAAACAGGTTCCCTTCAGTAAAGTCGTTCTTTGTCGTTTGCTGTCAAATCGTTCCTATATTTGGTGTCGAACAATTTAAAAATTATTCAGCACATTTATGTCTGTCAGTTTCTATGATTAATTATAAGAGATACAGTTACGCACGTTACACAGTTACGCTTTAGTGATCGAACCAACAATGCGTTATTTATGTCTGTGCGATGCTGGCAGTTCTCTTACCAAACACTACACTATGCAGGGTGTTCATAAACCGTAACACGTTAGCTAGATGTGATGCAGAAATATTGAACTACCGGCTACGTAAAAGGGAATTACAGTAAAATCGTTGAAGTAGTGAATATAAAATGGAAGTGTCGATTCACGGCATCGCAGATCTTGCACTTCAGCTGATCAATACCAGAAAGTAAATTAAATAGACCAGATGATGCAGCTTGTGTCGTCAAGGATACTAACATTCTTATTTCCCATCATGGTTGACTACCTGAAACACGTTTTTGTCTAATGGGACTTGTCAGTAGTGTTTGGAGCTGACGATTCGATCATGTGGTTTTCTGGGTAAACGAAGGTCTCGGTGGGGGGGGGGGGGGGGGAGGGGTGGTTACCTCTGACATTTGACGGTTGACAGTTAACCCCATTGAGACCCTCTAAAACGGAAGTCAAAGACCTTAATCAATACTGAGAAGGACAAAACATTGAAAACTCAACCCTTATCCAATATAATGTAAGTGCATAGCTCCGTGAACTTGTTGGTTAACTTCCTGCCAATTGTCACTGGTACTTGCAGTGTCATACTGTATGATAAAAAGCCACCAAGACTTGAGATTATTAGCGTGATAACCTTTGAAAATAGAACGTAAGAACGTACTGTGAAAGAAAGTTTTGCTTGTGTTCGTGTTTCCCTTCTTGTTCAAATCGTCATCTTTAGATTCTCCATGCAAATATCGTTGGTATTTGCAGTGCCATACTGTATGCTAAAAAAAGCGCCACTCGAACGTGACAGTTATAAATGACTCGTCATTGGCCTTGTTCGGACATGCGTGTTCCACATACAAATTCTCCTTCCTGGTTTCTATGCATTGCTCATATTCCTGTTGGGAGAATACATCAATATATCAAGATAATGTTTCTTGGCGAACTATTCCTTGGATCATTCCTTTGTTCTTGTAGTTGCCTGAAGGATAAATTAATGGCTGGCCAATAGCTGTTAGTCGGCTGAAAAATATTTTAATAATGTTATAATTGTAGGTGTAAATCTTTCAGTTGCTCAGTTACTCAGAGGCTTGCCTTGAGTGAGTTGCCGTTCACCTCTGAACCAGAAGAAAAGTTTTCTCGGACGACCAGCGAGAGAAGGTTCTATTTTATCTCTCTTTACTAATATGTATTACAGTGGGTAAGTAATTTTAAATAATCCCAACAAATAGTAACCTTTGGTATTACCTTTCTGGGGTTTCAGGGCTTGAAATCTTCAACTATTTTGGATTACTATTGCTGAAAAGGCATGTTTCTTACGCAGAAATTTGTCTCTTTTTAGCTGTCATATAGCCGTCTAAGCATATCTCAGATTTCACTGTGAAATTCAGTCGTCAGTTATGATTTATGCTTAGGTATATCCTTTACTGAACTGCAAGCCTTATATTCATATCGTGGCGCATTAAATTCTACGTTATGAATGTTGTTCATTTTGCACTGCAATATTATCGCTGGTCTTGCTCTTGTTTTTCCCTCCCAAAGTTCCGTGCCTAAGAACACAAAAAACCACCAGCGTCATATCAAAGTACCGCTGCTGCTCAGATGAAAGTTTTCACTTAAATGGTCACACTCTAGAACCTCATCCATAGACCACGAAAAGTTGCAAGGTTTTAGAAGAGAAAAACGGCAAGAACAACTCCTTGAAGTGGTCTGGCAATAAAATGACGGCGTTTCATTCATTTCCAGGACGGAATCTGAAGCGAAAACAGATCTCGACTTGCCGAGAAATGTCTAACCATTCAGGCTACTTCACACCGTTTTGAGGGACAACCTGTTGGACTCGCAATTGAAACACGAAGTTCCCCTAATAAGTGTGCAAAAATGACCATTTTACGTAAAATTGACATGCTTATACAATGGGCGAAACTACATTACATGCGACTGTGCACTACACAAGTTTCGTTTGCTGAACTGTTATAGTTTACCTGCAAAGCACAAGAATATCGTAGCTGAGAATTTCGAGCTCCATGTCATAAGAAAGAACAATTTGAAGAGAAAGAAGAACCATAGCTGGTACAGAGAGTCATCCGTCAGATCCATTTTATTCCCTTCGCAAAATAGTAAGCCGCTTTCTCCAATTACTTTATAGCCTGATTTATGTGAGACCTACAAGTAGTTTTGGCCCAGTTTCTGCTTATTCAACCTTTCCTTTTGTAATCGATCCTGGCCGTAGCTCACATCCTCAAGTTTCCTTCAATTTTGTAAGGCACGCAGAGCTGTAATTAGAGCTGTAATTGATGAACTTTCAGTGGTAATGATTAGGATGTATCTCGTCGTTAAATGAAACAAACATGTTATTTGGGAAATCCAGGACAAGAAATAGTTTATAAAATGTTTTCAGAGTAAAGAAATTTCAGTATGTTGTACTGAGTAAGTTAATTGAATATTTCTTTATTCACTGAAACCGCAAGCAGGAACAACGTTGGAACAGGAACAATATTGGCTAAGTTTCAACAAAGTTCATTCTTACACACTGGCAACAGAACGCGGATCAACATCCACCGTCATGTATGCTGATCTAGTAAACGATTGAAATGATTAATTATATAGAGCTTCAGAATTTCATCAGATTATAGCATCCTGGGAGTTTCACGAATGTCCACGCCCAGCCCTCAATGATCGAATCTCGCGTGACACTTAGTAGATCACGACAGACTATTACGAGAATCGTAACAACAGAAATCATAACGAGTGTATGAATCCCAAGATAAAGAAAAACTGAACGAAAAATTTAATTTTACACCGACGCTGTTTCTTGGCTATTTTTACCCGACCGAAAACTCAGGGCAATTAGGCAAGGCTTGAGCCTATAAATTTACATTCGGTCTATTAAATATCAAAACGCTGCAGAAATCTGCCAAAAACCTCTCAAACTTGGCATTTGTTGTAAACTTGACGAGCCTAACGTAGTTTTCTGTTTAAGTGCTGAAGTTGAGAGTCACGTGATCAGTTAAGGATCATTAAAATTAAAATGGTGAAATGGGGTGCAGAACATGGAACAGAATTGATTCTTCTTGGGTATTATTCTTTTACATCATAGGAGATTACCGTAAATTAGACTTTTAGTGTCGGTTTTTTTAAATAAGAAGTTATTAAACTATTACTGAAATTTCATGGCTTATTTCGTTAATTCGAGATTCGTGATTCATATGAACATGCTCGAAAAGCTAAATTATGACGACCCAATCTCGCTCTGAAGATTTTAACCAATAAACATCCTTAAATGGTCGCATGACGCAAGCGTTCGACACTTTAAGCCAAAAACTGAGTCTTTTATACCGTTAGGAAATCATGTCTGAGATTTTTGCGGCAAATTTACGCACAGTTATAATCTTCTAAGTGATGTTGCTTGTGCAAATCAGACTCAATCCATGCCTCAAGTGGCATGAGAATGACTGTTTCTTTTGGCGTTTGCCGTCAGTATTGGTTAGCTGCACAGGCTTTATCAGCTAAAAACAAGACGAGGGAGGGATATTAGCACTGAGAAGAGTATATCCACTTCCAAGTTTTCAGATTTGTTCAGACCCACAGCGTCTTGGAAATCACTAGTTTGATTAGTTCTTTGGTTTAAGAACTGGAAACCTAACACACGATCACTTGCTTGCATTATCGTATAACGCTAAATTTTGGCGTGCTCCCATTGGTCGAAATCGATCACGTGACGCAATAGTGTCTCTCCTCAGCGAGCGCCTATTAGCGCATAGTGCCCGTTTTTGGCAATTTTTGCTCAAAATTTAGCGGTCTACGATAAAAACAATAGAGTCCTTCTGTCTCAGGCCCTATGTGTGATAGGTTCTCCGGAAAATTTGATGTTTAAACTTTATATCAGCCCTCGAACTATGTTCTCGTTGTGAACATCAAATTTCTCGTTCTCGTTGTGAACATCAAATTTCCTCGGGCAACCTAACACACGATAGTGCCTTCGACAGAAGAACTCTATTGTTTAATTAGCTTTTCCCTTGGGAAAGGGAGGACTACCTGTCTATACAGCCACTATAATCGCTCGTGCACAATGTTAACGGCCATTCTCTTCCCAGTGCTCTGCGGCTATTATAAATATTGTCACAACCTCTGATCTCTTATTTTTCCTTTTTTCCTTTATGCAGCACGTGGTTTTCAGTGCTATAAATGTCGAAGTTCCTCAAAGAGTGAATGCGATAAAGAGCAAGTTATAGAGACCTGTGCCACCAAGCACGACCGCTGTGCCTCGGCAAGTGTGCATATAAACAAACCAGGGATTGGTCAAAATTACATCAAGGGTTGCACCAACGACTATGAGTGTCACGTTTCTCGAGCCTACATTGAACATGCGACACGTATGAGCGTCTGGGCTACAAAGCTGACTGCAAATTCAACTGTTGCCGTGGCAACCTGTGTAACAGCTCCAGTGTGCAAGTGGTCAGCATCGTTATGCTCCTGGCATGCGCTCTTGTGACCTTTGTGATCTGAGACACTGTTTGACTTCAACGACAATGACATTTAAACGCTGATTTTCATTGGTTCTGTATGTTAATTACCATTAGTTTAATGCTACAGAGAAAGCAAAACTCATTGTAAATGGCCGTGTAACTTAAGTAGCGAACGAAAGTAGAAATAAACGACATTGATGCATCACTTGAATTGTCACATTCCTTTCCATGAGACCAGGTAGCAAAGGGTTTAAACGAGACGAACCGAATGACTAGGGCACAAATCTACAGTACGAGACGCGTGATAGTAAGTAAATGAGCAACGTGATTCGTGAATTTGAGAATGGATATGGCACGTGAAATTTCCTCTGCTATATTAAAAGTATAGAAGTCGCGTGAATTCGGAAAAAAATGTGCGTGAAACAAAATCATGACTTCTCTTCTCCCTTGCTACCTATTGTGGCTCACGCTTCTTTCTTCACGAGACAAACCGTTTTAAGATGGAATCCATCAGGAAATTGAGTAATCAGTGGACAAAAATCTTGTACCAGAATAATTTAAAGTATATCGCATTCTTTTTTACATTTTTTGAGAGCTATGGATGTAATTTGTTATCTGTAATAACCCCAAAGACAATTTCTTATTGGAGCCCGTGAAATTCAAATTCAAATTTCACAGGAATTGTGTAAACACAGGTAAAATAGATAAATTTTTATGCGTAAGATTTCATTTTGTGAAATTTGAAATTTATTT
Organism: Siderastrea siderea; assembly: GCA_964030785.1. Lineage (NCBI taxonomy): Eukaryota > Metazoa > Cnidaria > Anthozoa > Scleractinia > Rhizangiidae > Siderastrea > Siderastrea siderea. Next base: position 26,642,602 of record OZ034968.1, on the reverse strand, counting down.
TCTCGGGCTCCCAGAAGAAATTGTCTTTGGGGTTATTACAGATAACAAATTACATCCATAGCTCTCAAAAAATGTAAAAAAGAATGCGATATGCTTTAAATTATTCTGGTACAAGATTTTTGTCCACTGAAAATTATGGCAGCCTAGTACCCAGGCGTTCTCTTCCCGCTCACTCGACCTCGGCCCGAAATGTCATGACGTCGTCACATTTCGCGCCAAGTCAAGTGAGCGGGAAGTGAATGCCTAGGTACTAAGCTCAACACAAGAAAAATCTCACACTGTTAACCTTGCGCTGGATACCTCTCTGATTGGTTTTTTTCTTCTGTTTCATATCCCTGAGCCAATCAGAAGTCTCTGATTATGAGATTCTCTAAACAGTTTTGAAGCAAACGAACAAGTAACAGAATATGCCATGATTTGCCATATGGACTTATCATGCCATAACCTGGTTAACATCTTGCATCTGGTCAATTTCTGTGAAATTTTGCCACAGAAAGGGTCTTAGAAAGATCTGCCCGTTGAAATTATAAAATTGTGCCCCCCTCCCATATGCGGATATGGTTGACCACTCCTACTATCTTTTAAGTTTTTGTCCCTAAAACATATGTGGCTTGCAACATGTCTCATATTATTCTGTGCACCACGAGCTGCAAAATGAGGTATGGCTTGTTTCTTGGGGTATTCGGCATATTGAAGAGGAGTGCGACATTCCTGAACTTTTTTAACTTTTCGTTTTAAAGCCATTTCTTTCAAATCCATAGCTTCCCACAATTATTTGGACTTGATTCGCAAAATACACTCCACAATATCTTTTTAATGGTATGTTTTTTGGGTTAGTATTTAGAAGGTGTTTGCGACCGAGACTTAAAGGTTTGAGTTAGCTTAATTAGAGGCAACCGTTTTAGTTATATAATTATTGCTTCAGCAATTGTAACGTTGAACTCGTATTTGTTTTCATCAGCTTTTTTACATGATTCAGACATCATTTATGCTTTTGCCCAAAAAATACCCTGTTTTTGTCGGTAGCACTGTTTTGAAATTTCTCGTACGATTGTAACAGCTCCTTTACCCAAATATCCGTTGTAAATACTGATTAAGACTGAACAGCAACATCCAGGATTATTTTATTCTTTGTGAATGTCATGTCTAATTTCTGCTGCACATGAAAGTTCAATGTAATATAATTATTACTGATATTCTTTTCCATTCACAAGCAAGGATTCAGAAGTATGCAGAACGTCATAAACAAACAATTAGAAACAAAGGATATTGCAATGACAATATCTAGGCATGCAATTCCACGCTTAATACCCTCGCTTCGTCAGCAAATCAGAATGGGAGGTTTCGTTGACTAATAAGATTCTAAATAGAGGGTAATGCTTTTTCAAACAAATCAGTTTTTACCCTTAACACGTATTTCTTTATCATTGTTACTGGAGGTACAACAAATGTGTTCAATATGTTGGTCCTTTTTTGCATTTTTAAATCTAAGTTCTTCCTTGGCTTTTCATTATTAGTTACTGCTTATACATTTCCACCTTCTAAAGGTGGATCTCCTCTGTCGCGTAAATTTTACGTGCGTATGGGTGTGAATTTAACTGGCTTAACATGCCCTTTAAATTCACGCCCGTACGCACGTAAAATTTACGTAACAGTGGAAATCCACCCTAAGTCATATTTCTTATGTTTTGCTCTTGAGTGAAAGAGAGGCTTCTTGTGTATTACGAGTCAAAAAATAAGGCTGGAATCAATTCAAAACAGGAAGAATACGTAACGAAGCAAGGCTACGTAGTTTGATGGTTACAAAAACTTTGAAGTGCCAATGAACATGCTGACTTAACTCCAGTCTGATGCAGTGGTATTCTCTCTTGTCTCTTTGTCCGCGCGGAGTCTGAAGTGGCTTCTTGCCGTCAGCGCGAAGGCTGGGGTGGATGCAGGCGATTGTCATTCGATGTCGATCACCACGTGATAGTAGAATCCAGGCCTAAACAAGCCGGAAACGCACATGAACTAGGCTGACGTGACCCTGTTCTCACCTAAAAATAATAATCTGCCATCTCTGCCTCTGTTCCTCGAACGCTCAGTCATCTAGTACAACCTGAAGGCAATACAAAAGTTAAGAAAGAAAGAAAGAAGAAGAAGAAATGATGAAGAATTTCGCAGGATCCCTCATATATTTCCACCTTCGTAGTAACCCTTTATACCCTCATATATTCACTATCAATACAAAAATTTTCTACGACATTTTTATCTTAAAAACGCCCCCAAAGTTCAAAACAAGTCCAGATTGTTCCAGGCAGGATGGACCCTAACAATCATTCGCAAAATCTTAGGGTTTGTTCGCTATAAGTCTTTCCAGTAAGCGTGAAACCCATACATCTCTATAGAGACCACGCGTCTCCAAGAACCCATTTATCGCCATGGAAACCGCGCGGGTTACTGGATTTGGTGTTTTACTTAGCGTTGTGAAAATAATTTCCACTGTTTCCTGATCTGTTTAAATAAATAGGATACTAAGTAAAAGGGTTTTTGGTTTAGTAATGATATCAATTTAAACTCAACAAAATTTAGTAGTATAACTTGCAATGAGAGATTCTACTGTAACTATAACCAATTACAATCCAGCTTACCGCTTAGCCAGTGGATTAGGTATACTGACCTCCGTCCAAACCAGTTATTGATTAATCAAACTGATCTATGAACACATAATGAAACGAACAGTTCAAGTATTTTTTATTAATCCTTCTGACGGTTACAACATTATCTTTTTCAATCGGGCTAGCCTTCTGGTAGGAAGAGGACAATAGTTTTTAACATATTTTTGAGACTATTACACAAAAACATCTACTAAGCGTTTTGCCGATATGTTAAGCGTTGTATCGTTTTTGCTGCATTTTAGACTTCCTTGGTGCACCAGTACATATACATCTTAAATTGAACTGCTTCAAAAGGAATTCCTTTATCTTTGAAATGCTTTTTCGTTATCTCATCAAACACTTTTGGAAATTTTTTCTTGATACACTCGCTGGCCCCAGCTATGTTAGAATAGGACGAAAACAGGTTAAATGCATGATCCAAGGAACTTTTCTCAGAATACGGAAAGCCAACATATTCCTCTGGGGCACTGAACAAATTTTTCGAGAGAAGGCTGAAGACTTTCATCCAATCATCGTGGTACACATGAGGCAAGAGTAAAGAGAGCTCCTTATAGCTTTCCTTGAGGAATACGGAAAAATCTTGTAGCCAAGCGAAAGATAAGTCTTCCATCGACCAAGTTATCCCAAACGACCCGTCTGGTGTCAGCACTCTGTGGATCTCTTCAAGGGCAGCTCGGTTTGTAAACCAGTGAAAACTTCGAGCGGCAATTACCACATCCACGCTTGCATCTGGAAGAGCTTAATTTTCAAATAGAGGTGCAAGATGAAATAAGTAAGTCAAATTCTTTCAAGAAAAAAAAAGGCTCATTTTTTACTGGACAGCCATCTTTACAAGAGGACTTTGGGGCTTGTCTATAAGCCAAGGATCGAACCTGGCGTCGTTTCTCCAAAGCCCTGAATTAGGCCGATTTAGGTCACGGTAATTCACGTTGCATCTTGTACAAAGAAGTTTCTAAGCATGAAAACTTACTATCAGTTTAATTAACATTTTTTCATTTTAATACATACTAAACTGACAGCTTTGAAGAACTCAGTGGCTCGTGTTTTTTGTACCAATGGCTTTTCGGGGATTTCGAGAAACGCGCCGCTGAAACTTGTAGTCTTATAGCGATATTTCAAGCAGGAATCATCAAGTTATATACACGAGTAAAGTTTGCATGTCAGTGAAAAGAGTAATTTGCACAGCTTTAGGGTGTTTTTTTGAGGTTGGTAAGTAATTTGCGTTTCCTTTGGTTTCGTTTCACTGCGCTCTTTAATTGGTTTAAAAAACTCGTGCCATTTTCTCGATCAATCACAAGTAAAATCAAAACCAATTTATTGCGATTTGCACGCACGCGTTCAATTACGCGTGCGTGGCGCCGCTAGTTACATGGATCTCCTTCGAGTTCTAATTGGTCTATTTACACCTCTCGTGCTTGGGTGGTAGGAGTAATTACTTTGGGTTTGGTCTTACGACACGCGATTGAAAACCGCTCTAAGTGTCGTTTTAACCGTTTGAATTGCCTTAAAAGAAAATTGCGTGGTCTGTTGCACAAGTAAAATTCGGCAAATTTCTTGAACATTTATTCTCACGACTTCAAGGATAATTACCTTCCTATTTGGTCAAGAGCTGTTAATTTGAAAGAAGGTTACTTCACCCAACCCACACTCTCTGTGCTCCTTATTCACAGTTTTTTAATGCATGATCGCCAGATCAACACGCTTTTCGGAAGGTTTTTTCAAATAAATCCGATGAAAAAAGAAACAGAAAAAAAAACCGAACGGAACGGAACGTTCAAAAGAAAGCAAAAAACAAAAACAAAAACAAAACAAAAAACAAACAAACAAACAAACGAACAAACAAACAGAAACAAAGATATCATTGCGATGTTGTCCTCTTTTGTTTTTTTTTTTAGGTTTGCAACAAAACCTTTTTTAAACAAATAGCGAATTATTGAGTGAGTGAGCGAGCGATTATTAATATTATGTGTACTGTCTCGAATTTTATAACAATAATAATAAAAATTCAATTCTTTATACAGATGGCCTACATCACGCAAGATGGTTTTCAATAGGGCAGTGTGAAAATATAACAAGATAAAAATTAACGAAAATACTAAAATGCTGATATTGAAATATTAGAAAAGAATTAAGAGGGATTAAACAACTAAACTCTACTTAAAAGTTGAAGAAAATGGAAAGCTATTTTAATAACACTTAGTCTAGTGAAATGATTTGCAATACCCTCGGGTAAATTGTAATAACGATGGTTGTAATAACGTACCCATCGAAATTTGTAATAGCACTTGCTCGCAATTTGTAACAATCCGAGCTGTCGTAAATTGTAATAACATATTGTCGTGTTTTGTAATAAGTACAGGTTAACGTATGAGTGCGAGTGCGACAGTCCATTTTCGGTTGTGTGCTTAGTGACCTGGCCTTTGGGTGGAAGTGAGGCTGGAGTTGATAAAGACCCTCCTGCTTTTCACGTGTAGACCATGCATGTTATTTTTTTCATGCTAGTTAGTTTGTATTTACATATGAAAAGCGGGAGGGTTTGTATCAAAACAAGGTCAACTCCAGCCTCGCTTCCACTGAAAGGCCAGGTCACTAAGCACACAACTGTAAAATGGGCTATAAAGGACGCTGTTACTGTGCATACGTTCTGCGCATCTTGGGATATTCGGTTTTCTTAAGGAATTTGCCCACTAATACATCAATATTTTTGCGCGGCTTATGACTATGTGCAAAAAAGCAGATCCTAGCAAGGGCTATCAGAATCCAAAAAGAAAATTGGGGGTAACCGCATTTTTCAGAGATAATTGAGCTTACATTTGGGAAGAAATCGCCATATATTCTTTGTATTTTAACGCTTTTTAGAATTATGGTTGCTTAATTATCTCTGGAAAATGCGTGGTTACCCACATTTTTCTTTTTGGATTCCAATGACCCTTGCTAAGATCTTCTTTTTCCCCATAGTTGTAACCTTTGCAAAACTACATCTGTATTAGGAGGCACCGTCCTTAAGGATTTACATTATGAGTGATATTTGCCGAATATCAGGCTTATTAGCTGGAAAACGCGAGGGTAAACGAAGTTAACAACGGATTTATTTCTTTCCAGTTTTTCTTGGACTCTGAGAATTCCCTCTCTCGAACCTGCGAGTAGTTGGCGTCTTTCACTCCCCAGGTAACTGTCAAGGGTAGCTAGCATGTCTTTGGGACTGTCAGGCTCGTATTCTTCTCAATCCTTTTCTGTTTCGTACCTCTGCACAAAACGTCTGCAGGATGACATCGAGTTCACATGGAGAGTATATGCTTCGTTTCTCGTTGTGTCCGCGTCCGAACTTGTCCAACTGTTTCCAGTCGCTCATTCGTAGTACTTTTGGTTGCGTTTTCGTTTTTCGCTTGCATGCTCTATTAGGTCTTCTAGATGCAGGAAAGCACTCGGCAGTATTTCACAGTTTTCAAATTGTCTCCTTCTTCGCGCCGCTGTAATGTTGTTTACACCAAGGAAACAATTAATCTGCACTGTAGTATAGTGCAAGTTAACGTTCAATAGACCTTTTTACCGATACAGCAGCCATATTGATTTTGCACCCTCCCCCCACCGCCCTGGGTATCCAGTAGTACTCATTGAAATTTATTTATTCTTTTGTAGAGATAATGCAGCATTTTCATAATAATAGAACCAATCCAGTATTATGGGATGTCCAGGGGGCAAAATCATTATGGCTGCTGTATCGGTAAAAAGGTCTTTTTGCCTGCTTTCAGCCAATCCGATTGGAGTTTTTTTTTTCAGGTATATTATGAAATGAGTAATCGTATGATTGCTCGTGCTATTATTAAGGATTCATACTACTTGTGAAATTGAAAACTCTTTCGAACTGCACTCGCCCTAATTAGGCGGTGCACGTGCCTAGCACGTGCGGCCGTCTCATAAAATGCAACGCACATTCCTGAATTTACGTAAGATAGTAGACTTAGTCTCCACGCGGGCTCTAAACAATCAGGCTCGTTATAATGACGTGGATTTTACGAGATTGAAAGCTAATGTTTCAAATACGGAACGATTTGTTCGTGACATGACCATTCTTGCATGTGAAGCGTAATTTTGATGTTTTGAGTTTCACGGCGTATTGAAGTTGAGTAAAGGTAAGCGCTGAGATGTTTATTTCGCTGTTTTTGACCCATCCGCGCTCAGGTGCGTTCTCTTAGTGCACGAGACGGAAAGCAATCTATACCTGCCACTGTAAACCGGCCCTTACAGAATCAAAGCTGGAACTAACCTCTATAGTTTAATAAATAGCGTCCCAAAAACTGTAACACTGAAAAAAGGAAAACAGTAAACAAAAAAATTCGGTGGTGATGAAATCTCAATCAAATAACAAACAAGGCCTGAGTATCGCCAATCTATTAAAATTGATTCCGTCGCACCAGGTCGGAAATACATTTTTGCTTTTCGGTTCTGCCCAATTTTTAGAATTTTGGTTGTCTAAACTTGTCTAAGACCTCTCAGTCTTTCGTTCATGTCTTTCCACGGTTTCAAACTAATTTAATAAAGTTTCATTCATTTTAGTCTGTATTAGAGCACGGGTTAACACGCAAAAATATAAACGTCACGAGTCAGTTAGCTATCTCAGCATTGACGTGAACATGTCTTCCAGATGTCTCTAGAAACACAGCTTTCTGGCGATAAAAAATTGGTCTGAACCCTTACGTGAAATCAAGAATACTAGACAAAATGAAGTTTGAGCTCAAAAGAGGAGAAGCAAAGCTTTTTGAGCAAAAAACGTTCCGCCTGTTGTAGCTCAACGATATCACGGTTTAGAAACGATTTGAAAGAGTCGTACAGAGGTCACTGGTTACAAACAAACGAAGTTCTCAAGTTGTATACATACATTTAATTCCTTACATACCGGAAGTGCAAATTGTCCATAACAGGTCACCGGAAACCACGAACTACTCAAGAAAAGGGGAGGGGGAGGGGGTGAGAGACTATGCGCCGCCTGTAAATTCTTCAGAATTTTTTGTTTTGATACAATCTTCAAACATCACTTGTAGTGTATCACTCGAAATCTTACACCACCCGTAAAATGTAGTGTCTAGTGTTCTCGTTCCTTGCTTTCAAAATAAGATTATGCCATTAAAATTGTTTCAACCACCTCAACCGAATGCGTAAAAAATGACATCAAACTGTCTACCCTTCCATTTAACCAACCAACAGATAACAATTGACCTTCAGCTCTAACTAGTACTGAAAAGTTTATCTCTGCATATTTCTACTACACTAAAAAAGAGCTGTATAAGAATGGAAGTGCCTTTGCACCGAGACTACAACTAGAGCAGTCTCTCTTTCTGCTTGCGGACAGAACACGTGAGCGAGCGCGAAACTCGCCTGCAGCGTGGAAAACTGACTCGTGACACTACACGACTCGTGACACCTCCCGTACACCTCCCGCCCCCTTTTCTCCCGGTCTCCCGGCCCCCTGTCCCCCCCCCCCCCCCTGAGAGAGAGACTGCTCGTAGTCTACCTTGTACCTTATTGCTGAATCCGGCGATTAATGGCCAGTTTATGCTGACGGTATTCTGCTTGCACTAGCGCTCCACCGGAATTTTCGCAAACACTATGATTGTAATTCGTGTGTGATCTTACGTCTTTTTGCTTGAGACTAAAGAAGCAAGAAGTGATTAGCATAGAGACCGTGAAAAAGAAAAAAATGATGGGGGCAAGGATGGTCTCTTTTTCACAGCCTTACAGGCGTGTTACCTGAAAGTATAAAATCAGTTTAGAAATAATAGGCACTTTTCATCCAGTTCCATAAATAACAGTTAGTCATTGAGGACTGACTGGAGGAATCGCAAAGCTCCTCAATCTTATCTCGTGTTTCTTCTATGTGTCTCAGCGGAGTGTCTTACTGCAGAGCTACAAAAAATGAGTATTACTGATTGAACACTCCTCATTATGTTGCCCAGCACAGAAATAGTTTTCCACCACGAGATGTTTACTCAATGTTTGTTCGAAAACAAGGATTTTCTGTAGACTGCGAGTAGTCTCTAATTTTGGCGATGGTGAGGTGGCGCTCCCCTCGCGTCGCGTCTCCTCGAAATTTCGCGCGCTTGCCCCACAATCGCCATCGCCAAAATTAGAGAATACTCGCAGTCTAGATTTTCTGGAAAATTGCTATTTTTTAAAGTGGCTTACTACAAAACGCGACACTGAGTTACTACAATGTATAAACTGGACAGAGTAAAACGCACATTTTGATTGGTCCAGGGGAGTTTGTAATCATAGTACAGACGCACGAAGGACGTAATGCGCCACAAAGTTCTGCGCGCGCAAATCACCACTACGAAGATTTTTGAAAACATTTCTAATTTTGTGCGGGAGAACCGATATCAAAACAATGTAAAAACAAATAGACTCCATTTGGCCGCGCGTGTGTACTTTGATAATGCGGAGAGGGCGTCAAAACGTGGCAAGAACATAGCCATATCTTACCACGTTTTGACGTCATCTTTGCGTTATCAGCACACACGCACGGTCAAATGGAATCTATTTGTACGACAGCTCGACAAATTACGACAATATATTGTTACAATCTACGACAGCATTACACATCACGACGTTATTATAGATCAGCTAGACGATATTATAATTCACGACGGTACAGAGTAGGTAAGTGAGCGGGCAAGTCAGTTTTCCTTAGTTGCGCTAACCTGCGATCAGGCTTTCTTTTTTTTCGCGGCGGAGGGAGGGCGAAAAAAAAAGGAAAGCCTGATACAATTACTTGTTGAATCGTCTGCCGCCCCCCCAATTAAAGTGTCTGTCAACGAGAGTGTCAGCGATGCCATCAGATAAGAGTGAGCCAATCACAATTTACCGGAAGTCGCTTCGTTGGCGGGAATCAGCAGAGGCGCGAAGCGGGCACGAAGTGTGCAAACATTTGTGCAAACTGCCTTTTGTTTCCCGACCAATCAGAAAAAAGTCCAGATTCTGGACTTTTTACAGACGACTCGACAAGTAATTGTATCAGGCGTTCATTTTTCCGTTGACTACACCGCCGCGAGAAAAATAACGCCTGATCGCAGGTTATAGTTGCGCTGCTTGATGTGAGAGGACTGATATGTATATTTTTCCTGCCACTTGAAATGAATCTGTTGACGGCTAGTAATCTTAATCTGCCTTGCAAATTAGGCTAGCTCCGTGAACTGAGCATAAAAATAAACACTACAGGCGCTTGTTGGTATGGCGATATGCAAATATTTGAGATTCTTTGATTACTGAACTGGAACTAAGCTTTTGTACATTATGCTTTCATTTTTTTTCGAGCATTTTTGCGAGGCAAAAGCATCACGCATTTTTCAGAAATGTTTTTCTTTTTCACTTCTGAAAAATGCTTTCAATAAATCCTTTAGTACGACAGCAAATAACTTTTCTGGAGTAGTCGACTAATGCTGAATGAACGGAGTGTTACTGTATTAATTAACCTTGTTGTTATACTATACGTTGTTGTTAAAGCTAAAAAGCTATCAGGAACGTTTACATTTCTGAAATTAACATGTGCATAACGAGCATAATGAGCATTATCCGAGCACTTTATTAGCGTTTTCCGCCGGTAGCTCGAGCATTTCAGCGGGAAAAATGGAGTAATGAGTTGGAGCATTTCAAGGAAGCGGCGGGGGGTGGGAGACTCTTAACTACCGTTCGAATCCCGTTCATGCTGGATGTTTTCGCTCTGTCTACTGAGCTCTTTTCAAATGCTCAAGTTGGCCTGACAACACTGAGAGGGTCTTACTCATCAAAAAATGTTCCATCCGTAATTTAATTGTATGATCATTATCATAAATTCACATTCAGAAAATTGTCTAGCGTTGAAATAAGTCCAACTCGTTCAAAACGTTTCTGTAAACAAAACCTCGTTTCTATTCGACAGTTTCGAGGGCAAAAGGTCCTCCGAGAGACTTTCAAGCGTTAAGGCGAGTTCAGAGGCGTGACCAACCATTCCACGTTTGATACTACAAAGCGATTGTCGGTAGTTAATTTGCTAGGGCTTTCTAATTTTAGGTGTTCTATCTGATAATGATGTTCATTTTTTCTGTTCGAGACGAATTTCAAAACTCTTTAGATATGGGATATGGGGGCTAGCTGTAAAGGCGGTGTCTTATATCTAGGACCTGCAGACTGCAAGACCATCGAATTTGTTTCAACGGGGATCTGAGTATTATATTATCGTCAACTAAACAATAGAAACTTACGTATTTTCTCTGCAGCGCACTGAATAATTTCCGTGTCGGGCAGCACCTGTCTAAACTGCTCACACATGCTCTCCACTGGTTCGGTCGCAATCACTTTTACATTCTTGCCTCTCACGGCTTCTAACATGACGCGCGTGAACTTTCCCGTACCACAGCCGAGCTCCAAGATAGTGACGTGTCGATCCGTGCCGCGGTCCTTGACTGACACACCAAGCTTGTGTAACAAGAACTCTACAGCCTCAAAGGGAAATTCCTGCCTAACATCTTCGTATTTGGCAGATTTGGAAGCTGAAGCAAAAGCTTCGTGCACAACATTGCAAACAATCTTATTATTATTGTGTTCATCCTGTTTGCAATTTTCAGACATTGTGATACAATTATATTTAGGTTTTTTCGCACTGGGAAGAGTTATTGTTAATCACGCTCGATATTTGTCGCTTTCTTTGGTAAGAAAACTATCACGAAACGCCACAACAACAAGCATTAATCCCTACACTGATTCTAAAGGAGTGGCGCGGCAGCCATGACCGTCAGGTATTGCATGAACAAAAAGAGCTAATAAAATGCAGAAATGGAACCAATGAGAAACCTTTGAGTATGACCACCAGCGGCGATTACTAAACTCTTTCTGCTCTCTCATATTTTGGACGAGTTTTGATAACCAAACAAAACAACGAATATTGAGCGTGATTAACGCATTGAGCGTGACTGAATGTAATCAGTTAATCGGCCGAGTACAAAAGTTAGTAGAACAATATCAGCAAAGGACCGCAAACGAAAATGCTGCACGTGTACGTAGGATCTAGCAAACCAGACCTAATCAGCCAAAGAAATACTCAAATGACAAACAAAGCAGCAAGGCTGATCTGACTACGTAGAAAGATTTGACTCTGCAAGACATCAACACGACACTAATAGAACTTTAACAGAGCAGGGTTGCAGCCGTAGACAGCTGTTCCGCTCTTCTTAGAGCTCATCAGTACGGCATAGCAAGATGGCGAAAATGCCGTAAAAATACCCGTGCACTCACAGGTAGCCCAAGCTCCAAAGGTAGCCGTCAACATGACATTGCATTGCGTAACAGCGTTATATTTATAAGAGTTTGTATGGGAATAGAACGATCGTACAAAATAGTTCAAAATAGGGGAAAGAGATTTAATAAAATCGACTTACCCTCCCATCTTCTGTGTATAACTTGTGTTTCTATGGCATTCGGAGGCGTTTCAAAGCGATTCCAGTGGGTTTTTGGTTCTCTGTTTGCCGTCAACATGACATTGCGTAACAGCGTTATATTTATAAGAGTTTGTATGGGAATAGAACGATCGTATAAAATAGTTCAAAATAGGGGAAAGAGATCTAATAAAATCGACTTCCCTGTCCTCTTCTGTGTATAAATTGTGTTTCTATGGCATTCGGAGGCGTTTCAAAGCGATTCCAGTGGATATTTGGTTCTCTTCTCTGTTTTTCTCTCCATATATGAAGCTATATGAGGAAAACAGAGAACCAAATATCCACCGGAATCGCTTTGAAACGCCTCCGAATGCCATAGAAACACAAGTTATACACAGAAGAGGGCAGGTAAGTCGATTTATTAGATCTCTTTCCCCTATTTCGAACTATTTTGTACGATCGTCATATTCCCATACAAACTCTTACAAATATAACGCTGTTACGCAATGCCATGTTGACGGCAAACAGAGAACCAAAAACCCACTGGAATCGCTTTGAAACGCCTCCGAATGCCATAGAAACACAAGTTATACACAGAAGATGGGAGGGTAAGTAGATTTTATTAAATCTCTTTCCCCTATTTTGAACTATTTTATACGATCGTTCTATTGCCATACAAACTCTTATAAATATAACGCTGTTACGCAATGTCATGTTGACGGCTCCCTTTGGAGCTTGGGTCACCTGTGGTGCACTCTGTTAAAAGCCCTAAACGAGGACGAACGCCCACCAAATCACGCAATCACGTGTCTTGGAAAGGTCGAGAGTCCAAGTGTTGATGTCTTGCAGAGTCAAATCTTTCTACGTAGTCAGATCAGCCTTGCTGCTTTGTTTGTCATACAAAAGTTAGGGCCGGACCATATTATTTTTAAGCGGGGGGGGGGGGGGGGGGTGGGGGGCTGGGTAAATACGAAAAAACAATTCTGCACAGCTTTTGCAGAAGAAATAAAAATCGTGCATAGCGGCACAAAGCAAAGAGATATATTGCAAGCTGGTGAAAGAAAATTCATACAAAGGTTTTAGTCATGAAAAAAATTCCTGCAGATAAAAACATTGCCCAGCCCCCCACCCCCCCCCCCCCTCCCCTCACTCAAAATATATATTGGTCCAACGTTTGTTCGGTCGTTTGGTCGTTCGTTCGTTCGTTCGTTCAAATTAATGCGCAGCATGAAACCAGGTAATTCGGAAGAAGTTATTTCGATCTAACCTGTGCGTTCTCAAGCGATTGTAAGCAATTTGCTTCGCAAAAACTGCGCCTGATAACAACGCCTGAAAAACTATGCAATATCACAATAACACAGGCAAATTGCATTTATTACAACGCATCTAATAAATGCAAATGCATTTGCATTTATTACAACACATCTCGTGAATGTAAAGTGCGAGATCGTTGTGTCCATTGTTCTCTTTAAACATAGACGTGTATGCATAATTAGGCCCAAGTCGAGTCTCACAAGAGACAATTTTTCAGGGTGTCAAGTGCTTTTGGGTGCAAATTTTGTAGGATTATAGCACACTTCTCTTCAAAAATGTAGGACAAATTTGTCCATAACATTGAAAATATAGGACAAAAAAAAACTTAAGTATCAGCTCTCTTGTCCAGTTTATCTAACTATTTCACTGTTTTCCAAGAGCTGATTTAATTTTCAGTATCTGTAGCATGGAAAAAAGGGACTGAACTGAATTGAACAACTTCATTTAATAATGTGTCATGTCTTCTAGCTGGCTACATGCAGCCTACTAATCGGGGACACCTAATAGTAAAAAGTGAAGTAGGAGATTGCATTCGGTGTTTTAAAAATGGTAATTACAATTCTCCTACCTAAAAAAACAGTAATTAACTGTTATTTAGTAATTAAAAAACAGTAATTTCAGTAATTAAATAACAGGGAACAACTGAACACGTTTGCTTTGACCTTGTCTACTAGTACTGTATCTGCAGTAGAAAAGCATATCTGCAGTATTGACGCTATGTAGTCTGTTCGTGAGAATGTAAAGGATACAGGAACATAAAGATGAACTTGATGATTTTTTGTCTTTTGTTTCATTTCTTTTTGGCACTTTTGAAGCAAGAAACCTTAGCTGGACATTGCCACTTGTCGCTTCTGAAAATACGATACTCTAGCTTGTCAGTTAGTTCTTGTCATTTTTCTGCTCCCTCTTCTTCTTCTTCTTTGAAGATTTAGAAGTGTCACTGGATTTCTTGGGCAGGGAATCGTGTCTGGTTTCTTTCTTAGAGCTAGATGGCTCCTCTAAACTTCTGTTAAGAAGCTTACGTTTGCGAGTCTCCACATCTCTTTGCTTTTCTCGAACTTCAGCCAACTCATTGGTGAGTTTCTCTGTCTGCGTTGTGGCGGTGTCTATCGTGAGTTGTGCAGCGCTAATGCTGCCTTGTCATTCTTGTTCATTGAGCCCAGTTGCCCAACACCAGAAAGTTTGTCTCTGATGCTGCTTTCTTGCTCACTTTGGTTTCTTTGCGTGTTTTTTTTGCTTTCATTGCTTCCATTTCCTTCACCTCTCTCCGCTTCTTTTGCCTTTCTCCTCCTTTCTTCTTCGTTTTTATCCTCCTCAAGTTTTCTTTGGTAGACAGAATATGCTGATCTGGCAGCAGAAAGGAGTTGACTGTTAATTGGTCTCTGGCTTTTGATGCCAGTGATGATCTGAAAACTTTATCATGTCTTTCGTTGCTCTCAATCCATTGATTGTATCTTCACCTAGTTTGTTCCTTTCAGCAGTCACTACTCTGTTATGCACAGCTCTTGTTATGTTAATGCATGCATTCTTTGCATTCTTTTGATGCCAGTGATGATCTGAAAACTTTATCATGTCTTTCGTTGCTCTCAATCCATTGATTGTATCTTCACCTAGTTTGTTCCTTTCAGCAGTCACTACTCTGTTATGCACAGCTGTTGTTATGTTAATGCATGCATTCTTTGACAACAAAAACTGGAATTCAGAAGAGATGGAAATGGATTTTGTCACTTACCTGGATCACACTTGCTCAATATGGCGGATGCAAACAACTCATTCCCAGGGCCCCTTGTCCAAGGAGGACAAGAGAAAACCATAGCTCACACAATCCTATAAAATCCTATATTTTTGGCATTGTCCTATAAAATCCTATAATTCTGCAAAATGTCCTATCATGAATCCTATATTTTGAGCATTAGCATTTAAAGCTAAGGAAAGAAATCATTTGAAGAAATATTAGTTCTTGCTTAATAGCTAACAAAACTGATGAAAATGAACCTTTTGGTATCTGGGAAATAACTGGAAGTCATCCGTGAGACAGGGTCGTTCCCTGGGTCTTTGGAAGAAAACTTGACAAAACAAATAGAACCTCAGTGAAGCCTTAGCAGTTTTCCTATGGTAAGCTCGCATTTTTTAGTGCCTTTGTTTGCACAATCAGCGTGCTTGTAAACTCCGTAACTTCTCGGACACGAGAGAACATACTGCAGTTTCGTCCCCAGCGATCGCGGAACCACAGCTTACTTGACACTGAAGGGAGCTCTGGGGTCACGCAATTCGTACCATTTGTGACGTCATCACATGTTTTATTTCGCCCGCCCAGGCCATTAATTTACTGATAACAACTGGAAAGTGAATGAAAAGGCAGGGAGATCTTAGCAAGCCCTACTGGGCTTTTCGAAGAAGATCCCAAGCAGTCACAATTCAACAATTACAATTCAAGTGATGGCTAATTTTAACAGAACATTGTTTTCACGTGGAATAGACCTTCACGGCTTTTTCAACTTTTCACATGGACCAGTTAGCGAAAATCCATCGACATCGCTGGAAAGAGGGCCTTAAAATCAGTTGCCAAGTTTGAGAGTGATAGGATGAAAACTAACATAGATATTGCTCTGCAAAGTAGCAAAATTTTATAGACGTTTGTATGGTGGGGGGGGGGGGGGGCAAGTTTGCAAAAGACAGTTTTTTCACCCTAGCCATTCGCTTACAAATTCGATTGATTTACCTGCGAAACATGTGGACCCGTCCACGACTTAGTCGCCATTGTGACACCCCGTGATTCCTTGTACCTTTCCCCACCCACTACCCCCGAGGCAAGACCGCTTGATTCGGGAGGCGAAGGCTGCAATCAGAGACGTCTGCACGCAGGCTGGTGGTGGTGGTGGGGGAGGGGGGGGGGGGTCAAATCCCACTCAGGGCAAATTTTCTTTCGAACATTCAGTCAGTTTATAATAGTTATTTTGCCTTTAGAGCGCGGCAGCAGCAAAAGTAACGAAAGCCTCAATTTCTACCTTCCCAAAGGTTGAGTCAAGAAACTTTTCCATCAGAGAGAAAGAAGACGAGGTCACAAAACAAAGCGAAAGAAAGAAATGAAGCACCAAATAACAAACCAACGAAAGATTTTGCCTTCTACACAAATGGCAACTGTAAATGGTATCTTAGAATGTAAAGGGAAATCAAATGGTATTCATGCTGCAAACGTTTTGGATGTTTCAGGCAGTTCGGCTGAAGTTTGCTGGTACGACGATCAGAAAAATGCCATTCGTGGCTTCAAATTGCGGCTCATTGCGTGGAATTTTAAGGAAGCAAGGGTTAACAACTCAAGGCCGACACATCCACCTAGTGGAGAACAATCAGTTCTAAAATTTATTTTCACATCAATGCATATGATTTTTAATAGAAGAAAATACAATTTGTGGGTCAATAGATAGATGACTGATAGAGACAATTGCGAAAATACCGGTGGCAAAAAGGAGGAACGCTAAAGAAACGTCACATTATGTGACAATGCGTGTAACTGTAAAATTACGGATTTATTTTCTGCATACCCGTATAGTTGTTGCATTTGCCCGTGCGAAGTGCCTACTGTATTTTTACTGTCAGTTTTAAACTGGCGTTTTTGCGGCCGGGTAGACATAGGAAGCTCTCATCTCAAATATGCACTCATAAAAATGGGTTACAGTTTTTGGTAACTTTGCTTGTCTTTACTCGTTTAGGCCACTTGTAACAATTTTCACGCGGTCGTCCTTTCAAAATATGGGACCAAAAATACGCGAGGTCTGGGACGAGTAATGAGGTTCGCAAGGTTTTAGAAGTTTTGACTGCACGTTAAGAGTTTCCGATCGCCTTTTGAAGGTTTTCAGTCTTGGTTCCAAACCCCGCGAAACATTTACGCATCAAAATCATTCAAACCAGCCAACGTTTGAGTAAAGAGGTAAGTCAATCTTTGACGTATTTGATTTGAAGGCCACGTGTGTGGAATGGCGCTTCGAGCAGTCCCACGTTCCGCTCAGGGGCAGTTGAGCGAGAAGAACCTGAAATTGCGCGCGAAGTCGGCTGTCGCGTGGAAACGTGAAGCGCGCGTATGGAAAGCTGAACACACGCGCATCACGTTTCCACGCGGAGCAGTGGACTTAGCTTCTGCGTTGGAGGCTACAGTGGACTGCTCCTCAGTCTATTTCAAGCTCATGACTACCTTAGGTCGCGTCCTTCATTGACAAAAATAGGTTAATATCAAACCTCTTGCTTAGATAATTTCTATAGGAGAGGGTACGTTTCCGCCGGTTTCCCCGAAGCTCTATTGCATAGATTGAAATTTAGATCCGAAAATGCGTTCAATGGAGGACTGATAACTTAAGACTGACAGATAAATATGCGATCCACCCCAAAACAAACCCCAGTTCATTTTGTTACAACGTTTTTCACACATACGAGATCTAACTTGGAAGAATAATTACAAATTTTCTTTGTTGTACCCATATGGAACAAAGCAACAAGTTAAACAATGATATGATCTAAGACGCAGGCTTACATTTGGCAATCAAATTGAAACGAACGATTAAATTCGACTCAATTCATCCATCGATCCAATTCTCTACGGATGAAAACCTCGGTTAGCACTCGTTGGAGTCCTCCTTTGTTAGAGGACTAATGCTGAAAATATCAGCAACGTAACATTCATATAATTGCAAAGAAAACTAAAAATAACTAAAAAGTGCAAACAAACCAGCGCTTCGCCCCAAAACGCGGTCAAACATTTTCTTTAAAATCTTTAAATTTAACTTCAAATCCAGTTCTGGAGGTAAGGCGTATTTTCATACATTTTTAACGGTGGGATGTTTCTTTAGAAACTATTCTTCAAAAAAATCCATTAGAACAGTTGAAGCCATTCCAAAGCATGCACGCCAAGATTTATGGGACAACCATTCCAAACGTTCCTCAAGTCTCTCTTGGGTAACCTGTCTTGGTGTCAGCTCGTAGGAGGAAGACTAATGGCGTATCCTAAAAGAATTTCTTTGCAGCGGCCTCTTTTTGATTCTTGTAGGCGATGTAACCAACCAACATAATTAGTTGAGCCACAATTAGAACCACGAAATAACCAGGACCTATACACTGCGGCATCGGCGGGGGAGGAGGACAGTCTTTTTTGTCTTGTCCTACCATCTGAAAAGAAAAGAACCAACCAAAGGTTGATAATAAGTCAGCCATAGCAACTGTTTAAAATAAATAGCAAGTCATTTGGCCTGGGACATGATTTTCGACAACTTTCCACAACTGAGTCATCGTTTGTCTCCCAGAAGAAACTTTTAATTAATTTCTTAAAATGCAACCCAATTTTCAACCTTCTATGTTTCTTTATGGTTTATCAATATTTCTTAGGCATTTTTCTACCGATGGAAACGATGAATTTAAAAGTCAGCTTCTCGATCTGAAGAAAATTCTGTACTTGAAGATCTCTTATTCGGAGGTGGAACCCGATGTGGCGTAAAAATTGTCCCCTCGAAATTTTCAACTTTAAACCTTTACTTTAGCTACCTTAGCCTTTCATGTTTGTAAGTCAGACAGTCGTTCTAAATTTCAGAAATTTTTATCCGAAATATACTTGTTAAAATAAACTGTTCCCCCAAGCAAGCAGGACTCACTTGTTGTTTAGTAGCCACATTGTTGACTGTATGAGTCAGAGATTCAATGGCATTCTGCATGTCACTGAGCTTAGAGCTCACAACAGCTGAGTCCCCAACATCCCGCCTCTCAATATTTCCTCCTTGATTAATCTTATTGCTGAAAAAAGAAGAAAACACATCGAAATTATAAGGTCCCAATAAATCCCCAACAACACAGAATTATTGTTCACCTATATCATAAACAAACATTAAGATATATCACTTTGCGATTTTAATTGCCAGCCCAAAAATTTAGCTGGTGTGTAGTGCAATTAAAACAGATTTCTTCCTAAAGCTTGGTGTTTATATCTCAACTTGACTATCTTGTGGTGTATCATGAAAGGTTACCTCCGACAGTCACCTTAAAGATCCCAAGAACAAAATCGATTTCCCTTTGAACAACAATGGGGAAAAACAGAATGCTGTATACTATAAATGTACTGGTACTGGTACTTTATTTCCAAGGAAAACATGGTTTTAATACAGAAAATTTAAACATGGAAAAAAGAAAATTTGGGGGACAAAAACGGCGTTTTAATAAGGATATAAGCATATGGTTTGCACAAAAAAGTCTAGTAATTAGATAATATGTCAGAACAAGTATGATCTTGAATGTGTAGTAAAATATTTGCGAATACATTTTGCAGTAAGTCACCTATGTAAGAGTAAATAGTGTTGTAATGTTTGTAGGTAGTGCAGGTAAAGCATGTAGATATAGTGATGTATCAGAGACTCATAAGAGTAAATCTGATTGCACACAATCACCCATATTTCAAAGAGTTGATTTGCGTCTCCAAATTTGCACATCAATTTGAATTTGATAATTCCAAAAATATTGTAACACAATAAAACTTTTGTTTCGAGATTCTGAATTTCTATAGGAATTTCTCGACTATAAAAAAGAACATTGGACGATTTGGTGTAATGTCAAGGTGTAAATGCCATTCAAACTGAAAAGTATTTTTGAAGACTAGTTCTAAGTCTTTGAAACAGTGGTCATGTGTGAAAAAGTTTTAAATCTATGAAAAACTGGTCATGTGTCACAAAGATTGAATGTAAATACAATAAAAGATGATCTTCAAATGAAGTGGTGAGTAAATTTGTAGAAGTGTTAGCACTTACCTAATCTCATGCAGTTTAGCAGTGAGCTGTTGCTGCATGTTGATGAGCGTGTTTACTTCCTGTCGGTTGATTGTTTGATCATGCGTAACCACCTGGTTCATCTTGTTATGATCTGATGTGACCAGTGTGTACAGTGTGTTGATTTGCGAGGTCAATTCTCCCACTTTATTGTGAAGATTGCTGCAATAAAAAAGTGCACCTTTTGTCAAAAACGAAGGACATTTCACAATTCCATTACGTCAACTAAATGTTCCTGCAAAGAGGAACTTCCTCTCTTGTTGCGATAATGCTCCACAGTTTTGGTGAGAATCTCTGATCAGTAGTAAACTTCATTTCATTTGGAACAAATCAAATTAATACTTTGAAATAATTGCAGTTTTTCCTTAAAAGTTAATAGGTTCTCAAGCCTAGTCTCCTGCGCAGCCATTATTGGAGTCGTCATGCAATGCTAGTAATTCTAAAAGTTGTGCCTGTGTTTTCTACCGCCATTGGTGTTATTGTTGGAAATGACTAAAGATTTCCTGAGGAAAACTTGATCTCATCTGCAGACAAATCTGTACATTAAAAATCAGGATTCTGTAACTTACCTTATCATCTGGTGGATTGCATTTTGTCCTTCATAAACCAAGCGAACATCCCGCTCATACACATTTTCATACTACAATCCAATCAAGGAAACAGACTGTTAGTGTCAATAGACTGTAAGTGTCAATAGCTCAACTTTCTCTCTTTGTGTTGAAAACTTTAAGACTAACTGGCATAAGATATCCACAACAACTACATCCCAATTCAGATTACAACAGCAGTTCAGATACCTGTGCTTCTGGTGCTTTTGCTTTATCAGGGTGAGCAGATTTGTATCTGGAACAAGACATCAAAATTTAAGTTTAGAACTTGCACATCCACCGTAAAATTCACTCATTACTTTCAAATTGTATCATACCTAGAATTATTACCAGCACTGGCTGTGTTAACGGTGTTAACTTTATATTTACTTCGGAACCTAAATCTTTAATCATGATATTCTAACTTATGATAAGTGGTGGTGATGGTCTGTGTCCTGCTGTAAGGCAGGTTCATTGTTCAGGAAATTACAGGCTCCATTTCCAGTACTTCTTAAAAGTTAAAATAAATGTTCTTCCATGTATATACCACATTTATTAGCCTCAGTATATGCCAATCTTGGCTATGAGCTGAGACCCTTAACCTGAGAGAGGCTTGGCAACATGATAAAGCTTTTCACAAAAACGGCAAACTATCAGCTGCACCTATAAAGCTGATAAACTATGGTAAATGATACAGCTAGACATAGACTGAGATCCAGGTTTCTTAAACAATTAGCAGCAAATCAGTGAGGATGTGAATATTAATTATTGATCCCAACTGTAGTAAAGATCAATAATAATACTTGGCATCCACCATCACTGTGATAAGAAGTGTGTCCCTACACCATAAAGCCAACAAACTAAAAACTTACTCTTCTCTTTGTTGCTCCAGCTTCTTTTGATATTCCTCATACTGTTCAGCAAGCTTCTTCTGTTCTTCCTCAGTCATTGCTGGAGCACCCTGAAAATAAAGCAACACAACAACCAGTATAACACAGTCATACATTGCATGTACATATGTGTTATTGACCAAGAGTGAGGCCAAGATGGCTAGAATATTGGCCTCATTCTTTTGTATGTGTGTTTTTATGGACCAAGACGAAAAACGCAAAATAAGAACAAGGCCAATATCCAGCCATCTTGATTGAGCAAGCTTGGTCAATAAAGGACTTATTATATGGCCAAAAGAACACCAAAGAATTTGATTTTATAACGAGTTGTTCACAAAACTGGTCAACATTTTAGTTTTCTTTGCTTTCATTCTCTTCAAGGTTTTCTTTTTCTTAATGGAATGCAGCCATCAATCCTGAGCAGGCAAGATAGCTCCATCCTTGTCACTCTCAGGTAGCCAATCAGAGCACAGGATTTGGTTCATCTTGCCAGCTCACATAGCCAGCCATATAGTAAACTGGATTAACATACCAGACCAGGCTAGTTAGTATAATTTGACAGCCTAGAGGCAATCTTGTAGTGCATTCTCGCCAGATGCCCTCAATTCCATATGCTTACTATCTTACTTGGGCCTCTTTGCACCATGTGGCACATAAGGCTACATTTCCAAATGCCCCAAGATAAAGACAGGAAAAAGAGAGTGGGAATTATAAAACATGTGAACAATTAACAGAGCAGGTAATCACATGGTGACTGGAGAAGGACACCAAGCGAACGTCAAACAAAAAGAAGAATATTAAACAAATTATTAAAAGGCAACCTATTTATAACAAAAAACATACAAGGCTTACACAATGGACTCTGCCATGTTTAACTATGTTGACAGAGGCATTTGTGCACGACCACTACAATAAGGATTCATATTGAAAATAAGAATGCATGGTGTGTACAGTCAATGTCTTGAAATCAGTTCCTACTCAAATTGGCCCAGGCTCACCAGACCAAACGTAATTGCAATTTGAGAGTGGGTCTGATTGAGCGGGGGTAGTCACTGTATGCTTACCGTGTCTGTATCCTTCTTTGGTGGAGTGAGTGAATGGGTAATTAATGAGACTGCATCATGGTCATCTGCAAACAAAGCATACAAAATATCTATCAAGCTTTATCCACTGGACCTACCATCACATATGCCACAGGAGTTTAGGGATGCTTGAGTGTTCATTTAATAACAAGCTTTATTAAATAAACATCTTATCAGAGGAAAGCCTCCAGAATAACCATTTTCAATTCTGTCGGTACAATGTAAAATGTAGCTAACTTGTAAGAACCTGGGTTGCACTATTTTAAGTAATAAGTGTAAAGAAGATCCTCGCAGTTATTAACGCAACTTCTGCAGTTGCAAAAAGAAAGCCTGAAAAAATCAGGCTTGCCGGGATTCGAACCCTGACCTCTGCGATACCAGTGCAGCGCTCTAACCAATTGAGCTAACAAGCCAACTGGGAGCTGGTCATTAAATTGGTTCGTAATATACCCGGGAAAGATGAAGATGAAATTATGAATATATGAAACTCATTTATTTGAACGAGGATCTTCTTTACACTTATTTCTTCAATTCCATGACGCACTTTTTTGTGATAAATCAACAAAAAATACATCCTGGTGTTTTGCTATATTGTTTTACTAACCTGCTAACCCTCCTGTGGCTGCTGTCAGACCAAAATAGCCATTTTTAGCCAGGGAAACATTTTCCAGTCGAGCGCAGAGCTCATAGTCTTCGGGTTTTGTGCTCATACCCATGTGGACCCATAACTAATAAAAGATTATTACAGAAATTTTAATAATAATCATAATTAATAATTATTACTGAAATAATCATAAATAGATCTGGTAAAGCACTAAACCAAAATACATTTTGTACTTCCAGAAGCAAGTATCTGATTCATCGTTGAAAGAGTGAACAAGATCATAATTTTCCTTGTTCTATCAACGTACTGACAACAGATCCATTAATAGAAAATTTAAATGAAAACCACAAAAAGGAGGAAGTACTGTTCACAAAACTGTCAGTCAAAATCAATCACAATGATATTCAATTAAAAAATGCTAGAACAAGTCATTTCTTAAATATGATGAGGGCAAATTTAAAAAAAATTGCTGTCTTATGCGAAAATCAACCAATAAGAGAAAAAATGTGTACAAGCATTAAATTAATTGGTAAATTAAGACTGCACATGGAGAATGCTGTCTATGAGTATTTTTCTTGTGCTTTAAGACTTGCCAAAAACAAAATATTATTTTCTCAGGCAAAGTCCAAGAATTGATGATGAATGAAATGACACTAACCGTGAGCACATGTTCATAATAGCGAATTTTAAGTCTAACTGGGTTAGGCCGATTACGGAAATCTCTTAAGCAGCCACCGCGCTGAAGATCTGCTCCATCCCTAAAACAAAACATGTAACATATTAAGACGGAATCCATTAGGAAATTGAGTAATTTTAATTTTCAGTGGACAAAAACCTTGGACCAGAATAATTTAAAGCATATCGCATTCTTTTTTACATTTTCTGAGAGCTATGGATGTAATTTGTTATCTGTAATAATCCCAAAGACAATTTCTTATGGGAGCCCGAGAAAATAAATTTCAAATTTCACAAAATGAAATCTTATGCATAAAAATTTACCTATTTTACCTGTGTTTACACAATTCCTGTGAAATTTGCAATTTAATTTAACGGGCTCCCATAAGAAATTGTCTTTGGTGTTATTACAGATAACTTATTATGTCTATAGCTCTTAAAAAGTGTAAAAAAGAATGCGATATACTTTAAATTATTCTGGTACAAGATTTTTGTCCACTGATTACTCGATTTCCTGATGGATTCCGTCTTAAAATAATACCGTGCATCATATTACATAGAGTCATCCATAGTTTGACAAAGAAATACTGCCTTTCAAAAGTGAGCATATCATTTGAAAACAATCTTATTAAAAACATGCAAAGACAACAAATTGTAATGTAATACATATATTAATTAACAGAATACTCTGAACATACTTGTTATGGTCATAAATTTGAGTTCCATCGTTGAGCATTACAGAAATAAATGGATTGTTTCCCTAAAAAATAACAACAGAAAAAGCCATTAGCTTTAAATTACAGACAAGTTCACAACTTAGGCTTGGATAAATTCTGCTCGTAAAATGGCTTATTCTGCCTGCCGTAAGTGCTCATAAAAATCGCTTATTCTGCTCGAAATTCTGCTCGGACACCCTTATTCTGCTTGGTACCCGAAAAATTTTCGGCCCTTTGGGCCTTAGGTATTTTCACAAATATGGAAAGGAGCCTGGGCCTAACTCCTAAATACTAATTAGATATTCATTATTGCATAGCAAAATTGTAATTTATCTTACTTTACATCATTAATATCAGACAAAACAGTAAATCGTGTGAGTGCATTTTTGCTAATAATAAAATTTAATCACAAGGTAATTTCCATTTGTTTTGGATTTAGTTTTCAATTTTTCTTACAACTGTTATGCATATCATTAGTGTGACTGATCTTCTGTTATTTTGCTCAAATTCTGCTCGAAAATTCCTTATTCTGCCCGTAGAATGCTTGCCTCAAAATTCGCTTATTCTGCCCAAAGCAGAATTTATCCAAGGCTAACACAGCTACCAGATTGGTTGTACAGCATCATGCAGGCCAGTTTGCACCCATGGTGAGAGTGGATCATGTGTTAAGTGGTCGCTTACCATACATTAAAAAAAGGGACATTTTAAACCATCAGCGCACTATAAGCAAATGCTGATAAATTCACTAACTGACACCCAACAAAGAAATTTACATACCTGCTGATCATTATCAAATGAGTCGCAAAAAATACCAAGACCTTTCCATGTGTTCACATTTCCAAATGCAGGACCTTCAATACCTGCAGTCTCGGTGTACCAAATGGCCTTAGACAAAACAAATTAACACCATTAATCTTCCACTATATGCTAACAGTAAAGCATCAATGAATGTTTCACGACCAAAACACCTTTTACAAAGAATCTCTAAGGAACAGTAATGTACAGCAACTTACACAAACTGTCAGAAACTTATTTTGTTTTTCTGTGAAAGGACAGGTTGACTACAAAAAATTATAGTACAACGATAAATTTTGGCATGCTCCCATTGGTCCAAATCGATCATGTGACGTAAAAGTGTCTATCCTCAGCGGGCACCTATTAGTGCATAGTCCCTGTTTTTGGCAATTTTCGCTCAAAATTTAGTGTTGTACGATAAAAACAATAGAGTCTTTCTGTCTCAGGCCCTATGTGTAATAGGTTCCCTCAGAAATTTGACGTTCAAACCTCTATTTGTTGTCAACATCAAATTTCCTTGGGCAACCTACTCACACGATGGTGCTTTCGACAGAAGAACTCTATTGTTTAATTATTTGCACCATCGATTCATGTCCTTCCAAGTCCAGCACTGATAATCACCATAACAATGATAATTTGATTGTGAACTCACCACACCATCTCCACCCAGTCTTCCTATTCCGGTGACTTTAATTGCAACTTCTACCTCCCACCACTCATGAGGAAAACTATTTTTTGTCCACACATAGCCTGTAGGATTCCACAAAAAGCTTACATATTACATTAAGACAACTTGAGCAGCTTGCAGCAAATATCAGAAGGAGTTTGGAGAGTTTCACAGGATGAACCTGAGTCAAATAAGGAATTGCATATTATTATATAGACAAGAGTGTTTTAGTGGAAAATAAACCACGAAATTACATTCACGACTGGAGTGGCCTATTTTCCACACAAAACTACATCCGGGACTCAAGTGGCGTACTTTCCATACAAAACTACATCTGGGACTCGAGTGGCATATTTTCTATATCCTCACTAGTGAGGATATTGTTGACATCATTTCCCGCTTTTACACTGATGTTTGTACAGAAACACTCTTGTCCATATAATAGAAAGAATATTAGCTAGCAGCTTAAAGATACAAATTTTATTTTCTTGTGGTAAAAAACAATATTGTTTTTACCACTTGAGAATAAAACTCATATCTTTGTGCCATCATTATAATATCGTCTCTTTATGTACTTTTCAGTTCTTGCAACCTCCTTAAGTGTTTGCATTAGGTTATTTAAGCACACATTGGCTGTTTCCTATTTGTTTTACAAAAGAAAGCCATTACAAAAGATAAGGTGGGTGCAGCCACGTTAACATAGTCTCATACAAAACAGGTATGCAGTCAGAGTACATGTAGCATGATCATATCTTTAACACAAAAATTAATAACTCAAGAATAATTTATTTATGATTCTTTCCCCTCAGTAGAACTCTGTATTTGCTAAAGAATTTAAAATTCACCAATACAATTTGGTTAGACATTTTAATTTAACAGCAGTGTTGATCACTTTCATTGCTGTGGGCACCCAGGTTCAGTTTAATTAATTCAACTGAACAAATGGCATCAATTAACTTAAGAGGTTCCTTAATTTCACTCTTGAGCATTTAAATGGACGAGGGTGTATTTTAGTTTTGGTTTGCATGTTATGATATTGCTGCCAATTTGGATGATCTAAACAAAAGTAGCTAAAGAGAAACCTTTTGTTTCTGTCATCCAACATGGCCATTCCACTATTGTCTTTGGAATCTCTGAAGATTGCTTGCAAACCATTGATCAATTGATACAAAACCAAATAATTGCTGCAGTATTTGGTTAACTATGGAAAATACAAGAGGAGGTGAAGGTGACACAGTTTGCCGATGGAAGTTTTCCCTTTGGCAAATGAACCCGCTGACATGAAATAAATGAGACAAG
Organism: Siderastrea siderea; assembly: GCA_964030785.1. Taxonomy (NCBI): domain Eukaryota; kingdom Metazoa; phylum Cnidaria; class Anthozoa; order Scleractinia; family Rhizangiidae; genus Siderastrea; species Siderastrea siderea. Next base: position 26,615,109 of record OZ034968.1, on the reverse strand, counting down.
TGGCTTCGTTGATAATCAACTTTTGTTTGTTTGAAATGCACATCATAACTTTAAATTTGTTTACCACAAAAGAGAATAGATTTTATCACTAATTTCTCCCTAATCAAAAGGGAACTCAGGGGGCCTCTCAAAGCTAATCTAAATCAGCTTGAAAGCAGCTGTAATAAATGCAAGCCGACCAAGACTAAAAACTTGCATTTATTTAACTTTCTTAGACATAGCCTGAATCTTCACACACAAACAATCGATCGACTGCTCAACAATAATAAACTTTGCAAGCTAACCTTTTTTATTTGTCATTGAAGGAGTCAGTCTAATTTGCTCGTCACTAGGTATGGCACCTAAAGAAAACACAAAAGTTAAAGCACATAATTTCTAAAAACCGACCTTGTACACGTGTAGGTAGACAAATTCATTTCACAAAACAATGACCACTTACTTCCTCCGTGAGTCCAAAAGGGAATGGAACCTTCTTTATTCACTAGATGAGGCCCTTTAAAACTATGTTTATATTGAAATTTAACATGACGTTCACTGGCTTCTGTGGCTAAAGATAAAGGAACTAAAAACAATAAGATTGTTGCACTATACAAGGCCTCTACGGAAGCCATTTTGAAAATTGGCTAAGATTTGGAGCGCAAGGACTTGTGGGTAATTCAGCGGTTTATATGAATATTTGTCAATTTTTTATTGGCTGAATAATGATTTTGGATTTTGGCGCGCAGAGTTGCTTGCCACGCAAGCAAGACTGAAAAAAAAAAAACGGAAGATTGAAAACTTCCAAATTTCAAAGCCGAAAGGTTGTTCCATAAAACTAATCTTTTCAAATTTTTTGAGATGACGATACTGTAATAATCATTGACTATGATACCGACATGATGCAATCCAAGGGATACGATATGATGCATACATTTTCCTTTTGTTTCTACCAAGGTCCTGACAGTAATACCCCGGGAGAAGTACTGAAAATTAACAACTAGCTATAAGCTTGAAAAACCGGGATTGAACCACCAGGAAAGTTTCCACATGTACACCAAATGCCATATCAATGTTTCTGCGACACAGCCGTAACAAGGCTGCAATATATATTATTACTTTTGTCCTTAAAATAGGAAATATTTTATCAGTTTTAGCTTTTTAACCGGCATACCATTTTTTCTTTGTTTAATTTATTGTAAGTGTCCCCACTTGGTTGTAAGAAAAAAAACTGTTCAGATTTCTCGCTCAAAAACCTGAAAAACGTGGCATCAACTGCGAACACAGGCTCTAAAGGCACAGTTGCATGACATTCACGATTATACCTCTTGGTGACCAATATCTATTCCGTTTCGTGCTAATTGCCTCGTCACAAAATAATAATAATAATAATAATAATAATAATAATAATAATAATGGTTTATTAACGAAATCCACAGGGTGGCTCTTCCTTCGTTAAAACTACACACTATTTACACTAAACAAATTGTGATAAAAGTATTTAAAAACATGACTAAGGAAAAAAAATTATATAAATATATTGCGACAGATGTCGCACGTAAACTGTCTGGTGTTACATACCTTGCAACCACGCAAATCTTTGAGGGGCCATCGTTTCCGCATTCGTTGCGAAAAGTGGAACCGAGTTCTACTTCTCGCTACAACGAAAAACCTGCGGAAAATGTTCGTCGCAAGGTATGTTCAACTGTTTTTTTTTTCGTGGAACTTGTCTGGCAATTTTGCTCCGAAGTGTTGCCTAGGTTAGCACCGTCTTTGCTAACTTTATCAGCTAAGCGAGGGCTGCAGTTTACTGACACAACCGAACATCCAATTGGCTTGAAAATATGCACGAGTAAGTCCCCGGACATGTTTCAATATCTACTGCCAAGAGTACAACTAAGGCCTAGGTCAAGCGTCAACCTTCACATGTTCCTAACCTTATAATGCAAATGAGCAAAAGCCATTATTTTTGTTAATCTGCATTAGGTCCAGCACATGCCGATGTACAGGCTAAGGTCTTCCGAGAAGATATTTCATGATTTGCCGGGTGCCCTTCAGCAGAAGACGTCGGGGAGGGGGTTAGAGGCTAACGAGATTCTACATTACTGTAGTTCTATCAGAAACCGCTAAACAGCGAAGCAAACTAAAAGCCGACGAAACCGACATTTTCTCAACAACGGAATAACTTTGAGATAGAGTACACGAACAATACAAAATAATATGCAATTATGAAGTCACACCGCCAAATAAACGTATTCCACAAAATCAAACTGGACGACAACTGAGAAGTGTGGCTTTGTCTGTTTATTACACTGATATGACTGATTTATGTACAAGACTTGGCGACTTGCCCTATAGAACCTTCAGTGACACAGCTATTAAGAAGACATGCATCCCTTTATAATTACAGCTAACTTAAAAGGATTTTTCCTCTTTGGCAATTTATGTACAAATGCGGGATTCTATCGAGAAAAGAGACCTGGCGATTCCTTCCTAGCTGTTATACTTAATGTTCTTTCTAGTTGAAACTACTTTATATTCCTTCTAGTTGTTATACTTGATGGCTCCTAGAGACAAAAAAGATACTACACAACAGAAGCTTTGACAGCTGCAACTAAAAGTCACGTTTAAGCAAACAGTTCTGGGTAAAAATTTGACTGCAAACTATTTTACAGTATGACATTGTAAGGAAAAGAGGTTAATAAAGACGTTCAAGTGTTCTTTATTGCTTCACGAGTTCTCGTTCGGTGAAAGAGGTGGACAACTGTCGCTCATAAAGTTGCGTGGAGAAACTTGCCCATCTTGTTTTTCCCTGTAAGATAAGTAAAATAATGAATAAAGTAAAACGTGCGTTTTGATCGGACTGGGGGAGAAAGTGATTTTAGTCACAGGTGCACGAATTAAGTTATATGAGCAAAGTTCTACGCGCGCAAATCATCACTACGAAGATTCTTAAAGATTCTTTGTGCGGGAAGATTGTACGAAGATTCTTTGTGCGGGATAATCGATATCAAAACAATGTATGAAACATATAGATTCCATTTGGCCGCGCGTGTGTCTGTTAGTTCACAGAGGACGTCAAAACGTGGTAAGAACATCAGTTACGTCATCAGTCCTTCTTTGTTCTCAATACGTTTTGACGTCATCTGTGAACTATCAGAGTACACACGCACGGCCAACTGGAATCTTTGTTTTTTAATAATAGTCATAATAAATATCCCCAAAGGTATGCAAAAACCACTCAAATAAAAAGTTTTGGTTTAATTAACATTATGCGGCTTCAAGGTTTCTGTAATTCAAAGCACATCCGAAACGATGACGATGACGATATAAAAATATCTGATACCCAGAAATATCCAGTATATTACATAATATCATAAATTCGGCAATCTCAGCTCCAGGGCAAAGCAAAGATTTACAGAGCCGTCAGTGAGTATTGAAGTAACTGGAGAGAGGAAAAAAGTAGCCGGGGAAAAGGATGGTATTAGTAGCAACGCCTGCATCCATCAAAGTAGCTGGTACTCAAAATTGCCCATATTGATGTTCCTCAAAGAAAGAAAAGAAACTTACTCAAAACTTAACGGTGTAAGTTTTTGATTTATTCCTTCAAAGTTGTTTTTTCTTGCTCTCTATGTGCATTTTTGTGCGTGTGTGAGGCTAATCAGACAGTCAAGGCAAGTGTGAGATGAAAAATTTCAAGCGACTTCTACGAACTACTAGTAGAAAGAGCTGTTTGTAAGTCAGGAGGTGATGACTATAAACCCTGGCATAGAAAAATATGAGGAAAGAGAAAGAAAACCACAAGCCCACTTGAAGCTCTAGTTTCTATAGCAGATCGGTGTGCAGACCTCCTCCATAGTCTACGTGGTCAGTCACTGTTCTGACTTTAAATATTTGTACATGTACCAACGGTTAACGTGTTGTCACGACCTATGTTCCGTGCAATCATGTAGTAATTAAAGATCACAGCTTACACATCATAACTGAGGTGTTCAATGACTGTGTCCACATGTTCCTTAGGGATCTCTCCGTCAATCTCAGCCAGGTATGTGAACAGTTCTTTGAACAACGAGAAAGGAATCCGTGCAGGTCCACCTTCCAGATCTGTAGTTAAAATCTCACACACTGTCTTCATCGCCAATGTAAGATTCTAAAAGATAAAGTACGTGTAAATGTCAAAAAAAAGTGAGATTGACTATTAATATCCTGAAGGGTGCAGTGTAACTAGGCTGTAAAGCTCTCACAGAAGAGAGAAACCAACCATGTACAGCAAAAGAAAACAAATAAATGTTGCAAAATAGTGAAAGAAAATTCTCACATGAAAAAATGAGCAGACAAAAAAAGGAATTGCCCACCCCTTTAAAAAAAATCATAATGAACTGTCCCTTAGAGCCCTGTGTCTCATAACCAGGGGGGGAGGGTGTACTTAGGTAAGTTAGTAATGGGGAGGTGAGAGGCCAAATTTTTATACCCACAAACGGCCCACAACGTAACTTAAAAAAGTTCTATTTAACAATTAGATTATGAGCTCGAGATTTCTATCGCGTGATAGTTGATAAGGCCGAAGGCCGAATCAACTATCACGCATAGAAATCGAGAGCAAATAATCTAATTGTTTTAGTATAAATCTCGATTAATATTCCACTAAAGTGAAAAGTTTTACATCATTGCACTGTTATTTTGAAGTATAAGACTGTGCCTGCCACTCACCTTTTCGCTACTCACTATCTATCACGGAATAGATAGCGAGTAGGGTAGCCAATCAGATTGCAGCATTTATGATAGAACGCTAGTAGATTTATACAAATCATCTGTAGAAATAAACCTTCGTTTTCAAGAGAGCCTGAGGCAGTTTATGCCTCCATTTTTCTTTATTTATCACGCATCTGACAGGTGTGAAGAATGGAATTCTCTCTGTTTATGAAACTTAAGAGATACAGAACTCTGAGGTATGCACACTTTTTATCAACCTTTAAAAAGTTCTGCCAAATCGTCGGAACCCAAAAAAGTCAATCAGTAATTTTTAACTCAAGAAAGTCCCAAATCACTAATTTCAAACTCCAAAAAGGTCTTCATACCTACCCATCACTTAATATACCTGACTAACCCCTGGGATCTCACAAGAGACATCTCAAGTTTATGTTCGGACTTTATGTGACATTCTTAACAAGAATGCCAAGTTACGTGACTGCATTTGTTTCACCTTCTGATGAACATTTTACTGCAACGGAGCAGACTAAGCAATTACTTTGGTTTTGGTCTTGTAGCTCTGAATTGAAACCAACTATAAATCAGTTCTGTTAGTTACTGATGCAATTACCTCACTGATCCCACTGCATGCAAGGGCAAGAAAATAAAGCCACTTGAGCTCTTCAGCAAAACTTCCCATCCTAAAAAAACATGACTGTTAGAAATTCAAATTATACTGGAACAGCAAAAAAAGCTGAAGACTGATACAGCAATCTACCTTATTAATACAGCATGAAGCACAATAAGCTAATGTGTTTTACTGTACTGCTTGTTTTAGTCGGGTAGCAGTCTGCAGAATGGGAGCAGCTGGACAAAGACAGCTATCAAAAGAAGGAGCTACCTTGGACCTTAAGGTGGCTCTGATGACCACACAGAAAAAGTCATACTGTCCATAGTTTGGCGATATAAAAGAGTGACTGAGGACATAACTGACACTGGCTAAGATCACCCTTGGTGCCAGCATGTTGTGGGACCAGCAATTTATATTACAATAATAAGTGAATGAGATCAAAATGCTACATGTGTACAGAAATAAGTCACTTGAGATTGTCACTAAGCACTTGAAGTCACATAGAATCATTACAGATCAAATATAAATACACAGCACATCAAAGCATTACCGCAGAAGCTCATCCAGAGTGTCCTTAGGTAGTGACAAATGTTTCCATTTTTCCTCCAAGGATGACAACTCTATTATTGGCTTTCCTCCCAGCTAAGAAATACAATTTCAGATGGGTCTAAGAACAAGGTACAAGTACTGTCTGTTGCATCTACTGAGCATGGACAACTGGCACAAAAGAATGACCAATGAGGTAAAAGTGCAATTACAGTCCTGGTGCTAACAAAGGTGTTTATATAAAGAAAAAAGACTTACAGGGATAAAAATTTTGTGCAAGATCTAGATAAACATTATATGCATGAACTGTTAAAGCAGTGTACATGATTGCAGAATCAGCATTTTATAGACGTAATAGTCTATATTTTATATTCCGCAAGAAGTTCCCACTTGCTCATCAAAGTCTGAATGTGCATTAGGTGAAACTTTACACCGTAAAGACTAGTTTTCATATGATGGGCGATTCCAGAAAATATCCGTACCATACCACGGACGGCTTTTCGGAATTCTGAGGGCAAGGGGGGGTTCTTAGAACTGGAAATCCGAAGGCATGGGGGGATACTTACGAGTGGAATTCTGAAGGCATGAGGGGGCTTAGATCTGGGATTTACACAGGAGACAGACAAGAATGTATTCCTTGAAAGCGCTTTTTTATGGACGTTTTAAATCAGTTTGTAAATAGAGCACGAACTGGCGACATTGCAGACGACCGCGCCGCGGAAACAGAATACAAGTCAAGCATCGATCGACAGGCATGTGTTCATTTTCATTAGGAAAACCGACAAAATATAGGTTGTATTTTAAGCTCCAGAGGCCTTACGTTGATTAATTTCTTGTCTGATCGATTAATAAAATATGAAAAATCTATGTTTCTTACCGCTTGTACATTTCTTGTACTCCCGTTGTATGAACGTCGAAAACTCGCGCCAGTTCCTTTCTGAAGGGCGCCTGCGACAACGCCTGTCGGATTTTTGCAGATTTTGAGATTGGGAGTGACTGCTGACCCCCATGGCTCAAATTCAAGATGGCGGAAACAAAATATACTCGATCGTAATATCTTCTGCGAGGACACACGTTCATCACACGATATTCTTATTTTAATGTTCTTTACCAGTTTGGGGCAATGTAAAGTTAACTAAGGTTGAGTCTGTTGAACAGCGGTAAGGAGAAAATGTTTAATTTTTTTAAAAATTTTCATTCCAGAACTTTCAGAGTCAGGACGACTCCCTCTATAACCAGTTGTACTTGTACGGAACAGAAGTAGAGTAATTAGAAATATTTTTCCGTAAAATAACCGAAATTGGGCAAATTAGTGGCCTTAAGGGTCTGAGGAAAAAATGGAAAATCCGAACGGGAGGGGGGGTTTACGATTATGGAAATCCGAGGGCATGGGGGGATAACGCATTTTGGAAATTCTGAAGGCAAGGGGGGTTAAAATATGGAAGCCGTCTGTGGTATGGTACGGATATATTTTCTGGAATCACCCGATCACTACGATGGCTACCAAAAAAGTTGAGCAGTCGTTGCGACATTGATCGCTGAGCAGTTTCCATATACATGTAGGCTAGTTTCCATATGATTTCTGTGATCGTTGCGATTGCTAACAAGTGTTTTCCACATAATCACCCTGACTGCTGAATATTTTTGCCAGCGATCGCAGCAATCATATGGAAACCAGCTTTAACTGGTTGGTCTGCATGTTTTGCAGTTAAACCTGTTTGAACTCTAAAAATAAAATTATTTAATTTATACCTGCCACACTTAAACATGGTCTCAATGAAAAGTTTGTAACAGGTATTCACCTTCAGAACCAAAGACCCGTACAACAGGTTGTTAAACGTCAAATGTTTAATAACAAAATGTGCCATGTTTGATGCCAAATTACATGAACATGTACTGTAGGTCATGTTTTACAAGATGTGTCCATACTGAGATACATTTTGGATACATTATATGCTGACCACTGCCTGGTTAGCTTAGAAACATGCAGCTGGAATGATATGAATAAACAATGGCAGTCCCATCTCCAATTTAGACACAAAAGTATCACTGAGCAATCAATGTAACAGACTCAGGCAGTGACCTTCCCCAGATTCATCAATTTTATACACAAGCTCCTTTGTTAAAGGAAAAAGTAATTGGGGCCAATAAAGGAGAAAATACCTGCTTGTGTAAAACTGCAAGTAATCCTTGGGTTACAGGTCTCTCCAATGGTTGTCCCAACTGAAACTCAAGCCGGTCTTTAACTGGAGGTGTCTCACCTTTGGAAAGGGCATCAAAATACCTATAGGACAGTTTAAATAAAGAGTCAAAGAAGCTTTACAAAGGGTGGACTTACAAAACACCCTAGAGTCACTTCACGTTAGGGACAGCTGGGCACACACACACAACTCCGCCAGGAAGCTGTCTTAGATGACAGAGCAAATAACATAATAATAAGAATAATAATAATAATAATAAAAACTTTATTTAATGAGGGTAGCACGAAATAGTGCGAAGCACTAATAAACTTGTGGCCCTCCTAACTTTCTAATAATAGTAAATATTGGTCTCTACCTGCCTCAACTAGCCATAGTTCCTGGTACATGTAGATAGACAAGTTGAAACAAAAGTAACTAATCTCTAGCTTAACTTGTTGCCATTGTTAGACAGACACCTAAGATAAACATCTCTCACTCTCTTTATTCCTTTATGCACCCTCCAAAGATGCACACCTTCCAAAGACTCAGACTACATTTTACTTAAGGACGTTCAAACTAATTGTTTCTGCACATCCTTACTTTGCACGCAATTCACTTTGTGATGTCATGCCACGTCACGCATTGAGCGCGCGTGCTGTTGAAGAAATGTGGAGATAATATGTAGCACTAGTGGGCACTTTAATATTTATGCATGGGTTTAAGTCTCTTAATTGTTCGGTGACCCCATATTTTCTTTTGATAGATCACTTTCTTTGCCAATTATCTACGTTTTATGAAAATTTAAAGAAAATCTGTGTTGTGGAAGTTTGATTTTTTTCAACTTTTCTGCCCTCGCAACGTCGAATTCTGCTATTATGGTAGCTTCACAGTGTTCGCAAAAGTCTATCTTAGAGGTTGAGTTTAAATAAAAGGATGACACCGGTTCAAATTATTTACTTGACAGACCCACTTGAATAAAATTTGACTAAGAAAGTGGGTCTACAGCAAATCATTTCTAATATTTTTCAACTAACAAGCACTGAGGCCATGTTGAGTTACGAGGACAGATGTGTCAAAATTGGGGTACTTTTCCACGCGCTTTATTTCGAAAACGAAGTCGTAGCCAAACTAAGAAAAAAAATCTGTGTTGTAGAACTTTTTCGTGCGAACGTCCTTAAGTTATGCCGAAAATCTTAAGCGTGGGTTTCAAGGTGGCATCAAATTAAGGGGTGGGGAATGGTAAATGTGTGTGAGACTTTGCGAGACGATCGTTTTCTTGTGTAAGCCCACCTTTTCAATTTTTAAATAATGTGTAAGAGAGAGCTTTTAGAGTTTTCTAAATGTGAACCCAAAACATTTTTGGACATAAAAATTGAAATCCAGGACTTTCAGATCAGTTTCAGGCAACTAAAGATCCTACCTACATGTATGCACATCAGAACTTTAAGATTCATTTTATTACCCTCTAAAAAGTCAAGACACTAGGGGGATTTGCAAAAAAGATCAAGCAGGCCTGAGTTGGTTAGGTTGGAAAAATTAAGTCTCCAAGACTGTTTGCCAAAAATCTGAGACTCTGAAAAACAAAAGATTGCTCAAAAAAACAAGACTGCAAGATGCTTACAGCTCAGCTGAAATTTTGTGAGACCCTAATTTTTGGTAAGACCATTTGCCACCCCAAAATTTAAAAGATCTCATCATGGGATTAATGTGGAATGAACCCTAGCTAGAGACAAACATTAAAAACATTAATTTGTATACGTATGGTGCTATGTGTACACACATAAATTATAGACATTAAGTAGCATTAATCCTCTATGGTAACATTTGGGAAAATTATGATCGTTGCCCCAACCAAAAACAGCCAAACTTTGTAGTCTGACTGAACGTGTCTACACGGCTGTGTACTTGATAAGAAGATTAAGGAAAACAATAATATTATTGTATGCAATACAATGGATACATCTGTCAGTTAACATGTACCTGCATAAATGTCCAAATGTGATCAACTGGCCAAACACAGTGAAACAACGTAAAGAGATATTGTTTAACTATTTAGCTTTCATTAGCAGGAATGCAAGTAACGAGAGCCAAAATTTTTTATTGCTGATTCCCAGCTTTACTGAAAATGGAGTAGTAAAGACAACAAAATTACAGTAAGCCTATACTAGCTTCACCAGCAAAGCTACGACACATTTAACAGTCTATAAATGTCTGATATCTCGAATTTAACACTTTGGCCTAAATGTACTTCCTTTCAGTTGTGTTAAATATTTCTAGACACGACCAAAAACAGTCCAGAAAACAGAAAGCAAGGATGATAAACTTACGCGTAGGCCCACTGTAAAACATCCTTCGGTTGCGTACGAATAGCAGCTTTAGTGAACTGTTTAAGAATATCTGGTAATTCTGGAGGAATGTTGATTTGCTGCGAACAATAAATGGGTTCTTCTGGCTGAGGCATAACTTTGAGATTTCAAGCAAAACCCAGAGATTTCTTGTCCACAGAGAGCTCGAAATTCAAAATGGCGGGTATTAGTTACTATGACGACGATAAGCAATATTCCCGTTAAGCTTTGCGTGCACAGAAAACATCGAAAATGGCGCCTTACTGTGGATTCCAAAATTGTAATCTCTTTTCGTGTGGTAAATGAGCTGTTTACAGCAGAATTTTGTGACGATAGAAGAGAATTTAGTTATATTTAGTTGAAATCTATTTTCTGTTTGGATTCTCTTGTGTGGTCATTCCTATTTTCTGACTATTTGCGTGAAAATATGTAAGCTCCCTGGGAAGCTTACATCTGCACTGACAGACTTGAGTCACTTGATGGAACTCGAAGTACCTTCGGTGGAAAGCGACGCGAGCTTTAGCAGAACTGACACTGCTAGTGATGACGAAGAGACCAGACAATCAGGTATATGCTAGAAATCTTAAACGGTTTTCATCGAAAACTAACATGCCTTATATCAATTCAAGAGAGTGTAATCTCAAATTGACCATGTGAATGCTTCCTTGCTGATCAAGTTAAAATTATTGAATTTGATTGCATCCACTCAAAGGCAGGTTCACTAACCTTGCAATTACAAAATTGGCTGCAGATACCCTGTATGCGTGACTATTTTGTAAAAGATTGGGATATTACAAAAATTTTCCTAACCCCCCCCCCCCCCCGATATGGAAGGCAGCCTCTGTTACAGGGGGTGTCAGAAATTTTTTTTCAAGCAAGCTAACAAGACCCCCTTCCCACCCTGGATGCAATCTTCAAAGGTGCCAACAGCAAAAATCTGAAGTGTCAGAATTGAGCCTTTTACTAAGGAAGGGTTTTGTTTGTAGAAAATGTGGTGCTACATTGGTACCTTGGGGAAGTGACACAAAAATTTAGAATTATCAGCAGAGTTGATAACACTAGCCCTTTGTCAGAGACAAGCACGGGAATTTGCCCTTTGTCAGAGAAAATCAGAAAGGGCTCTGACAAAAGGCTATTAATTCTTGAAACGTCAGCTTTTGAATTTCATTATGATGGCCAATTTACCTCATCAACTCAGTTGATAATTCCAATATATAGTAGAAAATGTTGATCTGTTGCATTGTAGGGAGACAGAGAAATGCTATTCCAGAGGTCATCCACATTCCATCTGCATCAGATAGCAATTCCAAACCTATAGGAATTATGGTGCAACGGCGATACTCTTCTTCAGAGGAATCAGATCATAATGAAAACACTGAAGATTATGTTCAAGGCAAGTAAATATGTACAGCCTTTTACAAGCAGTCTGCAGATTGTATTGAATGAAGGGAAAGGATCATGAAAAGAACAAATAATTATTAATTTGCACAATGAAAAAATTTTCGTTTTCACAATTGAAGGGCTGAGAGCATAACCGTCTTATGTCGAACTTTAGGTGGTATTATTGTTTTCCTCCAAACAACGTCAACTTTTGCATGGGGCCTTCAGTTCATTCAAAGAACACTGCCTATAAAGTTTTTTGAACGTCCCATGCACAAATGGAAGCAGTTTAAAGCACAAAATTAAAACCGGCTAAAATTCGATATAACATGGTTATGCTCTGAGCCCTTCATAATTATTATGTCCTATTAATTATTTCCACACTTTGTAATAACACCGACACACTATGTAGACAAGCAGTTGCAGAAACCTTGAGATACTTTATATATTTGCGCTAACCCGCGTTTGGCATCTCGAAATGGGATACCTTCCCCCCCCTCCCCCCTCAGCAATGTTGTATGGATTTCCACATGTCATTGAAACTAACAAGAAGCAACATTGAAAGGGGGAGGGGGGGGGACCTGGCAAGAACAGACGTATACAGTGTAAGTCTAAGCGGTATTGTGTTATAGAAGTGGGCTTTAAGCACTGCACCGCTGCAGTTCCCACGAAAAAAAGCGCCTGAACTTATGCACATGGACTCGTATTTACACAAAGAACATCACTGTGCTTTTTCCAAAAGAGAATAAAATAGGCCTCTGTTTCTTAACTGTTAGGCTTTGTAAGAACTTGTATGAAATACTTGCAAATGAGATGGCTTTTGGAGGCGATAATAATAAAAGACATTGCCGGATAAAGTTTTATAATATTCTAGGATCATGAGTTCGTCGGGTGCATGTGGTAGAAATCTGTCATGTGGTTTGTTTCACTGCTCAAACTAGTAGGAGCTAATAGGAGCAATTTCAATTTTAACCTCAAATAATTATTCGACATAAGACGGTTATGCTCTGAGCCCTTCAATTGTAGTCTTTCTAGATCATTATTGATGTAAATTTTGTGCAAGAAAGAAGTGCTTGTAATTTCAAGATTTATTGTATAATGTCGGGAAAATTCTGTGCCATTTGTAATCCAGGTCATGTGTGTATTGCCATCTTGTAATAGTAATTAATTGCCAATTTCTAATAAGTGATATTTTTATTATTTATTTTATAATTGCTAGTTAGATATTGTATTGCTGTAATAGCTTTTTAGGGCATTTGGTGTTACTGTAGACTTAGGTGTGTCTTAGTTCTGTTGTTCTTTATTTTTCCTTTTGTTTCTAACTCTGGTTTTGTATGTGTATTCTAGAAACTCATAAAAAAAAGAATTAATAAAAACAAATTATAAAAAAAATTAATGATTGTTCAGGATTGGCTCCACCTGAGGTCCAGCTTAAAAACTACAGAAGACAAGCACGGGAATTTGCAGCTATGGGAGATGAGAGAGCTGTGTATGATCGCGTGCGTTGTGTGGCCTTAACAAGAATTATTTATGGAGACAATCACTGGAAGTTGGCCAAAGCTTATTCCAAGCTAGCACAGGCATACCTTGAACAAAGAGGTCAGTGTGTGAAAATAAGATTCACAAACAGTGGTACCTTGTTAGCAAACAATGTTTTTTGAACAATGTCATACTGCAGAAAGATTGTCACCCTGAAAGTGGACTACATATATGAGCCCAGTGGATGACATCTATCAAATCCTTGAATTGTTTTTCTTTGTTGCAATATATCATTTTTATCGAAGCATGATTTGGCATCCCAATAATGGTGATTTTTTAAGAGAAGTTTCCATTCATGTGTTATATTTTCAGTCTGTGTAGTACTAAATGGTATTATATCAAGTTGATGTAATTCAGAGTGATTTAAAGTAAACAAGGTCCCAAACAATGATGGGTCTTTGGGGGGCTGGAGTCCCAAAATTTTTGTCTTGGAGCCTGGAGCCTTTCTTTACGTGGAGCCCAGACAGTACTGATTCTGGCTAAAGAGAACCCTTGGAGTGGGGTGATGGAGCCCCTTAAGAGCCCCAATTTTTCTGTCTTGCAACTCTGGAACCTACAGCTGTAGATTTTTTAGCCTGCATCCCTGGGGCCCTAAATGTACACCCCTTTGAGACCCTGAGTGTAGCCTTCTCTTTCTTATAAGGAATATGGAACTTATTTTAAAAATCAACCTTTAAAGCCTTAATCCCTTGTACCTTTTGAGTCTAGTTGGAATGCATTCTTTTTGACACATTAGCTGTTTGTCTGCAATCACTATAGGTCTCGCTCAACAAGCCCTTCTTCATGCTGGGAATGCACGTGATGTGCTGCTTGCAGCAGATGCAACTAAACAGCAAGGAAGGCAGGTTTATGAAAGATCTGATGTACTACCCATTATGGAGTTAATATATCTCATCATGGGACAGGCTCACCTTGCCTTGAAGAAGTAAGTTGAGGATATGTGTCATCTTGTGTAAATTACTCCCATGAAATGCCCTTCTGCTCATAGAGTAAAGTCACTTGTGCCCCTACCTTGCCCTTCTGGTGTAAATAGGGCAAGAAATTCATACGTCACATTAGTGTAGTTCATTTGCCCCTTTGAAGTGCCACTGCATGTGTCAACTCACAGTGAGAACCCAGATTAAGAACAAGGAATTTTTGAAAGGCATTTTAAAATTTATTACTTGTCTAAAGTGAAGATAAAAGGATTGAGCAGGCCATGGAGGCATACCACCATATGTATGTCCTTTAGTTGAAAAATTATTACTGTGTACAATGTAGTCACTGTTGCAGTAGTTACTGGACAGTGCATGATAATCCACAGGATGCCTATACATAAACTTCAGTGTTTTCAAAAGCGCCCAACGCAGGTCACCTGCTACTTTTAGCATTTGCGCCGGGTACTTTTTGTACTCAAGAGTATCAGTTCACGTCAATGATGTAGCTGATTACGGAGGAAGATATCTTTGCCCAGATTTTAATTCAAGTGCACAGTGCCTCCCAAAAAACACTTATTGTTACTGAAAATGCACCAGAATGCATCTCGGGGTATGCAAATTTTTAAAAATTTCCCAAGGGAGGCCCCCGGGACCCCCCTTCCAGGAGGGGGTTTCCCTCTCCCACACCCTCCCCTGCACGGGTTCACCACAAAAAAGCTCCGGCTACTCTGATAATTCCACCTGGTACTTTTTTTCAGACTGAAAACCCTGAAATTTATTGTTAAATTACCCTGATCATCTGGACTTGCTGTACTCCAGTTAATAATCAGGACAACAATGCTGGAAAATCAATTTACAACCTAACTGTACTTGTGAAAAATCCAGATAGTCTGGTTTTAGCAGTAATACCCTGAATCACAGTGGATGCAGAACTGGAAAGGAGAATCTTGACATTATTCTAATGTGCCCATCCTTTATTTACAGCAGTCAGAAAGCAGAGCACAGCTTAAAGAAAGCAGAGCTAGTATCACGAGAAAGAGGAGACCTGGGCATTAAACACCAGGATCCACAAAGAAGACTGCAGATATTGATGTCACTTGGGCATGTCAGTCTGAGGGCCCACAAGACAGGAAATGCCTTAGAGGCTTTTGAAAAGGTACAATGTATGGGATGAACATTGCCGATCTCACTGTTGACATCTTGGAAGCTGAAATTCACCTGATCAACACGCATCATAACTAGAAAGAAGATATAAATTTTAGTTAACATGCGAAGTGTGGAAGAAAAGGGATGAAAACTGGCTTCAGACAATGCTCTTCAAAGTTGCAACTTACATTTACAGACAACTGTTTTGCTAGGTAATTCTTATTAAAAATATCGTGTTTCAGGCATTAGAAATTGCTCAGGCACAATATGGTGAAGACAGCAAAGAGCTTGTTCCTATTTATCAGTGCCTAGCACGAGCTGAAAGCAGCCAGGGTGATTCATCTAGCCACGAAAGAGCTACAAAACTTCTTCTACAGGCTCATGATATCTGTAAATCAAGGTAAATTGTGTACAGTATCCCATGTCTCTGTTTGCTATTTGCTTCGTTAAAAGTAAGTACAGCTGTAGGGTTTTCATTGAACCCCATAAAAGTTCTATGACTAGGGGTCCATAGGGAAAAATGGGGACTTCCAAGGTCATTGGTTTTTTAGATTCAAGGAGCATAATTTGTCACAGCTGTACTTTACATGCTGAAGAGCTGAAGAGAATGGGAGTGTTCATTGTCATTCAGTTTGTTACAAAGCACCTGCTCCATCAGGCTGAGAGAATGTAGCATTTCAGCCACAAAAACAAACATTGCATTCAAATCTTTTTTGTTGTAGTTTGGCAAGAAATGTTGATGGACCTTGTCAACACACTTCATCACGAGTAGTAAAAGTTGACCAACTCACTGGAAGTTAGTTTATGAAAAAAATAAATTAAATTAATTTTCATAACCCTTGCAAAAACGCCTCTGTATTAGGAGGTACCGTCCTATTGTGAGGCTGCTGCCATGCTTGGATCAGCGGTATCTACATCTAACTTTTTTGTCAGTATCCATCTTGTCAATGCTGTTGTAGATATGGAGAAGACTCAGTAGAAGTTGCAGATTCATCATATGTTGTGGCGTCTAGTTACATAAACATTGACGACAGCCACGAAAAAGCAAAGAAATACCTTGAAGATGCCATTAGCTTGTACATGCAGCACAATGGTCCTTACCACAACTCCACTATCAAGGCTCAGGTTTGTTCATGACAGTGCTGTAAATTATCATGCAGTAACTTGGTCGTACTTGTTCCTCTTTCTGTCAAAAGGGAACAATTCTTTGTACTGGTCTGTGCCATTGAGATCCCAGGTACCCCAGATTTCTAGGTCCTAAACCTCTCACTAAAGATTTACTTCCAACCCTAGCTTACATATCTTTTGGTCAATGTTTACTTGAAGCAGACATGATGGAAGACCAGTAAAATCCCTTTTCTTTATTTGAACCATTTGAGCCACAGAAACCAATAGGCCATTAATACAGTCAAACCTCCCTGTGCGACCACCTCCCGTCAGTGAGCACTTTTCCAAAATACCAAAATTTTCTTAGTCAAATCACCACAGTTGGTACCTCTCATTGGGGACCACCTCTCGCAAGCGACCACCTCTGGTAAGTGTCCACTTTTTGAGCTGACATATTAAATTTTTCTACTGTTTTTAACCTTCGGTAAGCCACTGCTTGACATATGATACCGGGTACTGAACAGAATAACTGACTGGCATGTGCCATGCAACCCTAATATGACTTCCTTGTTTTAACAAGTACATTACATTTTAATGTTGTCTGCTAAAGATACCACACTTTCCTTGAGCTCCTGAGGTCTGACCTCCCGAAAGCGACCATTCAGAGAGGTTCAACTGTATCAGAGTCAACCTCTTACAAAATCGTTTATGGATCCCTTTCGGAGTCAGAAAAGACAGCAGTATGAGGCTGTTTCTATGTCGTTGAAACCTCTAAAAGGAGACCTATAGACTATGGCAAGTCGACCTTTTGTTGTATTAACACACACTTGTATAGTTCATTTGTGATGACTACCTGTATTGCGTCTAATGAGAATCTCACTGGAAATAAGATGCCATGTTAGTAAGTTTGTATTTTCTTGTTCAGATCATGTACAAAGTCTTGAAACTTTGCTTTCTGTTTCGTTTTGATTCAAACCACTTGATTGGAACTTGTACAAAGATAGCAAATCTTACTGTTCCCTTCTTGTATTCTCTGCTAATACCTTAATGCCTGAATTCGCTGCAGGATGAACTCAGCCGTTTGTTAATTCGTGATCGTAGTCTTGAGGATGCAGTGTCCTTGCAGAAGTCAGTAGCAGAAGCTAAAGTGGTGTTGTATGGAGACCCGAGCGAAGAGGCTGCTTCTTCATATCAGATGCTCGGGAGTATTAGATTGAAACAAGGCCGCATGGAGCAGGCGCTGAAATGGCTGACAAAGGTAGGCTGGTCTTTTAAAATGCTAAATATTTAACACTGCATATAGCTTATTTTAACCTTTAAGCCCTAACAGTGACGAAAGTGAAATTTCTCTTTACATTAATACTACTTGTTCAAACATTCAAGTGATAAGAATAAAGAGAGTGATCACCAAGGATAAGATGTCTTGATAGTTAGACAAATTCTCCTTACTAGTTCCATAAGAAATAGATAGAGAACAGTGAGGAGAATGTGCATTTTTATATCAGGGCTTAAAGGGTTAAAATATAGAACTAACCCGGATAGTTAGCTCAGTCCATTACTTGTAATGATTGAACATCTTACAATCTAGCAGCAGCTACCTTTTGATTCCTAACGCTTTTGATTTTTTTTCTCGTCCAATTTCTTCTCTTCAGGGCTACAACATGCTGAGTGTGACTTTAGGAACAAGCCATAAGAAGACGAAACAGATTGGAGATGCCATCAGCCGTGTAAAAATGTAAGTAGTCACGTGATTACTTGAAGAAAGTTAGAGAGAGAGAATCCTTTAACATCCTGTTAATTAATTTTATGTGAAGCTATTTTTGAGGGGGAACTAGCTGAAGTTCCTTTCTCATGCTGTTAAGTCTTGACTGCTTTTTAATTAACTAGAAGCGATTGACAAGACATAAAAACACTAACACGAAAAAAAAAACACGAAAAACACGAAAAAGATTGCAGTTATCGGGAGTTCGAAGAAATGACTTGTTCCCATTCATACTTCCTTACCGATTCAAACCGTACTCAAGATTCACTCCACACGCCACTAAACTTGTCATTCTACACGACGCAAATTGTACTATATACGATTAAACCTTTTCTTTACAATGCAAAAACACCAGCTAGTTTGCGCTAAGAGTGCGAGTTTTAGTTTCAGTTGGTAAAGTGAAACACGTATGTTGCAATACACATGTTCATGCTCTCATAATTATTATGGAATTTGTCGTTGGAGAATTTTTTAAGTCATATCACCTCGTGAAATGAGTTTCAAGTTATCAGGAGGAAAATTACAACAAATGTACAAAGCAAATGCACGGAGAATCGATTTTTGTTGGAGTTACTGTATAACGTGAACCTTGATTTATCGGGAGGCAACTGTATATTGTGTTACTTATTCCAAACCCGCGATTTTTGGATTGCATCCGGCAACTATTGTACTACATTCAGTTCAGCGTGTGCTACATTCAGTAGCATAATTGGTTTGAACACTCCTCCCTCTTGTTCCAGTTCAGTTGTGAAAGCGAAGGGGGATTGTTTATTTATTGTGTGCTCTTGTTGTTGTTTGAATCAGTTTGCCCCATTGACTGTGTTTGTTTGTTTGTTTATTTTTTTGCTTGAATCAGGTTACGCGACTCTTTTTTTGTCTAAGTCAGGTTGCCGATGGATTGATCGTTTGTCAGTTTGATTCTTTCTGTGAATCGGGTCGCCCGATTGATTGTTTGGTTTTATTTGTGTATTTGATCAGGTTGCCCGATCAATAGATATATTTTTTGTTTTAATCAGGTCTCCGGATGCTCAAAGATTCCTAAGCTCAGAAGAGAAACTCAAGAAAAGACCAAGATTTACTCAGGTGGTGGGGAGATCCAAACCCCTGGGCTATTCAGCAACCTCCGCCGGGGATTAAGAGGTTCAAACTGTCATCTGCATGGCAACGGAATGTATTTAATAAGGAAACTGTCCGCGAAAAAACAAAGAACATTTTTTAAAGTGGACATCAAATAATTTGGCACGATCATGTACATGTAAATCGTGTTGTTAACAATAACACTGAACAATTGTACAAAGTACGCAGATATTTCTATCTATTAAGCATATTAACTGTTAATACAATTTTAAAAAAAGATTAAAAAGTTCAACTCTTGATGTTGATGTCACTCCTTGTAGTCCATTAATAGTTCTTTGACTATCCTTTTCACCGGGTCCAAAGGCATCCGTTCGTAAGTGCGGCAAAACAGGAGCGCTTTCCACATGCACAGAATTTTTAGTGAGATTTTTTTTCCGACAAACTCAGCTGCACATTTTCAGAAAGAAAATGGTTTTATTTTGTCTTTGAAATACAGACATTCCCATCATAAACTCTATCTTCTTGAAACCACAAACAAAGAAAAAACAAACACACCAAAAACGTTTGATCTCAGTCGTTGGAACATCATGAATATGTTTAGCGTTAAGCGCTCTTCTTGCCATTTAATTTGTGATTATACATTTTGGTTCGCGATATTTGTGCTCGTTTTCTGCGTGAACAGACAGACGGCATTATTTCCACGCAGATAAATAATATAAACGTAATTTAAGCAATTTATACTAGTTAGTGCAAATGATGATAGCTAAAAAGAACAGCAAACTGAAACATTTTAAGCGTGGTTAATAAACTTCACTCTGTCAATAGGAATGCATTAGTCTAATTTTCGAAAGTGTCCTCTTGATACAGATTTGACTGTTCTTTCACGCGTCTTTCCTGAGGCGTACAGGGAGAAAGGCCTGCGTACACGTCACTTGCCTCCCAGCGGCAAAGGGATTTTTCGAGACATGCGCGTTAGTATAAAGTCTGCAACGCCTGTTGGCAGTCGCGCCATCCATATGAAGAATAATCGGGCGTCCCAGCCTATTAAATATCGGTCACGTGGTGTATGTGAAGTCAGCCCGTCGACAACAGCGTCAACAACTTTATAGGTATGAGACGAGGTACCAAACGCTGTTATAAGATCGACACCTAACAGAAAACAATTGTTAATGATAAGTAATGATTAGTTTTGATACAGAGAACGTGGAAAGAGAATGAAAGGTTCGGGTGTAGATCAGCGACCTCGCTATATTGATCTACAACCCACCCACAAATAAGTCTCGCAATTACTGAGAAGAATTTTTGTCAGACACCCATTGTTGCCAACAGCTTCATAGCTGACTGGACAAGAGTGCTGGCACAGATATCGCAGAAGTAACGGGTTACAATACTACATGTTAAAGCCGCAGTTTTTTTTTTCTCGGGGCTTTCTTTAAAGCGAAGTGGCTTCCATTTCTACGAGCAGTCTCTCTTTCTGCTCAGGGCTAGTCGAGCGGGAAAGAACACGTGAACGAGCGCGAAAATCGCCTGCCGCGTGGAAACGTGACGCGCGTGTCGTGAGCCGCCCACCACATTTCCACTCGACAGTTCCCGCTCGCTCGCATGTTCTTTTCGCTCGACTGTTCCTGCGGGGAAAGAGAAATTGCTCGTAGTCTTATGTTTCCTGTGGCCTTAGGCCCATTAAGTTTTCCAGTTTTTCTTTGTATTGAGGTATCTGATGATCAGTTGTTTTGAAAAAGTCTTATGGATGACAGCAATAACCGGTTTGACACGTTGACATACCTTTTTCTAAGTATTCGTTCTTTAATTCTTCACTCAATTCATCCCATCCTTGCTTTAACCCACTGTATACCGCACGAGGTTCAGATAATTTCGTTTTAAATCCTCCTGGTTCCAATATGCTCACTTTTATTCCCCAGGGATGCATTTCTCGCCTCAGAGCATCCGAAAACGCTTGCACACCAAACTTGGTAACAGAGTAGGCAGCATGCGTGGTTTGTGAAATCCTACCTGTTAAGCGTAGGCACAACGGAATGTGACTCATAGGCAGAGGAACAAAAACAAGCTTAAGACAACAATACCCGGGGCAATAGAAATAGACGTTTCGAGGGGCCTCTAGTCTTCGATAACTCGCTTCAACTCTGGGCATTGAACTACCTTGAGCACATCCAACATAGATGTTTTTTGTTTAAAAAAGAGGAAAAAGTTCCAAAATGCACAAAGAAGGGTAATTGAGAACAGGTGTTTGTATTTCAGCCTTTTAATGACCACAACGAAGCAGTTCATTCTTGTCCTACAGATCATCTTAAAAATTATCATGTTTGAGTACGGTTGATTACGGTGCCGACAAGTTTGCCATGTAAGTGGCTGTTTACATGGAGGGAGGAAGATCCTAGAAGGCAAATCATCCTAGCGCTTTCTAGGATCTTCCTAGCGCTAGGATCTTCCTCCCTCCATGTAAACAGCCCCTTGTCGCGCATGTTATCCTGCGTAGGTACGACTAGATATTCGAATTTGGTACTAAGCAATTTATCTACTTCGCGTTCAGATGTATTTTACTTTCAATTCTCGGAAACAAACAAACAAGCAAACATTCAAACACCATACGATTATTGAGTGTAGTCTTAGTTTATCTTTCCAATTCATTTCCATTCACCTTCCTGACTTACCACAAACACTGGAAAAGTTTACTACTCGTCCCCGGGCCTTCTTCACCAGCGGTAGAAATGTCTTGGTGACATCAATCATTCCCCACAGATTTACGTCCGCGATGTGTTTAAAGGTGTCCAGCGGTGTCCACTCGATGGGTCGTAAGCAAAGAATCCCAGCATTATTTACCAGGCCCCACAGTCCTGACACACAAGACAATCAACAAAACAGGCACAACGTATAAACTGACAAATGCCGCCGGCAGTTCGCCTTTGTCAGCGATGTCAAACATCAGTTACTGACGAAACCCAAGATCGTGTGATCAATGAAACTTATCAAGTTCAGTATAGAACAATGCTAAGTTTTGGCGTGATCCCATTGGTCCAAATCGATCACGTGACGCGATAGTGTCTCTCCTCAGCCGGCGCCTATCAGTGCACAGTGCCCGTTTTGGCAATTTTCGCTCAAAATTTAGCGTTGTACAATGAAAACAATAGAGTTCTTCTGTCTCAGGCCCTATGTGTGATGGGTTCCCTCGGAAATCTGATGTTCAAACTTCATATAAGCCCTCGAACTACGTCCTCGGGCTGAAATTTGTTGAGAATATCAAATTTCCTCGGGCAACCTATCACACGATAGCGCCTTCGACAGAAGAGCTCTATTGTTTAAACAGCATAAATTAGCATAGCTGGTAAAACACTATCTAAAGGAAATGTGAACGCTGTACGTTTCCATCAACTGAAGCCCCTCCCTCTCGCCCCCTCCCCCCTCACCACGAGGTATCATTTTTGGGATGACCCGCGTCAGTACGATGTTTACAACATTTTTCAGTGACTATTGGTCTATCAGACTCCTTTATTCTTACAACTCACCTCCCTCCTTGAATTCATGTTTTTTCGCATCCTCCCCCTTTAAATGCTACCTCTCTTATTGAAATGAACGATCCCTTCTCTTTCGCAACTCCTTCATAAAAATGCGAATTTCCAGAAAACATCGTTTATAACTTAGCTTTCGTGCAACTATTTCGTGCAAAGATTTTGTAAGGCGATTCAGTATAAAATTGCATCTGTTAAAAAGAAAATTGCATACCGTAAACTGCCGCTTATAAGCCCCCCCCCCGGTTATAGGCCAATCTACCTGTAAACAAAAAAATACATCCGGTTATAAGCCCCCCCCTAGTTTTCCTCACAGAGCACTGCTAAGACACTCTGAACTTCTGTTTTGTCACTCACCCGCGTTCTACGCCGCATTCGTTGAATATTTGTGGTCGATTATAATTACTTTAGCTGTCAAATCCATTGTTTGAAAGGAACAACAATATGAACGCTAAGAGCTAGAACCATGTCCTCTAACTGTCAACACTGGCCAATTTGGAGTTTTTTGTAATGAGTTTCTGTCATCTCACGGCATTATCAACTAATTACGATCAAAGCAAAGTTTACCAGTGATCAAAAATGAATGGAATTCAAGTTTTTTATTCGCTTGCCACCGCAGTGAAAGGCAGTTGTTTTTCATAGTACTATCTACGATTTGGAACAAAAAAACAGTGAGCGAACGAGATATGCTGCAAATCACTTATGTTGGGGACATCACAGATGCCGCGAGTTTGCGTTATTGTACAGTCAAATATTACATTCAAGGCAGCGAAATTGAAGCGATATCCGCCCGTTCCAAACGGAAATTAGATACTACACCAACGTTAACCTCGTCGACGTTATGAGCTTGCTCCTACTATTTACAAATCATTGAAATATCTACTATTAACAAATCACGAACCTTAGGTCTGATTTTCCTTGTGCTGGAGCATTGCTAGTATTCAGCGAAATTTTGGAGCAAGCACAAGTCCGATTGCGTAGAATGGTCAAGGGATGACGATGTGTTAGTGCAGGGACTCTCCAAGTATTGGCGAGCTTTCTTTTCTTGGAGTAGAGCACTTTGGCGCAATTTTTGGCGCGTTTTTTGGCTTGTTTATACGCGAGAAAACAAACTCTTGGATTGATTTTAGGTCTGACATGACTGTTCTGTCTTTGCAGTTATTTTACTAACTAGACAATTCCAAAATGTCATATCTGTGCTTAATATTTAAAGTCCTCCTGTGCGCTTGGTTCTACGCTGTTCCTTAGACGCTTCTAATTAAAGGTGTGAAATACTAAGCGCAAGTTAATGCTTAAATAACTCACAAGTGACTGTTAACTCAAATTGGCGCATTTTTTATTTTAAATATCTAGAACTAGTTCAGGAAAACATTTAATGCTTAGTGACCTTCTTAAAATCATTCTACGGGAAGGATGAATATGTTGTCACTTCAGAAGCTTGGGCGCGGCGCGAGAAAGCTTTCTCTGAAGGACAGAAAATACCTAGAACTAGTTTAGGAAAAACGCTTTTAAAATGTTTAGTGACCTTCTTAAAATTATTCTACAGGAAAGAATGGATTTTGTCACCTTAGCAGCTTGGGCGCGGCGCCTGAAAGCTTTCTCTGAAGGACAGAAAATACCTAGAACTAGTTTAGGAAAAACGCTTTATGTTAAGTGGCCTTAAAATTATTCTACAGCAAAGGATGGATTTTGTCACCTCAGAAGCGGGACGCCTGAAAGCTATCTCTGAAGGACATAAAATCTCTAGCACTTGTTTAGGGAAAACGTTTAATGTTTAGTGACCTTATTAAAATTACTCTACAGAAAAGAATGGATTTTGTCAGCTCAGAAGCTTGGGCGCGGCCCCTGAAAGCTCTCTCTGGGGAACAGAAAATCCCTAGTACTAGTTTGGGAAAAACGTTTTTAAAATGTTTAGTGACCTTCTTAAAATTGTTCTACAGGAAAGAATGGATTTTGTCACCTCAGAAGCTTGGGTGCGGCGCCTGAAAGCTATCTCTGAAGGACATAAAATCCCAAGCACTTGTTTAGGAAAAACGTTTAATGTTTAGTGACCTTATTAAAATTATTCTACAGAAAAGAATGGATTTTGTCAGCTCAGAAGCTTGGGCGCGGCCCCTGAAAGCTCTCTCTGGGGGACAGAAAATCCCTAGTACTAGTTTGGGAAAAACGTTTTTAAAATGTTTAGCGACCATCTTAAAATTATTCTACAGGAAAGAATGGATTTTGTCACCTCAGAAGCTTGGGCGCGGCGCCTGAAAGCTTTCTCTGAGGGACAGAAAATCCCTAGCACTAGTCTGGGAAAAACGTTTTTAAAATGTTTAGTGACCTTGTTAAAATTATTCTACAGCAAAGAATGGATTTTGTCACCTCAGAAGCTTGGGTGCGGCGCCTGAAAGCTTTCTCTGAGGGACAGAAAATCCCTAGCACTAGTCTGGGAAAAACGTTTTTAAAATGTTTAGTGACCCTCTTAAAATTATTCTACAGCAAAGAATGGATTTTGTCACCTCAGAAGCTTGGGCGCGGCGCCTTAAAGCTTTCTCTGAGGGACAGAAAATCCCTAGTACTAGTTTGGGAAAAACGTTTTTAAAATGTTTAGTGACCTTGTTAAAATTATTCTACAGCAAAGAATGGATTTCGGCACCTTAGAAGCTTGGGTGCGGCGCCTGAAAGCTATCTCTGAAGGACAGAAAATCCCTAGTACTAGTTTGGGAAAAACGTTTTTAAAATGTTTAGTGACCTTCTTAAAATTATTCTACACGAAAGAATGGATTTTGTCACCTCAGGAAGCTTGGGCGCGGCACCTGAAAGCTTTCTCTGAAGGACAGAAAATACCTAGAACTAGTTTAGGAAAAACGCTTTATGTTAAGTGGCCTTAAAATTATTCTACAGCAAAGGATGGATTTCGTCACCTCAGAAGCTTGGGCGCGGCGCCTGAAAGCTTTCTCTGAGGGACAGAAAACCCCTAGCACTTGTTTGGGAAAAACGTTTTTAAATGTTTAGTGACCATCTTAAAATTATTCTACAAGAAAGAATGGATTTTGCCACCTCAGAAGCTTGGGCGCGGCGCCTTAAAGCTTTCTCTGAGGGACAGAAAATCCCTAGCACTAGTTTGGGAAAAACGTTCTTAAAATGTTTAGTGACCTTCTTAAAATTATTCTACAAGAAAGAATGGATTTTGTCACCTCAGTGAGCGTGGGCGCGGTGCCTGAAAGCTATCTCTGAAGGATAGAGAATACCTAGAACTAGTTTAGGAAAAACGCTTTATGTTAAGTGGCCTTAAAATTATTCTACAGCAAAGAATGGATTTTGTCAGCTCAGAAGCTTGGGCGCGGCGCCTGAAAGCTTTCTCTGAGGGACAGAAAATCCCTAGCATTAGTTTGGGAAAAACGTTTTTAAAATGTTTAGTGACCTTCTTAAAATTGTTCTACAGGAAAGAATGGATTTTGCCACCTCAGAAGCTTGGGCGCGGCGCCTTAAAGCTTTCTCTGAGGGACAGAAAATCCCTAGCACTAGTTTGGGAAAAACGTTCTTAAAATGTTTAGTGACCTTCTTAAAATTATTCTACAAGAAAGAATGGATTTTGTCACCTCAGTGAGCGTGGGCGCGGCGCCTGAAAGCTATCTCTGAAGGATATAAAATCCCTAGAACTTGTTTAGGAGAAACGTTTAATGTTTAGTGACCTTCTTAAAATTATTCTACAGGAAAGAATGGATTTTGGTCACCTCAGAAGCTTGGGCGCGGCGCCTGAAAGCTTTCTCTGAGGTACAGAAAATCCCTAGTACTAGTTTGGGAAAAACGTTTTTAAAACGTTTAGTGACCTTCTTAAAATTGTTCTACAGGAAAGAATGGATTTTGTCACCTCAGAAGCTTGGGCGCGGCGCCTGAAAGCTTTCTCTGAGGGACAGAAAATTCCTAGAACTAGTTTAGAAAAAACGTTTAATGTTTAGCAGCCTTAAAATTATTCTACAGCAAAAGATGGATTTTGTCACCTAAGAAGCTTGGGCGCAGCTTCTGAAAGCTTTGTCTGAAGGACAGAAAATCCCTAGGACTAGATTAGGACAAACATTAATGTTTAGCGATCTTCTTAAAATTATTCTACAGCAAAGGATGGATTTTGTCCCCTCAGAAGCTTGGGCGCGGCGCCTGATAGCTTTCTCTGAAGGACAGACAATTCCTAGAACCAATTTAGGAGAACAAAGTTTAATGTTAAGCGACCTATTTAAGACTATTTCACAGGAGCACGTTGCCGTAGTAGTTTGGCGGGCTTTCCGGGTTTGGCGGGCTTTTATGAGGGTTTGCGCTTATTAATTAAAAATGGAGAGATAAAACCGCTTATATTGCAAGAATATTCTTGAATTAAAAACTCTCAAAATTACAACAAGAGTTCCAGCCATCTGCTTTACTGCATTGCAGAATAAAAGTATCCTTCCCGACGGATTGCTGAATGTTCTATAAGCAAGCGTTGTTTGTCTATAAACACGTTGACAAGCCACCGAAAATAATTCATTATATTGCATCAGAACGTTCACATCAAAAACACTGCGTACATACTTTTCTATGCCACCCTGTTTAGGCCATTTTTCAGACACTTACCGACGGCCCCTGCATTTTCTTCCCAGAGATCTTTGACCTTCACTTCGCACAACTGCCGACATGCCACCGACAGCAAATCCAAACAAATGCGTTTTCAACGTTGTTGGTTGCCAAAAATGAAGTGCGTATTTTGAATCTGTTCGTTGGGACTCGATCGAGAATATCGGATGGTGATTCAAAGGGACGAATAGTGTCCAGATACGTTAAAATATTCCAACACATTTCATGCAAGGCGGTCAGCAAAATCATTATTCCTAGGTATCTGTCCCAAGATCAGATTGTATCTCGGAAGGCACAAAAAAATAAGTATAGGAAATTGCAAGGCCTCGAGTACAATTAGGGTAGGTGTGATGTTTTGAAAGTTCTCAAAACATCACGAGAAGGTTGTGCGATTTTTTACTTATGGTACATTCAACAAAATGAAAGAAAATGGATGAAGATTCGGTGATTTTCCGAAGAATCCCGAAGTTTGCCGACGATTGCCGAAGGCTCCAGAAAAAGAGCCGAAGATGTTTCGATCATATATCGTATATATCTCAGAGTCCAGGGTCCAGAGTCCAGAGTCCAGAGTCCAGTGAAGTCCAGACTCCAGTGGTTTTAGACTATGCCGTCACAAGAGATCAAGTTATCATTTTCATAGCTAACTATTAATAGACATTAACCACAAGAGCCTGTTTTTATTGTGCACTAAAAAGAACAACATTGACAGATAGAGATTTTTGCTCACAGTTGAAGTGCAAAAAGGAATGTGTGAAAACTAATTACTCAATTAACCCGTGTCCACAAAGCGTGTCATTACCATGGAAATGGAGTCTCCTGCCACGCGCAATAAAATCGAGCCTCTAGCTTGGCTATGTTCCGGTTGTTACAGTTTCGATTTTGTTGTTAAAATTGAAATGAATTCGATTTATTATGACGTTTTAAAGGTTAATTAAGGCCGCGGGTGACAAGCTGCTCATGAATAAATTTATAAGGCAAAATTTTGGTGGAGGTCTTACGTTGAGCTTGGGGAATGGTGGAAGTCCAACAAGGTTGTTTTTGGTTTGATAGATTGCCCTTCTTTGGACTTCTTTGCGATGCTATGAGCTCCCAAAGTTAAGATTTTATAAAACGCGACTCCGTTTCCAAGTTTTCTCCTCGTGGAGAAGACAACACTTCTTGATTTCACCACTCATTGATCAGTTAAAACCTCTATTGTGTCACAACAGAAGGCGATTATGGGATTTCCAGTTCCATTGAAAGTTGTAAGCTTTTAAATGAGTAAAATCGTCCTTGTTTAAATTTGAAGCCTTCAATATTCTGTTAAAAAGCCTGTTTGAAAAAATTGCTTCTGTTGTGACAATGTGCAATACACCTAGTTTAACTGCTTGTTGTCTCAGTTAAGGAAATTCTATATCCGCGCTGTATTCTTGGACACAAAATTGGTGGTTTAAGCATAGGAAGCCCAAGCATAATATTTGAATATCATTAAAAATGGCGTTTCAAAATATAAGGCTTTGTATGGGATTTCGAAGCGAACATTTTGAGCAATACATAACAACGAACTTACTGAATAAAGTTCATGAAACATTACATGGTGTTGTTTGCTATCCTTACAAAGCATTTTGAGCAATTTTAGGTCCATTTACTTAACTGTGTTAGTACGTGTATAATACATTGACAAGGAAGGAGTCATTTGTCCCGATTTAAAAACTATCACCGCTTGACACGTTTGGGAATTCGCTCGAATTTACCCACAAATATAGTTCAGGCTCCCATTCTGACTTGGCGATTTGACAAAAGGGAGACATACAAGTGATTTTCTCAAAACCAATTGCACATACCTCGTGCCCCAAAAGAATTATCCAATGCACAAAATCATAATAGCATCTCAAAATAGGCCGCCATGGATCCGTGAGGATCCCGATAGTCCCATTTGACCGCGGTCGGCACTGGACACGAGTCAAATTATGCCCTTATGGGGAGGGCCACGCTCGTTTTGGTCGTGTTACAATTGTAGTAACTATGACCCAGTGCGGACACAAATTGTCGCTCCAACGTAGTCTGGTTCGCGCGAGAAAGGTGGAATCGCTGCGCGGGACTCCGTGACCTTATGGAGAGAATTAAGTTATCGAAAGAAATTAAAATGGTCTTGGCCGTTAGAAAATGAAAACGAGTCAAGAAAAAAAGAAAGTGAACCGTGTTTCTCCTTCCTCCTATGTTTCTATTCATGCGTGGTAAAATGAACATATTTGCGTTCATGTACAAAACGTTTGTAATACAGGTCAGTCAATACGTACTCTGCGTGAATTGAATGTGTTCAATTTTTTGGAATCGTCGATAGGTTTTATATATCAGATATATTTTTTCGAACCGAAGTCGGCAAATTCATTTAAATTCATATCCTCATGCGCGTGAAAATGTTTTATTTTAAAATTGTTGTTGTATATACTATATCTATTTCTATATTTGCATGAAGCCGGTCAGGTAACCTACTTTTTAAAAAAACAAGAAAATATACATCCTGAAAATGGATATAAATTCAGAAATGGGGATGATTTATTTTTGCTATCCGCTTGTAATGCAGCGATTTTCTCACGCGAACCAGACTGCGTCGGAGCGACAATCTTGTGTCCGCACCGGGTCATAGTTACTGCAATTGTAACACGACCAAAACGAGCGTGGCACTCCCCATAAGGGCATAATTTGACTGGTGTCCAGTGCCGACCGCGGTCAAATGGGACTATCGGGGTCCTCACGGATCCATGGCGGCCTGTTTTGAGATGCTATTGTGATTTTGTGCAGTGGATAATTCTTTTAGGACACGAGGTATGTGCAATTGGTTTTGAGAAAATCACTTGTATGTCTCCCTTTTGTCAAATCGCTAAGTCAGAATGGGAGCCTGAACTATATTTGTGGGTAAATTCGAGCGAATTCCCAAACGTGTCGAGCGGTGATAGTGGCTAAATCGGGCCAAATGACTCCTTCCTTGTCAATGTATTATACATGTACTAATTCACAGTTAAGTAAATGGACCTAAAATTGCTCAAAATGCTTTGTAAGGATAGCAAATAACACCATGTAACGTTTCATGAACTTTATTCAGTTAGTTTGCTGTTATGTATTGCTCAAAATGTTCGCTTCGAAATCCCATACAAAGTCTTATATTTTGAAACGCCATTTTTAATAATATTCAAATGTTATGCTTGGGTGTCTGCTTCCGTAGGCTCACCGAATAAACACGAATGTTTCAGGTAAGATTATGCTAATTATGGAAATCAAATTCTAGCAGCTATTGTTCACTGTCCAGAAAAGAAAAATACGTTGCAATTTAGAGATCACAAATATTTGGATTGAAGAATAAATGCGTTTTGGAAGCTCTATGTTAGCTATAAGTAGTATTATTTACGTTTGCTTTGTTTTGTTGGAAAACTTCTAAAAAGTTTTTGTTAACGTTTGAGCGTAAAAAAAGAGCCGGACTTCGACGTATTTTTTTATTTGAAAATGCTTAAAAGTCACAAGGGCTGTTTACCATTTAGAAGAACTTTCCGGAAATTCCAGTTGGAAAGTAAATGGTACATGACTTTTCGGGTCGTTCCAGTGGAAAATTTCCGGGAGCAACGGAACGTCTGAAAAAGTAGTCCTGTTTTTCCGGGCGGAATGTTCCAAACGGAAATACGTATACCATCTGTTCAAACCTAATCTTTGATATCAGTTTCAGGTTCTCGCGGCCATTTTCTGTGGAAGGAAAACGTCACTTTTAAAATGACTTCACAATCTTGGAAACTTCTTGGCGATTATTCCGACTCGTTAAACCTGTCTAATGCAGTCGAATTATCCAGGAGCTGAATTTGTAAGGACGGCGTATCAGTTCAGGAAGAACTTATTTAGAAAATTAATTAGAAAATAGCTGTGTCCACAATTAGCACCCTGTCTTTACAGGGTGCTAGATCACTTGGCACCTGAATAAAGTTATTACAATTATATTAATATTTTTATGAAAACGAAAATTCGCCGCCGTGTGTTTGCGTTCTACACAAAACGTTGAATTTGGTCATTTCACGTTATAATTGTGCACAGAACGGCAAAGAAATATACCAAAATAACGCACGTGCAGAGTCGTTGTTTTGTTACCGTAATGATTCGCTTTAGCGCCCTCCTTCCAATAAGCGCCCCCTTCCGAATAAGCGCCCTCCTTCGAATGTGTTTTTGTCAATAAGCGCCCCTATTCCAATAAGCGCGCCCATTCTAATAAGCGCCCCCATTCTTATAAGCGCCCCTATTCTAATAAGTGCCCCTATTCTAATATTATTACAGCGCCTTCAGAGTACGTATCAAACGTGGTTCATCTTCCTTTAATAGCTGACATACCTAATAATGCATTACAAATACAGTGGTCTTCGTCTGAGTTTCTCAACTGTTATGCCCATGTGAGTACATAATTCTTTCAAGCGAATAATCTCTTCTTCAAATTTTGTGGCGATTGCTCTGCTGGTCGTTCTGGCCAGGAAGGATCCAGGGACAACAAGTCTGTTTTCCAGTCTCCTTGATCCAGTCACTTTGACCTGTACTTTGTTCTTATGGCGGGCTTTGAGAAATGTGAATATAAGGAAGGAAAGTTCCATCGGCACATGCCCAACAAGTTTGTTATCAGCTTCAAGGTAAGTCCCAACTACGTATTCATCGTGTTCTTTAGCTTCTTTACGGTCATCTTTCCTGCATGCCAGAGACCACGCCGCTTTGTAAACATCATGACCTCATATAACAGACGAAAATTCCACTTCATAAACAAACATCGAATTCCAAATCAAGTGATAGTCAGAACGAGCCATAATCGCAGATATTTACCACCGGTAATTTCCGCACGTAGCTGCTTTCCCGCTTTCGCCTCATAATTTATGTCGTTTGCATTGTTCTTACACACGGTGAATGGGTTTACCTCGGTGTAAGAACCTGACAAGATTTTCTTTGTTTGTTAGCTTTTGTTTTGCTGTACGGTATTGTTTAAAATGTTTTTGTTTCCTTTGTTTTACGTCATCAACGATTTGTTACTGTTACAGTTTCTGTTATTGTTAGTTACCGTAGATAAACTCATGAACATTCACCGTACCGTTCATGTATATATTTACTGCTAAAATGAACAATTCTTTTAAAAGTAACTGAACTTTTAACAATTTGTTACTGTTACAGTTTCTGTTATTGTTAGTTATTTTAATATTTATTAAAGTTTTGTTTTGAACATTTGGTTGTTTCTCAAAAAATTAAATAAGCGCCCTGTCCCGAATAAGCGCCCTGTCTCGAATAAGCGCCCTCCCTTGAGGTGCCAAAAGAAAATAAGCGCCCCGGGCGCTAAATCGAATCATTACCTAACGGTAATCAAAGCTTTTGTTTTGCGACTTTCTCCTTAGCCGTCGCCGGCGTGTAAATTTTTGGGTAAATGGTAGGGATTTCTGCAAATGGTAAGCGCCAGTCCCCAACGGAATTTTCCCAATACGGAAATTTGCTTACCATTTGCCTAAACCGACCCAAACGGTAAACCGACCGGTTTGCCCGTGTAAATGGTAAACAACCAAGATATCCGTGGCACACGATTTAACGCACGAGCAATTATTGATTCACAAACTGAAAGTTTAACTGCAGAGACCATTCATGAATATTTCGCGTCATGTCGCTACCATTCGTCGCACTTCGTGCATACACTTTAAGTAACGCTTCGCGTAAGAACTATAGTAGAGAACAATAGACCGCGGCAATGGGAGCCGTTATTTCCTACCGTGACGAAACGTGTTAATAAGCTTTCTCATTGGATAAAAAGTTGTATTCGAAGGAAGCGTTGAAATTAGCTAAGAAGTTTCTTTAAATAAAGATCTTTATGGACGCAAAGGTTAAGAAAAATTGCCTGTGGGAACCACAAGTTTCCGAAGATGATGAGATCGAAAGCGATATTTGACCCATATTTTGCCTTGTTTTCGTCGTAACTTTGACAGCTTCATCAATCATTTACCCTCATTTCATTGTTTTGTGCAATACGCGGCATCTATTGTGGATCTGGTTCACACGAAAAACCACGCAATGAAATGTGACAAACATCGTGACATTTTGACTTCGCAGTTCGTAAATAAAGTCTGCTAGCTAGCTATTTCGTCGTTACCTGGTTTTATAATCTTAATCTTTGAACATTTTTCCCGACGCCAAAACATAACAACTTAAAACGGTAATGTGAAAACCCCGGAAAATCTTAACACGAGACCGCAAGTAATCTTGCTTCATACTCAGTACGCAACGCCTTAGGCCATAAAGTTTCTGGTCATAAATTTCGTTTTACCTTGTGTAACCGGTGCTATTAAGGAGGCTCGCAACAGTTTTTTTTGGCCTTGGAGTGTATCTTTTGAAGTCAAAATTTCGCATAGAAGATAAGCTTCGATTTCCTTGATACTACACCACCTTTTCAACAATTGATCAAAGTTTATTTTCTCACTGGTTTCCTAGCAACAGCTGTCACCATAGCAACGGTAATGGACAACCCCTCATTTTAAATAATGTCGAATATCTCGAAAACTAGTCAGACACTTTATGACGAAACTTGAACTATTTGAACTACTCAACCTACACAACTTGTATGCAAAATTAGGGAAAAATCTGTAAGAGCGTTTTCACGTAAATCATGATTCATTTTTTACGGGCTGATTTGGTCATTCCTGCAATTTTCTCCAATATTTCAAGAAAGATAAAACTTAACACTTTCTCTTTTCAGTTGAAGGATCTTTTATGATATCAAAACATTCTTAATGTACATTGAGCTTCCTAGGTGGCTGCGATTTTAAGATATTTATATTTAAAAACTGCTAAAATGCAGCACAAATCAGCCAAAAAGTCCGTACTTTGCATAAATGGAAATATTTCTAAACTGCCCTTACAGATTTTTCTCTTAAATTCATTGACGTTAGAATAATAAATAAATTCCTTTTGATGTTCCAGCAAGTTTTAAGCTGAGTAAACATTTCGTTTATTAGATAAGAAGGCAGAATCGCGGTCAGGTTTCAGTCGTTATTAACTTTCAACGAACAACAGTATTATTTTGTTTTTCCTGGTCTATTTCTCGGTTACTCACGTGCAATGAATATTTATACACGCTGCGCTTGTGTCCTCTCGTGCATTTATAATTCCTTCTCATAATAATAAAAAATTTTCGTCTTCTGAGCTTCTTCCTGGAGACTCTTTGCCATTATTCTTTAAATACTGACTGACTTTTTAGCTTTTTTAATAACGGATTGCATACATGTTAACCCCCCCCCCCCCCATAGCATTACACTGGGGCCGAAAAATGACGAGAAACAAGCTCAGAAGACGAGTATTTTTTTTATTATGAGATGGAATTATAAACGCACGAGAGGACACAAGCGCAGCGTGTATTAATATTCATTGCACGTGAACAACCGAGAAATAGACCGGAAAAAACGAAATAAAACTGTTGCTCGTTGAAAGGTAATAACGACTGAAACTTGACCAAGATCCAGCCTTCTTATCTAATAACAGAAATGTTTATTCAGCCTAAAACTTGCTGGAACATCAAAAAGAATTATTATTCTAACGTCAATCAATTTAAGAGAAAAATCTGTAAAGGCAGTTTAGAAATATTTCTATTTATGCAAATTACGGACTTTTTGGCTGATTTGCGCCGCATTTTAGCAGTTTTTAAATATAAATATCTTAAAATCGCAGCCACCTAGGAAGCTCAATGTACATTAAGAATGTTTGGATATCATAACAGGTCCTTCAGCTGAAAAGAGAAAGTGTTAAAGTTTATCTTTCTTGAAATATTGGGGAAAATTGCACGAATGACCAAAATCAACCCGTAAAAAATGAATCATGATTTACGTGAAAACGCTCTTACAGATTTTTCCCTAATTTCGCATACAAGTTGTGTAGGTTAAGTAGTTCAAATAGTTCAAGTTTCGTCATAAAGTGTCTGACTAGTTTTCGAGATATTCGACATTAAAATGAGGGGTTGTCCATTACCGTTGCTATGGTGACAGCTGTTGCTAGGAAACCAGTGAGAAAATAAACTTTGATCATTTGTTGAAAAAGTGGTGTAGTATCAAGGAAATCAAAGTTTATCTTCTATGCGAAATTTTGACTTCAAAAGGTACACTCCAAGGCCAAAAAAACTGTTGCGAGCCTCCTTAAATACTTAGAAATTACAGTCCGATTTACCCACTCCCCGAGATCACGCGGGAAGGGATACGCGCCAAGGCACGGAAAGTCTAATTTACTTGACGGCGGTCAACCGGCGAGCAAATCATCATCCTAAACGATCTCTAGAGGCTCGGAAAAGTGACGAAAATACATAAGATACACAACAGACATGGTTTTTCAAATTTTATTTAGAGGTTCACGGCTTCGAAAAGGAGAACTGAGATTATTTAGACCTAATTTCAGAGCATTCGAACTCTCATATCACTCTTTGGTTTATACAGTTCATACCGGTGATCCAAAATAAAACAAAAGCTACTGACCTGTGCATTCGTTCGATATTTAGGAGTTGAACCTTTACATTCGATTTTGTATCCACACACCACACAAACATTTCGCTTCCGATCATTGTGCTTTCCACCACATTGCACAATCCCACCTGAAAACGATAAGCCCAAATAGAACTCGATCGCTTTCTCAGCTTTCTACACGGTGCGAGGACTTCGGGGTCACCAAAACCCTATTTAGAATAGAACGAACGACAAAGCACTGCTGCAAAAGGCATCCTCCAGCAGAGTTGCTCTCGTAATACGAAAAGACAAGGAAATTTGAACCAAGATGACTAGCTGCAGTGAAGAAATGGACGCGAACTCGTCAAATCCAAGATGGCGGCTACAGATCGAGCACATGTTCTTCTGTCGTTACCATGGTTCCCCACATACGATCGTGACGAAACTTTCGTGACAGAAAGAACAACAGGTATAGTCCATATTTGGACTTAAAATGTATTTTCTGCATATTTTTGGCCTATTTATCACTATTTTTCTAATTTCAGCCAATCACGTAGCCGTATTTTGATTACTTAATTGGAAACAGACACCGTATGACTTCCTGCCGCGTCGCCAAATTCTCTATAGTTATTACGCCAAGCGTTACTTAAATAAATGAATACTGATGACGTAGTTTCTCACACGCGGCCTTAAAAACTAGTAAATTAAAAACGTATTTCGATCAACATTGCTGTAGCTCATTTCAAAAATTTTTTTTTTCCGCTAATAAGCCCCCCCGGATATAAGCCCCTCCGTTTATAAGCCCACCCAAAACCCCTTACGAAGTTGTATAAGCCCGGGGCTTATAAGTGGCAGTTTACGGTATCTTAAAACAGACAAGCAGATATTAAAGCAAGCAAGGAAACAGACAAACAAGAAAGCGTTTCACGGTAAGGATTTGAGAATTTCGAGTTTTTCTCTCTTTTCCGGCACTTCAAGACGTCATTCAAGTTTGGGAATTCTACTTACATTGCTTTTTGTATCAGATTCGATGCTTGTATTACAAATTCAATACCTATTCGAGTTGAACGGCTAACGCTAGACAGTATCACGGAGAACGAAACAAACATAGTTATACAAGATAAACATTTTTGTTTACCTTTGCCATAAGGAATCTCTCTTTGGACCTCCGCGTAGACTTCTTTTATCTGCTGCGAGTTTGTAACATCCATCTGAAATGTCTTCAGTTTGTTGCTAGTCACCGATTTTAAACTCTGTTCTCCTTCTTGAGTTAAACAAGTCGCCAACACGCAAGCTCCCATCTTGTCAAGTCGAATGGCAGTTGCTCGACCAAAGCCAGAGTCACAACCGGTAATAAAAACATATTTATCTTTGACATCAACTTTCGATCGACGAGTGAATCGCATCACAAGATAGACTAATAAAAGACCGATTAGAAGTGGAATAAACCAAGACATTATCACTTGGTTATTGGAGCTCACTGTGTCAGTGATCTTCACTTCACATGACTTCAATTTATTCTTCTCTTGTGTCACGCGATCAGCGTCAATCAGCTGGATACCATACTATGACGTTTAGCTTTGTCATGTTAAGGCACCCCAGAGCTACACTCAAAAGAGAAAGAAACCTTAAACTTAGCCTATATACTAGGTTCCTTAGTAGTCGAAAAAGCGCAAAGAAAACGTGGAGCCTATCGCCCATTTCTTGCGCCCGTTACTCTGAGGAACCTAATCTGACGACTCTGAGGAACTTAGATTATCGTTACCAGTGAGCTAACTTCTTGCAAGGCTCCCTTGACTGAAATTTCACTTCAGCTCATTTTATCTTTTTCTGTCGAATTGCTCCCCTCCTCTTTTCTGAACAACAACAACAACAAAAAAGAACAAGAAGAAAACAGGAGTCGCTCCGACTGTTTTTTTTTTTGCGTAATTTATTCTGCAATCAGCAAAGTAAGCGATTGTTTTCACGTGATAGCAATTTTCTGTTTTTCGTTATTTCATAATGCACACTACGGACAAAAAACTAAACTTGGAGAGCAAAGAGAGTTTGCATGACGAAACTGGTTAAACAAAGAATTGCCGACTGTTTTATACGTTTTACTACTCCTGCCTATTCGTGTAAACCAAACCTCAGCACCGAAATCCGTGAAAAAACCCAGCAGTATGAAAGTCTGACAATAACAGAATTAATCCGTTTTATTGCCAGAGCATCAACGACTCACTTGAACACGTTAGAAAGGAAATATTGTTCCCTTCACTTCCTTCTCTGTCACCTCATGACAATAGCGAATCAGATCCGATTGAAAGGCAAATAGAAATTGCTGCTCTTCACGGTTTAATTATTTTCTGTCTTTGTACTTCTCGACAAAGGAATTCAAGGTTCCAGGCAAGACGAAAGCATCTTTTACTCCAGGGCTCTGTTTAGGCAGAATCAGCATTTTTTTGTCCGGACACCAAAGAGAATAACGATTCGGTCTCCAGTCTCTTCGGTCTCTTAAGAGCTGTTGTTTGAGACTCAGTGTTGCTTGAGAGAGCTAGTTTTTGTTTGTTGTTTGAGAGAGCTAGTGACAAATTTATCTTTAAAGACTGCGAAGACAGCTTTCGTAATACCCGGGTGCCAGAGATTAATTTTCTTGCTGCAAGAAAGTGAGAGCTCCAAAGCAGCGAATTAACCTCCAGTTCGGTTGATATCCATCGTTCAGAACAACAACAGCAACAAGTTAAACAGAGCTACATGTAATGGGTTTAAAATCGCGCGCTGCAGTACTAAAGCCATTCGCGAACGCATCAGAGAGCTTGGAAGAATAAAATAAAATTTTCTTTGAATGGCTGATTCGTCTTAACTTAAATTTAGGTGACCGAAATAACCTCTTCGTTGAGATACGTTTGCGTGAATCCTGCTGCACGAATTTGGCTCTGAAAATGGCAGTCATATTTGTAAGTAACTACATTTATTGTCGATGACGTGGGGAGTGGTCGTCCAGTCTCCCGAGTCACGGGCGCGGGCTCGTGTAAAATTTGATGAAAAACAATTACTTATTTGCAATTAAGAATATACCCTAGTTTGCAGGTGTAATCTTGAAATAGACCCAAAAAATTGTGTATTTTGTTCTGAATTTCTGAGCTCAGGGCACATTCTTACCAAAATTTAAAGGAAATCTTTTTTCACGTGAGAAAGAGTCTTTCTGCAGTTATAGTTGTAGTTGGGTGACGAGACCTTAGTACGTATAAAACTATCGCTTTTTGACTGAAGCATCGCTTATCTCACAATCATACGATCCGTATTGGCGAACACGTATCAGGGAAATCCCTCTTCCCCTTTGTAGGACCGCTCTTTATGTTACAGCTTGTTAGTGCTATTTGAAAATGGACTAGTCCGCGTGTCAGGGGTTTTGAGTCTCGGCCTTCCTAGGAGGACAGTCATTTGTTGATGCACTTGTGGTAATTTAGAGACACTAGTAGTAAGGGTCGTCGATATAGGAAGTAACCAATCAGAGAGCTCGTTCCAGAGCTCTCTCCAAATATCCACCGATCAGAAACTAGTGCCAGTCCTACTGCACACATTCCATTCTGATGACGTCATCGGACCAATCAGAAACTAGTGCCAGGGATGGATCACGTGCTCCCGGTCATGACGTCATAGGGGTCAAAGGTCCAAAAGGTCAAAGTCCACTTGGTCGGGTAAGGGATGGAAGTAACGTCATCCAAGATGGCGCGGGAGGAGAGGTCACGTGGTTTGGGGATGGGAAAAAACCACTGACCAAGAGGGAACAATGCGGACGCAGAAAAAAATTTTTAAAAAAGGTTTTTTAATCATTCACAACACACTACATGGAGTTAAATCAGGTAACTCGATGCAAGTTAAGGACCACTTGGACAAACAGTAGCGCGGTGAAGCTGGATCTTGGTGTAGATCAGGATCAGCAATGTTGAATAAAAAAAAAAACCAATTGCAAGGCTGATCGGACAGCTAAGAAGGGTAATAATTTTATTGCCCAATATTTCGGTGAGACAAAACTCACCTTCATCAGGGGCTGTAAAAGCTAAGTAAAACTCGAATGAAACGGTTACAAGATTTAAAATGATTAAAATGAAAAGATAAAATATGATTGGTTGATAAACATAAAAAGCGGAAACGTGACTGACAGCTTTTTTTAAAAAATAGAAATAGATTAAGTTTCATCTCGTCTGTTTACTCCGTGGGGTTCAAGTGTCATTTTTGATTTCAAAGGGCAAGACACTTGAACCTGATGAAGGTGAGTTTTGTCTCACCGAAATATTGGGCAATAAAATTATTACCCTTCTTAGCTGTCCGATCAGCGTTGCAATTGTTTTTTTGTTTTACATGGAGTTACTTAAAGAGATTAGTAAATGTTTCTTCTTCTTGCTTGTCGTGTGAGAGAATCGACTTCAAATGTTCCGTCATTTGGTCCATATTGTGTTCTAAGACACTTTCTCGAAGTTTGTTGACTTTTTGTCGGCGTTCTAGTCTCTTGACCAGGATGTAGTCCATGTACTTGTTTTTGTCTGCGGGATCATAGATACGCCCGGCAATTTCCAATGGAAAAGCAATGGTGTTGGTTCTGTCAATAACGGCTAGATTATCCACGTCTTTTTGGATTTTT
Organism: Siderastrea siderea; assembly: GCA_964030785.1. NCBI lineage: Eukaryota > Metazoa > Cnidaria > Anthozoa > Scleractinia > Rhizangiidae > Siderastrea > Siderastrea siderea. The sequence continues at coordinate 26,574,611 of OZ034968.1, read as the reverse complement.
TGTTTGAGTTGATGGTGTTCTTTGTCGGTTTCCAAGGTGGAAGCTTCTTGTTGGATTTTTTCTTTGTAATGTTCAGCGATATCTTCGAGGTCGAAGTCTGCCTCGAGTCCTCGTTTGACAAGTTCCAACATGTACTCCTTGGCACTATGGAAGGCTTTGGGATCGAGATCTTTGCAGTAGTCCATGGTGACGTTCCTTTCGACGAAGATGAATGGAATGAAGTTTGTTTTTGAGTTGCTGCCTTTTTATTTGAAACGGTGTGATGTGATGGCTTCTGTCATCGATGAGAGGTGATGTTTTCATGATGGCTAGAGGTTGATTGTGTTTGTAATTGAAAATCAGTACGTATTCTTGGAAGTGAACTTTTTTGACTGCGGGAAGAGTTTCCATTTGTTGTCCAATCAGAAGCCGAGTTGAGATCTAGTCAGACGGGCAGTGAACCTAGTCACCATTTTCTTGAATGTGATGGTAAACTTCGCTATTTTTGTCAATAATGTTTTCTAATGCAGCGGTGGTGTCGAAGAGACGTTTTACTTCGGGAAGTGTGTGCGGTGCAGGATGTCTGGTTCCTACGACAGCACTCGATTTATGAAGCGTAGGTCAACCTTGCATGGGAAGAAATCCGTTGTAAGGTGTCCATTGATGTTCATTCAAATAATAGTGGTCATGTCTGTATTCGTACCATGTTTTGTTAGGAATGTTGTAGAAATAGACACGTTTTTTTTGATCGAGAGCTAATTGGACGGTCCATCCTGTTCCACCTTGAATTCGTTGTTCTTTGAAGGTTGTTTCACGTGCGGAGGTATATCTGAGGAGGTATATTGTTTCACGTGAGGAGGTACTGGATTCTTGAAAGCAGCCGAAGGTGTAGACAATTTGCACATTTTTGACGATATGATAATTGCGTGCGAGGAGGTGATGGGAAAAGGTGTTTGAATTGAAGAGATGTTTTCCACTTCTTTGTGCAGCGAGTTTCAGGTGTGGTTCAGCTTCGTCGAGTTCTTGTTGAGTGAGGGGTGTGATGAATCGGCTTCGGTGGTGTTGAGGTGGTATGATGACATGCATGTGCATACCATGGGTTTTGGCGCATTGTTCTGCGTATTCATCAATGCCGATGGCTCCTCCACTATAGATGTGGTAGTCACTTGTGGGCATCGTGAAATGGATAGACAATTGAGGTTGTTAAGTTTTTGTAGACGACGAGTGCAACTTGGGCAAAGTTCTATGTCTTTTTCGATGTCAAAACGTGATCGACAGGCGTTACACCATAGTTGTTGTTGAAGTTCAAAGTGTTGATGGTATAGTTGATGGTATTTGATTTGCCAGTGATGTATCGTGTCTTGAAGTTCTTCCATGTGGCGATTGGCTGTTTGAAGTGAAGTGACGAGAGCGGGTAAGTTCATGATTGTTACATGAGTGTGCACCCATCCATGGTACCTTCGATGCGACCTGTACGTGGGTTAGGTTTACGTTTGTAATAAATGGCATTAATCCACTGTTGATCTGTAGTGCTTCCTCCTTTTTGTATTGTTTTTTTTTCGTCGACGTCGTCGATGACGTGAGCGTGGTCTTCGAAGTTTGGGCATTTTTTACGATGTGATTCGTTTGTTTGTCTTTTTATACGGTAACGAGTTTTTCATACCCATAGGGATAGGATGCAAAGGTGTCGGGGTCCAGGACACGTTTATCGAAAACCAGTTTATACTTTTTGGTTTCAGGCGTCGTTTGAAGTTGTTTGGATTCGGGGATCCTTCGAAACTTGTGGGGATTCGTGATGGGAATGGTGCGTGGGTTGTCTTCAGGTTCAAGGACTTCTGCTAACAAGAGATCTTTCATGACTTGAAAATTCAGGCTGGCTTGGCCACGCACATTGAGGGTGAAGCCTCGCACTTTGCACTCTTGCTTGCCATGTTTAGTGACATAGGCATAGTTTTTCGGGCCGGCGGACACAAACTCCGTTATAAAATCTTCATGAAGAACTCCATCGATCTCGACCGGTTTAATTTCGTTCGTGAAGTCTCCGAGATAGGAACCTAGAGGGATGTTGGGAAGTCCAGGTTCCCACCAGTAAATCACACTGTCGGTGTCAAAGTAAAGGACCTGTTGTTGGAGGAGATCCAATGCTTCATATAATTTCAGCCTAGCGTAACACGTCGTGAACGCGGCCACAAAAATGTTCACATTGGTTTGGGTAGGAACGGAAGGTCCGTCATACGAATGGTAAATATGAAGCATGTCCTCGTTGATGATTTCTACACGATGAATCAATTGTTGATCGTCTTGCAGCATGGTGAAAGATTCCGAGGGTTTAGTGCACGTGGTCACTTGGGTTTGGTTCTCTTGCTGTCCAAATTTCCCCCAGAAATTACTGAGTTTGAGTTTGGATACTTTCCGCAAGCCTGGATTATCTTGAATTTGGTCGGGGTCGAGACGACTCCCCTCATGGCACTCGTAGTCGTTAATGTAGGCTCGACGGTCTTCGTCGGTGGCACAATGTTGGGGCCAATCTGAGGTTTCCTGTTTGGTCTTTAGGAAGGTGTCAATGTATTCTTTGAAAAGTTCGTTGCTTTGTTGAGTAAAGTTCCAGATCTCATAGATATGAAGAATTTGATAGCCTTTCTCGATGGCTTTGTTTAATTCGGGGGTACACCACGTGCCGAGGAGTGCTCTTTCTTCGGGTCAGTGGTCGCATACACAAGACCGTTGTAGGAGGGGTTTGGGTGTTTCTGTTTCGACGCACGTACGACACAGCGGAAAGGTCAATTTGTGTCCTTGGCGATGTGGCAGGACTGGGTGATACAGTTGGTACGGTGGAAGGATTTGACATTTGACGAAACCAAAGTAGGGGGCGATACTGGTATGCCCCGGTTCGTCGATGAAGGTGGGGTGACCAAGCGGGAAAAGAGCATTCTTGTTCACCCACGGGTAAAGGCTGGTTATGTCCACGTAACGGATCTGTTGATGGGGTTCTGCTTTGTAGTGTAGTGTTATCGCGTTCGTGCGTCCGCCAAGAAACGCGTCGCGTGGGTTGAGTGGGGTGTCGATCTTTAAATCTTGGACAAAGTAGCCACTGAGGGATCGATTTTCTTGAGGGCTGCCCACTCACACTCCCAGATTTCTTTGACATGATACCCGAGGTTACGCAATTGCTGGATCTTAGCGGCAGTGGCTTCTCACACTTCGCCCATGGTCTGACCTTTGTGGTACGGATGTCTTTGTAGACGGTTGGGAAAGTGGGTTACACAGCCGTGATAGAAACAGCCGTGAAACTCGTACACGGTGTTCGTAGTGGCGTCGTAGCCGTCGACGCGGAATCCGCGCAGGGGGCCATGGTCGAGGGTATGTTCCCGCGGTTACCGGTGTGCGCGATGTGGGGTGCGGTGGAGACAGGGGTACCAGCAGCACGGTGTCGTTGTTCTTCTTGCCAGTAGAGCCATTCGAGGGCCACGCGTGATTGGTTGTGGGTAGGTCGCCAGCCGTGCAAGGGTTGTACGGCGATGGTGTTGGGCGGCATCCAATTGCGAAGATAGGCCACGCTGCAAGCTTGCGCAATCGCAATGCATTGGAGCATGGGATTAAACCCCGACACTTGTTTGAAGTGTTGTTGGAACTGTATGCATCCTTGATTGAGTAAACGGACATCCGATTGGCAATGCTTGAGGATGTCTTCATGGAAATGAAAAATGGTCCGTTGTCGGACTTGTTCAGCATACCATCGGTCAAATTCTTTCTTGCGTGTGGGGGACATGCCGTCCGGGTCGTAATACTCTCGATCGGGTAAATAGCCCACATACATTTCATTTTCGCGCTTGTTAAAGAAATGCGGGAAGAAACCTTTTCGGAGTTCACTCAATCCAAACGTTTTGGGAAATCCCGCCAAGGCCATCGGTAGAAAATTGAGGCTGTCAATAAACTTGATGTTTGGAATACTCAAAGTTAAAATTTTCGCGCCGTTGACGATATGGTGCAGTTCTGTGAGATGTTCCTTGTACAGGGCTTCCATTACCATGTACCCATCGTAGCCCTTAAAGTTATGGGCGACCACCACGAGTTGGTTGACGTCGGCTTGATGCGCGAGTTGATAGCACCAGTCAAGAAAATTGGCGACGCCCGTATCGCCCCAGAATGTGTATTGCTGATCGTTCCGATCTGTTTCAGCGCACAACAAATTGGCTTGGTGGTTTTTGTGTATCTTGTCGTGCTTCGATGTCGAAATAAATGAAGACCGTGTCCTCATCGTCATCTTGTTTCTTTTTGATCGGCTGGATGTAGCATTTGTGTTGTTTTAGGTTGCACATGCAATGGCAGCAAGGGCATTCTTGTTCGCCGCACCGATGTTCTTTGATTTTTTTCAAGTTGTAGGCGATGCCACAGATGGTACACTTGCGATGCGTCTGACATACTGAATTCTGTTCTTGGTGGTTCGCATCCTGTCCCGCGCTCGATTTAATCATATGATTCAATTGGCAGGTCACCCTAAAGAAGGTACGATTACATTCGTGGCATTTGATGCTGGCCGGTCCTTCTTTTTGAAAGAGTTTGAAATCCGGGCAGTCTGTCTGGTGACAGCACCATCACTTGACGCCAGTGCATCGATGGTGCGCCAAGTCATTGCTATGAAAATCCTTTCTCGCACCTGAGGCAGTAATACACTTTACTAAAAAAAGCAGGTAGGGAAGTAATGACTTCATAGTGACCATTGTGTGACAATAACACGAGTGTTTTGTCGGCTTCGGGTCCTTTATGGACGATGGAATAACCATGTTCGGCACTAACAATGACAATTTGGTAGTCAGGCAAAACAATTTCAAACAGCGGGATGGCTTCGAGTGGTGTGGGTTGATCTGATGGGACTCTTGCTTCTTGTTGGAGTGCTTGGGCCAGACGGGTCTGGATGGGGCAACCCCTTTTGACATTTTAAAAATTTGGATCCTGATCCACGCGCGCTTTGGCCACTACTAGCGCTCTGGCACAACAGAGGTGATCTTTATTTTGTATGCGTATCACGCTGCGCTTGTTTTTGATGAACTGATCGAAGGAATGTGTGCCAAACCTCCATTTTCTTTTACCGCTAGCCGGTTCGGGCATTTCTATGTGCGTTAGATCCAGTTGAAGGGAATCGTCTACTTCAAAGTTCTCGTTCGAGTTCAGCATTTTACTGATCTGGTCGAGGATGCGACGAGCCCCGGACAAAGGATCGTTCCATTCGTCCACGCTGACATTGGCGGAGGTGTGGGCGGACTGTAATCGGTTGGAACTGAAATAAACCTGGATTCTGTCATGGTCCGGCATATTACGCGTGAGATCTTCGATTTCGTCTGCCAAACCTTCTTCAAACGCTCTGATGATGTTAGCGTGTCCTTCCGGAAATTCGTCGGGTGGATTTTCTACGCGTAATATGGTAGCTGGTGCGTCTTATTCCATAACGGCGTGCCTGACGTTCACGAAATTGTATGCGTCGAAATTGGTAATGGCCGCGTCGCTGCGGTACAGCACCACCTTGCTGTTCCCATACAGTCATGTAATCATTGAGTTCATTGTCTGAAGTCGTGTTGGAGTCCATGGTTAGAACGTGGAAAGAAATGACGAGAGAAAAAATACAGAGGCAAGTTAAATAGATTCTTTCAATGTTGAATAGTAGGACCCCACCATTGTTTTTCACAACCGGTGGATCGACGCCATGCTACATTGTCAGAAATCCGTTGTCTGAGTTGCTGTTGATAGCATCGACTTTTCATCAAGGGCAGAGCAAAGGAATGGTAACCTTCAGGCGGTGGTGGCGGCGCTAAATGTTCGCGATCACACTGATCACAATCGACGATCTTGTTCTTACAGGAATCCAGTTTTCTCCAAGAGAGCAGCTACGAGTAAAGTAATGAAAAAGGTCACACTGTAGAGGATACAAGCCAGGAAAGCCAAGTAACGATAACAGATCATCAGGCTGGATTGAATGGATTGCCTTGCTCGGCTGTGCGGATTATATAGGTTTTGCGCGCATACCCCATAATATTTTTTTAGATAAGGACCCGGGGGATGGGGGGGGGTATCCCCCCTTTTAAAGGGTCACGTGGTAAAGGTCACGTGGGTTGGGGTCACGTGAGAGGGTACATCTATATAAGAAAGCGCGCAAGAGGGTCCGAGCTTGTTAGTTTGTTCCATTTGGCGGATGTGATAATAGCTGAAGCAGATTCTGTGACGGACACAGCTAGTGAGGCATCGGATGAGTTACCGTTGTTACCCGCGCTAAAAGAAAATGGGGTGAATGGTCAAGCTTACTTGCCCGTGGAATTTGAACGCCCTATCATGCAACGTATGGAAGAACATTCCAATCCGCAAATGCAGTTGCAGTCAGGTCTGGTGCGTTTTGCCTTTCGTGAAAAAAAGAATGTGATTTTCATGTTGGATTTCATCCCAAAGATTCTCAACCACAGGGAGAATTGGGTGCGGTTTGCTAAGACCTGGAAGAGGATCGAAAAGGTTCAAGCATGGAACTTATTTCGTCTTGTAAGTTTGTGTGGGCGGATCTAATGACCACGGAGCACCGTCTGCCGCGTGGTCTTTCGCACGATGAAATGACAGACTTGCTTGACATGTGCGAATATGCTGATGCGTTCAAGGAACCATTGAAACTAGAACAACGCGCTCGGTTTGACAATATGTTGAAGGAGTTGGATTTTAACCAACGATCGGTGAAAACCCACGAAGCTTACTTACGAAAGAAAGCCAGGGAGCTGCGAGCTGCTCGACAAAAGCGGATAGAATTGGAAATGGAAGCGCGACGACGAAGGGAGGAGGAGCAGCAAGAGATCACTGTAGACTGTGTAAGACGCGTTCTTCACTTTTAGACTTTATTCTTTAATAGAAACTTGTAAGAAGACAAACTATTTACACGGACCTTTTGTTTTCTTTAACAGTGCGAGTTGACCGAAGAAGAAGCGCGTGTGAACGCAATTACATGCAGTGGACACAATTGGACGAGTATTATAGAGACTTTTCCTAAGACTTTGAGTTTTTCTAAACATGTATGAAAAAAGAGTGTTCATTAAAAACAGTTGAAGTGTCTCTTTACTTGTCTTGTCTTTGTTTCTTTTGGTTCTTGGGTTTCAAGGGTTTGTCGGCCCATTGGAAGAAAGGACATCAATCCTCGGGTATTTCCTTGCATGTAAAATAAGGTCGGTTGGGGTTGGCTTGGGATCGGCTGATGCGTAAGACCACGGGCTCTTCACAGTCACAGACCAGGGTTCGTTTTAAGTAGTCGGGATGAAGCTTTTCATTGATGAGTTTGAGATAAGTGACGATTTGATCTTGATGACAGAAAATTCCACATTGGCTTTCTTGACATTTCACATAAGTGTCTCCAGTGGTTTGAGCTTGAAAACAAGTGAGGTCTGTTTTGTGCATTGGACAAATGAGGGGTTGACATGCTTGTTCCATAGGCGGTAGTTGAATCTGATAAGTGGCAGCGGGGGGATTTAATAACTTGAGGATATCCCCATTGAATAGGTCGTCCATGTCCAGGGGAGTCGTGGTGCCGCTGCTGCTGCTGCTACTGGTGGTGGTAGGCATGGGTGATACAGGTGGTAAAGGCGGGGCAGTCGTGGTGGTGGGCGTTGGCGGAGGGATGTCGTTGGCTTTGAGTTTGAGTGGCATGTGTTTGATTTTGTCTTTTTTGTCTTTTTTGGGCTTTTTCTCTCGTCGGGTTGTGGCGAAGGTCTCTTTATCGTAGCCATGGTGGATTTTGAAGTGCGAGAGAAAAAAGAACAAATGAAAGTGAACGCGTTATTATATAGGAGATGGCACCAGGTTGACGTGATCGTGATCTGGTTGAGGATTGGTGGAGACGAAGAAGAAGGGGTCAACGGTCAGGTCCATCGGGCATGTCGATGCCAATCCATTCACGTTGACGTAAACTTTCACGTGTCCAACCAAAGATGTTGTCAATGTCTTCATGTGACAATCCCAAAAGTTCATATGTGAAAATACTAGATTGTCGTCGAAACGAGACAATTTCTTCTAAAATCTGTTCGGTGACGAGGTGAGGGCTGCTCATCTGTACCACAAATTGAATGTCGTTGGGTTGCCAACACGGGACGTCCATGTGATAATGGGTAAGAAGGTTGCACCAGGTTTGATACACTAAGTCCAAAGGAAGGTGTCGTAGTCCTTCTTTGATGGACCAAGTGAGGTTGCGCGTATGAATTAACACCTCTTCACTGTAAACGGGTTGCGCAGGGGGTTCTAAATTGTGTACGTAATGATGAATGTGTTTGAGAATAGCCACGATCCAACATCGTTTCCATCGGCATTCGACCATTTCTTGATAAAAACGAGTGTTATAATCGATATTGCCGCTTGCAGTAAAAGGAGATTCCATTTTAGGGACTTGTTTGTTTGTTTTTGCTTTTACCAAAAACACGAGTCCATGCACGCAATCATCTCTCCATAGATTTAACAAATAAAAAGTGATGAAAAAAAGGATGAGTGGTGCATGTATATATATATATAAGAAAAGAGAAGCTGTCAATCAAACAGTCTATATAAAAAGGGGATGCTGTAAAAAAATGTATTTTAATTTTTCAACAATAACAGTAGTAGTAGTCATAGCAACTTGTCTACAAAATTGTTTGTGTACTTGTTTACAATAAAAACCAAGTTTTTTGTTAACTTTACAATTTCAAGCGTTTCTTGGCTTGCATGAGTTTTTTGACGACCCATTCCGTCTTGGTTTTCTTGCCGGGTAACCGATCAATGGCTTGGATCATCTTGGTATCGGCTTTCCATTTGTCTTGCAAATTCTTTGCACGGCTGTAATCAATGTCGTGTTGTTTGGCAATCTGGTCCAAGCGATTGATGCCGGGATCACCTCGTTTCAGACGTTTGGCCAAATGCGTCCCGGGTCCCATGTACTGATAACCAGGCCAATGAAATTCCTTCCCCGTTTTGGCGATCCATTTTTGAACATCCACCGCCCCACCTGCTTGGGTGCGTTTCCTTTGGGTTCTCCTTCTCCTCTTGGGGGCTTTTTTCTGGGTTTTCATCTTTAGTCACTGTCGTAATCCAACCGACGTCGTAACTTTTTGCCTCGGTACCAATCGTCCCAACCGGGTAAGGGTTTTAATTGTTCCACTTCTCGAGCGGGTCCTTTGCCTTTGCCTTTACCCCAAGGACTCTCGGCTAACTTTTTTTCCAAGGTCTTGCGACGTTCTCGAATGTCTTCTAAACGACGACTGATATCGTCTCCTCGACTGGTGGAAGGACTCCCTTTCTTGACAATGGGAATTTTACTGGTGGTAGCCGCTGCTTTGCCTTTCTTGGTCGCCGGTGTAATGGGGGGTTTGGGGGTCGACGGGCTGCCTTTTATCATGCGCCTCAACCATTGTTCCACGGGTCCCGTCACCAAATTCCCTTCGTCTTCTTCGGCGTCCTCGCCTGGTGGGCCACCCGGCGCACCCACACCCACGCCTCCCGGAAATTGACGGGTGCGTTTGGTTAACTTGGTTAATTCTTGACTCAACGGTTTGGTTTGGGCATTGACCAGGGCCGGGGGCAATTGGGGGTCCGATAACAACACATGTTTTTTGGCAGCTAACGTGGCGGCTTTGTTCATCAAGGCATTTTCGGTTAATTCGCCTTTGTAATATTGAATGAGTTGTTCCAAGTCCTGGTGGGGAATCATGTACACCTCGTCCATCCTGGTTGTTGGTTACACGCTGGGCAAATTTCCCCTTCTTCCTGGTCACGACAGCTCTCACAAAGCGTGGACCGCAAGATATGTAGGTACTCTTGATACAACTGGTGATATTTATGCTGCCAATAATGACAATTGTCTTTCAATTTCTCTGTTTCTCGATTGGCCTCTTGTAAAAGACGTGCCCACGTGGGGAGCGTTAACGGGTCGGTCGAACACATTGACATAACACGTGATGGAGCCCTTGAAACAACCCTCGTCCTTTTTACGTGGTCAACCACTGACGGCGTTTTTTCACGGAATGTTGACGACGACCCAGGTCGCGTAGCATCTTTTTATAGGGCCGAAGCTTGGCCATGATGGGTGAGGTCACAGGCATCTTGTTTTTTAACAAGTTCAAGACCAGTTCACTCGCGGCATTGATTTGATCGGCATTGGCATGTTGTAAAAGATCTTGACGTTTGAAACGATTGGCTTCTTGTAACACCGACCGTAAAAACGGTAATTGACGTCGAAGACGTTGCATCTTTTATCGGCGACGGAGACGATACCGTTGGTTGGCTTTTTGGATCGTGCGTTTTATACGTTTATCCGTTTTGAGCGCCAAGGCTTTCCCCAATCCCGCCATGGCTGGGACCAACAAGTTCAAAAAACCCCCTTGTTGACGGGGTCGTCGTCGTCGTCGTCGTCGTGGTCTTCTTCTCAAGGATACCATGGGCGCGGGGGTGTGACAACAGACGCTGAAGGGCTTTGTTTTGTTTGATGAGGTCCCGCGACTCTTTATAGCCTTGACGGGTATTGCGTTTCAAATCTTGCCACCAACCCCCGCCTTGTTGGGGTCGTCGTTTTCTCCTTCTTCTTCTTCTTCTGACGGCCATGGTTCTAGGAACGTGGGACTGGGAGGGAGCGGCTTTTTATCCTTTTCCGTCCAATACCCTTTGGACATCAACGGACGAGGACATCCATCCACGTAGCATTGCGCTTCCACGGGTTGGTACACAAAACGACGCTGGTAATCTTGTACGCACCGTTTGGGTAACGGAGGGGTGAAATCCACAATGGTATCATCCAACGTTTGCATCTTGATCAAAAACCTTTCCAGGTCCTCCTAGGGAACACCACGCACATAGGTTTTCAATTCGGTCAAGGCTTTGGCATACGTGGTAAACACAAACCGACTCATGGCCACTTTAAATCGGTATTGTTTAAAATCGTTCCAACTTTTGACCACCGTGCCCACCGCGGCCAAACAAGCCACCAACGTACTGTTGTCCAATAGGGGACCGGCAATCATGCCGGCGGCCATCAGGAGTAATGCCAGGCCATTGAACAAGGCGTTGACAAACTTGAAATGATTCAGCATTTTCCGATAACTCCACCACTGTTTGTGGTAAAAGGCATATAAGGAATCCATGCGTTGCAAAAGTTCCGGTTTGAATTTTACACCGTGGCTTCTGGACAACGGTCCATTCAGGAAGGATACCACGGTTTTTTCTTTTTGGGAAGTCATGGTGGTGCCTACCCCTACAGGTGAAACGGTTGCGTAAGCTTGCGAAGGACGTCGGGATGCATCATCAACTGCCATGCTCGATCTTCTAAGGTCCACACCAGTTCACGAAAATACGTTTCGTTGTAACGATCGATCAAACGGTCAATGGATTTGCCTCGTCGGTTTCGAACCAAATTATATACCTCTTGCATGGCCTGGTAATTCATGTCGTCCAAACGCATGCTATGAAAATAATCCCCAACAATTTTTTCCCAACAAATCCAAAACAACGGGGGAGCCAATCCCTGCAACCTTCTACTTGGTAATCGTCTACTTGGCATCTCCCAACAAATCCAAAACAATGGGGGAGGCAATCTTTTACTTGACATCCTGATCACTGCGACGTTTTTGATACGTGCGCGTCCATCCCTCGTCTTTTAAGACGTGGCTCAACAAGTGTTGTTGATCGGACGAGGCCGGGTGCAAATCCAACACCAAATACCCATAGGGCCGTGCAGTGGCGTGATGAAAGGTTTCCAAACTATCTTTCCAGGTGGTAGGAAACGACTGAAGCAACACGTTGCGTACCCCCAACTGATCTCGCGGGTTCTTGAACGCCACGATGTAATGCGCATTGCGGGAAATGCTTTTGGCATATTTGCCCACGGGAAACATGTCTTGGCACAAGTGTAGCACCGTGACATTTTGATGATGCGAATTTTTGGTGAAAAAATCCAACACGCGTTTATCGTGACTCCCTTCGTCCATCAAATCATCCAACACGAGCACTCCTTTACGCCCTGGAGGAAACCATTGCACCAAGGCTTGATGATCGGGAATCCCTTCGTGAAAAAACACCCCCCCCCACGATCTTGCATGCCTCGAAGTCGATCTTGCCAGGCGCCATAACAATAATGCACTTGGGTCGGTGGGGTTTCAAACAAGTCTGGATTGTCTACCAAGAGTTTTTCCGTAAACACGGTTTTCCCACATCCCGATGGCCCCACCACCAAAATACTGGACGGGGTATGAAAACGAAACGGTTGACCCACTTGCATGATGGCAGTGAACCCATTTATAAAAAAGGCACCTTTTTATGGAGTCGGTGGGACTCGAACCCACGCACGGCCGAGACTTGTGTCCCCCAAGGCTCTACCGACTGAGCTACGACTCCTTTTGATAGGACACACAGACAACAGACTGGGTTTTTTTGAACATGTTTATTTAACAACAACGTTGATGATACGGGTGACAACAGACTTGGTACCATCTCGTTTCTTGGCCTACAATCAATTGTTTCAGGCGTTGACCGGCTTGATGGTCATTGCTTACATAATCATGGTCGGAAAAGTCATTTAAAAAGTCTTGCAAGGTACGTCCACGGGCTTTGGCTTTCAAGTACAACAACGCGTAATCGCCACATGACTTGCTAGAGATGGCTTGCAGGGACTTGCCATTGGTCACCACGTACTTCCAATGTTTCACGATCCACTCTCGCAACGGGGTGGCTTGCACGTACGTTTCCAACGGCAACGCATAACTGTCTAGGACTTCACACACGTTCTGATCGGTCCAGACCGCTAACCAATGTTGTCCAGGTTGATCGTGCGGGTCGGTGTTCACAATGTACCCTTGCGGGGTGGTCTTGCGAGGGCTCTTGGGTAAACGATCACAGGCCACCGTCCTGTAAAAGTAAAGTTTCAATTGCGGGTCGTCGCTGGCTAAATAATCCAACTGCACATTATTCAAGACCACGTGTTCCATCTTTTTTCAGTGTTGGTAAATGTTATACAACACGGCTCCGTTCCGGTCAATCTCCAACAAGTCCGAGTACACGTGCAACGATCGTGTGGGTTCACCCACCACCGCCCGAAACGCCACATTCAAGTTAGTGAAACGCCAATTACAACTCATACTCAATACTAAATAATCCGGCAAGGACGAAAAAACGGTCCAAAAGACTGGGTTGTCGTCCTCGTCGTCCAAATCGTTCCAATCGCTGTTCTTGGTCATGTTGGGTATTTGATCACCTATGAATTCTTGCTGTAAGTTAGGTCCCAAGATCCATCCACTGTTCATTTGACGTAACCATCCCATCTTGACAGCTAATTTGGTGTAGATGTCCAAGGCTGGTGTCTCGTCGGCACAATGACAGACATTGCTGCTGTCAATGAGCTGATCCTCCCCTTCCCAACGAAACTTGACGTACGTGTGTTTGCCCTGAGCGTTGGTAAAGCGTCCTCCTTGAACCGCCGTTTCCTTGCGTCGTTGGTCCAGGTGAGCAATGGTGGCTTTCATGAAACTCACGCCATCCGCCACCCAATCCAAATCTTGAATGTCATTGATGAGGGTTTTTGCGGATCCTGGGCGACCGACCATTGTTCCATCGCTTCTTCCCGGTGCGGGATAGGTTTGGTCCCAGGACGTCGACATGATGCACCCGTCTTTCTTCACCAACTCGTACAAATTGACGCGAGCATCCGGTAAGGAAATGGCACTCAAGCCCACTTGCCATGGATCCCCCATTAACCGTAACGGTTGAGGTAAACGAATCTTGAATGAATTGGCTTGGTTGTTGGGAAATTCATGTGGGTTGGCATGACTGGGTAACGTCACGTAGAACGACATCCTGTCCTCTTTTTCTTTACACTACGACCTCCCTTTTAAAGTGCAGGGTCAGGAGGGTATGCCCTTCGCCAAATTGCACCAGATCCCCATTGATTTCGGCCATCTGCATTTCCACGATTTCCACCACTTCATTGCTTACCGGGACATATTGAATGTGTCGAGGTTCAAAGTGGGTGGTGTTTTGAGGGTGGTACTTGATTTCTCGTAAGAGATCTGTGATGCGACCACCTACCATGCTGCTGGTACCTACATCGCAATACACGTGCAAAGGACGCGTCGAGGGAAATTCCGACGAGGGACGAAATGTGTCGTTCAAATTCACAAACCGCCAATTGCACGTCACACTCAACTCCATATAATCCCCATCCACTTTCCAAAAGGCGGGCTTGTTGTTGGCATCGAGGACATCCGTCGGCGTGGGAATCGTGTCCGACTGAAATTCTTGCAAGAGATTGGGTCCCAATCGATACACGGCCGTCGACACTTGTTCGATCCATCCCATTTTCAGGGCCAAGGTCTTGCCCCATAACACGCGCGCCACTTGTCGTTGGTAATCCACATTGACGGTATTCAACAACAAATCCCCTTGCGAGGTCCATTCAAAGGTCGGGTACAACTTGAGGCCATCGTTCTCCGCCCATTTGTTTTTGGGTTGGGTTTGTTTGGCACGTGCTTGCTCGTAGCGATACACCAATTGGTGAAAAAAGTGCGATCCTGTCGACGAGGACAATGGGTCTCTCATATCTCGGCCGTATACAAAGAGTTCGCGACGTTGATGCCACCAGACATCGTCCCCTTGATCGTCTTTGGCATACACCGTTCGTGCCATCGTACGTACAACAGAGGATGGGAGTCGGGGACCCATTGTTCCCCGATCACCGGAATGGTGGGTAAGGATAAACTCACCATGCCCACCATCCATCCTCGTCCCACAAATCGTATGGGTTTGGGCAACCGGTTTCTAAAATGATGGGTCTTGTTCTCAGGAAACTCCCGGGTACTAGCATGACTCACCAACGTCACGTAAAACGAGGAACTGGGCACCCACGTCATGCCTGCCAACCAATTAGTCGCGTCGTCTTTTGGGTCTTGTCTCTTTGTTTTTCTTGGGTGGTCTTGTCTCTTTCTTTTTCTTGGGCGGTCGGAGGGAGGTCACGTCTCCGCGGGCAATCCAACTGTTGTACCTGTCAGGCCACCCTTTCCACTTGACCAACCAACGATCTTTTTGACGCTTAAGTACCTTTTCGATACGAAACAAGGCTTGGTCGGACACGTGCACCTTTTGTAAATCGGCGTCGTAAAACGTGCCTTCGACGGGGGTGTCATCCCATTCGCGAATCTTATAGGTGGGGACAGGGCCCGGCACCACGCGATGCACCGCAAACACTTCTTCGGTCCAACCGGGTAAATACCCTTTTTCAAAAGTACGATGAATCTTGTTGAGACGTACACGATCCCCTACTTTGAATTTGGGTTTGGAGTGTTTTCCTTTCAAACGTTTTTCGTACAGACGTTTCCACACGGCTTCATCATTCTCCCACGTGACGTCCTGGGGGGCCATCCCAATACTCCGATGACGCGTGGCATTGTAGCCTTGTACCAATTGGGGTAACGCATCGTCAAACCGCAAGGTGTTGGCGACCGTAAAATAGCGGTACAATCGTTCTTTCAATGTACGGTTGAACCGTTCCACTACACTCGCTTTGGCATCCCCCTCGGTGGAAAAATGATCTATGCCCTGATCCTTGAGCCAACGTTGAAACGTACGGTTGTAAAATTCCGTCCCTCGATCCGTTTGCAAACGGTTGGGTTGACGTCCTTGTTTCAGGATCTTGTTAAAGGCTTTGACCAAGGCCACCCCCGTTTTGGCTTTCAAAGGTTGCGCCCAGGCGTACTTGGACAGGACATCCAACACCGTTAGTAAATAACGAATGCCTCGATTACACTTGGCCAAGGGTTGAACTTCAGTTAAATCCGCCATCCATTGATCGTCTAATCCACCCACGAGCACGGGCAGTGTGGGAAAACGATGACGTCGAGGTTTATGCAATGTATAGGCCAAATCCTGTTGCAAGACGCGTTGTGCTTTTTTCAAGGGAATTTGATGAGCCCGAGCAAACCGTTGCACCCCACCTAAACTGCCTGGGGCTCTGGGATCGTGGTAACGGGTCAGCCACTGTTGTGAGACATCTAGCTTTTTTCTTTTTGTCTTTCTAGGTGCCATACCTTCTGACACTCATCCCACAGGGTTTGTATGATGGGTACAGTATCGGGGTGCGCCTTTTGAATGCTTCGATACCATGGCCAGGCACTCGGGTGGGGTTTCAACACAATACAAACACCACCCATCGATACACATTGATGTCCACTTTTGTTTTTTCAAAGACTTTTAAGGGATTCGTGTCCTCGGGACGAATGTTCGTAGGAATGGGCACTTTCTCTCCTTCTTGGTGGTCATACAAAAATTGACAAAGGACTTGTTGACATTTCCATTGAACAAGAGACCATAAACAATCCCACCCATAACGCATCAACACAGACTCCATTTCAAACTGAACTTTTTTATTCTTACAACATCAGCCTTTTATAGCCTTTTACAAGTCAAAAGTTAAAAGAGCGCGCGTATTTTCAAAAAGTACTGGCGCCCCGGTCGATCATGCTCTTTTGACGGACCTGCTTTTCTCAAAAAGACAGAGTTTCTTTCCTTAAAACTTAAAACTTTAAAATAGACCGCTACGGTCATACGCTACAGTTTCTAGGCCTTTCTGCCAGTTCTGCACACTGTCACTGTACTTGGATGGAGGTGGTGCTGGAGCCACTAGAACCTCTTGACGACTCTTGAGTTCCTGGATTTCTCGCGCGCCACCCCCGCGCGCCGCCGCCGCCGATTCCCCGCGCGCCTGCCCGCTGCCCGCCGCTGCCCGCCGCTGCCCGCCGCTGCCCGCCGCCGCTGCCGCCCGTGTAGACATGAACTCTGCTTCTGATCGGCTGATACTTTGACCATGGCCTTGGACCTTGACCATGGCCTGACTGGGACTGACAAATCACAACCAAATGACGTCATACTGTTTAGCTATATAAGCAGCAAAATTACCCCCAAATTCTCACTTTTTTCGAGATGGAGGAAGGTAAGGGGAGATTTACGACAGTTTTTTCACAGATTTATTCATCGCTTTACCCCAGCAACCCTCGGCTTTACAAACAAAACGATGACAACTGAGATTTCAGCGAAAAAAGTGGGAGATTTTTATCTGTAAAAGCCGCCGAATGGATGTTTTTGAAAACAGCGAAAGCTTAACACGAGGTAAGTGTTGTTTTTTGCTGCCGGCTAAAAATATTTGTTTAAGTGTTTAGCCTGTTTTTCCCACAACGACAAACTTTTCGATTAAAAAAACACTGTGTCTCATAATACTCGTTTACTAGTTTTGTTTTTTGAAATGAAACTATTTTTTTGTCGCCTCGAAAAAAATTTGAAAACCGAAGCGGTTCTGTTTAGCTTGCAAATTTTTTCCCATTCCCCGCGTTGTTGTGAAAAAATCATTTTCTACCCGAAAGACTGTTTGATTTATTTTTGCTCACTCTCTGTATTTCTTTTTTCCACAGTCCAACGATGTGCTGACCGTAACGCGGTGAGACAAACGAGATGACAACTCGCATTTTCTCCGAGAAGAAAGCGAGCGGCTTTTTGAAAACAGAGAAAGCTTAACACGAGGTAAGTGTTGTTTTTTGCTGCCGGCTAAAAATAGTTTTTAAGTGTTGAGCGTTTTTCACAAAAACAAACTTCAGTACAAAACACATTTATGTTTTAGTCCTCTTTTTGTTTTTTCCAATGGCTCTATTTTTTTGGTTGCCTCGAAAAACCTTGGCGAACCATCGCGGTTCTGTTTAGCTCGCAATGTTTTCCCATTCCCCTCGTGAAAAAAACCTTTTCTACCCGAAAGAATATTTTATTCCTTTATTTTTTACTCTCTCTGTATTTCTTTTTCCACAGTCCAACGATGTGCTGACTGTAACGCGGTGAGACAAACGAGATGACAACTCGCACTTTCGCCGAGGAGAAAGCGAGCGGCTTTTTTGAAAAACAACAAGCAAACCTCCACGCAAAGTAAGCATCATTTTTTTCTTACTGGCAGCTAAAAAATATTTTTTAAGTGTTGAGCATTTTTCATAAAAACAAACTTCAGTTCAAAACACATTTGTGTTTTTTAGTCCTCTTTTGTTTTTTCCAATGGATCTATTTTTTTGGTTGCCTCGAAAAACCTTGGCGAACCATCGCGGTTCTGTTTAGCTTGCAATGTTTTCCCATTCCCCGCGCGAAAAAAACCTTTTCTACCCGAAAGAATATTTTATTCCTTTATTTTTTACTCTCTCTGTATTTCTTTTTCCACAGTCCAACGATGTGCTGACTGTAACGCGGTGAGACGAGCAAGAGGAAAAACTTTTTTCCGAGAAGCGATCGGCGCCATGTTGAATTTTTTTTCCTGAAACACAGAACTCAAGGGGAAGAAAATAATTATCATCCAGATAAAATTAGCCATGACAGAGTCCATAAGCTACCTTGACATGAATAAAAAACTGTGTTATCCAAGTAAAACCAATCAACTATATTTTTGAGGGAATTTTTCAAGCCGAGCCCGAACTCGATCGATCGATCGATCGCTTTCTTCTTCGACCCAAAAAAACCTCCCAGCCCAAAAACAACAAAACAACTACAACCCATCCATTGACTCCTACTCGCCTCGACCCGAAAAAAAATTGTCTCCCCTCCAAAACCAAAAACAAAAAAAATTTTTTTCCACCCCGACCGGGATTCGAACTCACACTACCAAATCTTAATTTTTCCTCCCCGACAGCGCACGCTAAAGCGCGCGCCATCCCCGCGCGCCCTGGCCCTCGCCCTGGCCCCCGCCGCCGCGCGCGCGAAAGTGTCTTAGAACACAATATGGACCAAATGACTGAACATTTGAAATCTATTCTCTCACTCGACAAGCAAGAAGAAGAAACATTTACTAATCTCTTTAAGTAACTCCATGTAGTGTTGTGAATGATGATTAAAAAACCCTTTTTTAAAAAAACCCATTCTTTTTTCTGCGCCCGCATTGTTCCCTCCTGGTCAGCGGTTTTCCCCGACCCCTCGCCATCCAGTTGACGTCACTTCCATCCCATACCCGTCCAAGTGGACTTTGACCTTTTGGACCTTTGACCCCTATGACGTCACGACCGGGAGCACGTGATCCATCCCTGGCACTAGTTTCTGATTGGTCCGATGACGTCATCAGAATGGAATGTGCGCAGTAGGACTGGCACTAGTTTCTGATTGGTGGATATTTGGAGAGAGCTCTGGAACGAGCTATCTGATTGGTTACTTCCTATATCGACGACCCTTACTACTGACACTGGCTTCTGTTTTTTATCGGCTCTTAAAATTTCTTGTCAAAAAACAGGTGCAATAGTCTTATTTTCAACAACTGAATGAATTCTAAATATTTCCTAACCCACATGGAGAGGTGTCATTTAGTTGGGGTTCAAATTCCGAACAAAATGTATGATTGCTATTACAATCCTTTAAAATTTAATCTTCCAGTGCATTCAATTTGGCATGATAAATACTCAACGAGCAACAAAAAATAACCATAAATATCGAATGCCATTATTCGAACGTTTATTCCTAGAAAAATCGGTAAGAGAAGGTGTGTGAATCTCTTTTCTGCAAGTTAGGAAAGAGTTAGAAAGAGTTAGGGAAGGTCTGGTGGTTGTCTTTTAAACTGACTGACCTTCGTGACAATTTTTTTTGGTCATCGTACGAAATTAGAGACACAACGCTAAATAAACAGGGAAGTGTGCTTTATCATCTTCAATTTTATTTCCCATGAGTAAAGCCCTTTACATTCTTTGTATTCTGAAAACTTTGTTTCTTTTTACTTTTCCACAAAATTCATCAACACGTCATTAACGATCAGGATATCTGTAACTTTTCTTTAAATATACCCAACACCAGCTCTTAAGATTATTATGTAATTGATACCTCTAGACCTTGATCGAGACTATGGAAGGTATATAATATTATAGCCCATGTCCATGCACCCAAAATACGAATTTCTTACAGGGGATCGTTCAACTCAAATGCACTCCCCTTGGTCTTCTCCATCCTGTGTTCTTTACGTCGAAATTCTACGTCAGCTTCAGCTGGTGGTTCCAAGTTGTCCGCCTTCCTCCCAGTGACAATCATTGCAAGCCTTGAGCATTTTGGGAGGAAAGCGTTGTGCTGCTCATTTTCCAAGATGCACTCCTTTCGATCCTCAGACGTTGACTTCTGTAATGCATCTGGTGTCTGAAGAGCCTCAACGGATGTGGGGAACTTTATGGTCATTTCCCATCCGCCTTCGACCTTCTGCTGCAAAAGGATGCTAATTTTCATCTTAAATCCGTTGGGCCATTCTTCAATCAACACTGCTTTAGATGTTTCTTGCACGGGAGGGGTGGTTCCAGGCGGGTAGATAGTCGGACGGGGGCTCAAGTCGCATTCAGCATCATTACCTGGATGAAGCTCAAGAGTTGCAGATGGAGCTGCTTCGTTGTATGTAGCCTTCACACCGGTAAACTCGATCTCTAATATCTCTCCAGCATTGAAGTTTGCGTTGGAATTCAAGTTCCGTAGGCAAAACACTTTGTTTTCGTAGCTTGATGTCACTTGTTTAGCGTTTGGGAATTGCAGTTCACCGATTGGCTTGGAGAACTTGAGAGTCATCTTCCAGCCTCCGGTAACAGTCTGCGTCATGTTGTGGCTGACATTCATTTTGAATCCATTCGGCCATTGCTCCACCAGTTGAACTTGTATGGGTTCCCCGGAACCAAGCGAGGCGAAACACCTGAGCAGCAGAAATAACTCTTTCCGTGTCGCATGCACACGAGACTAAGAAGCGAAAAACAATATCAACTAGTTTACTTTACTAAAATAACTTCCTAAAATAACTTCTATAACCTTTGGTTGACACTCCTAAAATTTGGCCTCAGAGAAGTTCATCGTTAAAGAAAGCTTCACGTCTTTTCCAACTAGTCATACCCCACGACTGTTTTCTCTTGGGTGAGCGAATTAAAATTTGGATGAATGGATCATGTATTATGCCTGTCAATGAAGATTTTGTCGCATTTGAGCTGGTCTACGAGTTAAGGCTGTACAACAAACGGATCAACATTAAGCACGTTGCTACTTTAACCCTTTTACTCCCAAGAGCGCCTGAATCAAAATTCGACAAATCTCAAATTTTATTTTGAAAAATACTAAATATAAATAGTACCATGTGAACATACTGCTGATGAGGTTTCATTTGAATGGTCACACCATATAGGATTTCACCTACAGACTCAAAATTTGGAACCCCATTAATGTCTCCATAACTGTCTTTGGGATTGAAAGGGTTAAACTGTCTGCTCAGGCTATACTTCAAAAATGATTGCGATTTAAATGACAGAGAAAAAACCACAGGAAAATTACCATCGGACTGAGGAAACCTTGGTGAAACTAAAATTTGTAAACTTGTGTTTTCGAAGTTATACTCAACACCTTCAAAAACTTACAGTTTTTGTCAGCTGATCTGATCCGGTCTTTCTACACTGTGAAGAAGACTGTGATTAAGATAAGAAAGGACATAAACTTAGTTTGCCAACCTGGCAAAAAATTTTTCAACGTAATTATTATAGTTGCCATGTCTACTGAGTGCGCTTTCAAAGCGATTTCACTACTCCACTGTTGCTCCTTACCTCACGGTGACAAAGCACTGTCCTCCTTTAATTACAACTTGCTTCAGTAATTTTAATTACAAGAAATTAATCGCCTTTAAAATGGACTGATCACAAGGCAAGCAATTTTTTCGATCATCGGGAGATGATAGAATTTGACTTGTCTTGTGGTGCTGATCCTTAGCGGATTGCTACAACATTTCTCAGTACTTATATGAGTTTTAAAATTCCGACCGACCATCCAAGATGGCACTCGTATACGGGTTTTCAGCTTCGAGAAATGACATTTTAGTTTAGCCTTATCATCCTCTCCATGCTTTTTTTTAATTTAACAATTGTTTTCGACTTACATTTAGCTATAAGTCTACTTGGAATGTGAGTGCTTCGAGTACTGCACTTTCAGTTCCCATTTTTCTGTTCTCTTGGTAGACGTAAGTAGACAATTGAAAATTTGAAGCGTTAATTAACCATTTGTTAGAGGTGCGAGATACACCATGGTAACTTTGCTCGAGTGACAAAATGCACTTCACGCAACTGTCAGGCCTAATCAGAGTGTAGACCAATATGATGTGTTACTACTGCGGTACAGTAGTAAGTAATAGTAAGGTCAGCGGAAGTCACCAATCTGCTTGGTGACCTCTCATGCTGCTTGGTAACCGCTCGTGCTCCCGAGTGTGAACCGTTTAGTTTTTTAATCCGAGTAATCCTTCGGTTATCCGTACGTGTAAAGAAGAAGAACTAAGTTGTTATCTCAAGAATAAAGTAATCTTGTGAATAACAACGGTCTTAATGTTTTCGAAACTCCTTCGGATGCTACAAGTGTGACGTTCGGGGGCAGCCACATGATGGTTCATCTTATAAGATCGTCAACATCCTCTTAATTGTGAAAATCAAAATATCATCAGGCTTAACGTTCGATTGTAGCATTTAATTTATAATCTCCAATAGAAGTAGGCCAATAAATCTCCTTCTACGCCATATTTTACTTCAAGGCATAGTTACTCGAGGGACTGGTTATGAAACCTTGCAAGTTTCAAAGGCCAAAACAAAGGTGCTGCAATTTATGTTGAAAGGTCTACGACCGTGCACAATCTTTTGTTTTACGTTCGCACACTATGGCTGAATAACTTAACGGTGAAATTTTTATTGGCTCGTTGCTCATGCAAAATTCAAACCTATTGTTGTTTGTGCATGGTCAAGGCTAAAAACGGTAATAAAAACATAAAACAAAAGACTTTGCTGAGCTTCACAACCAGATTCTTTTATTAACTATGTTCAAGGGTACCTTTTTTTCGATTGTGAGAGCTTTCCAGTCCTTTGTTTGCTCCACTTTGACGTTCCATATTTTTGTTGCTCTTTTAATTTATCGCAGGTAAACAATAGACAATTAGAAGAGTTTTTGACTATTCGTTAGAGGTGCGATGACATGTGGAAACTTTCGCAGAATGCACTTTGCGCAAGTGTAGGAAATTGCCTGAAGTGCCATCTGAAGTTACCTAACATGACATTCCTTTTTATAAGATAGTAAAGATCTTGCATCACAATCAAAATAACTCCTATAATTACCAACAGACACAAGTTCAATCCCTTTCTTTACTCCATTTTTCACGTCAAGGGTACGCACGTTTTACATCTTCACAATAAAATTCTTTTCTGCAGCAAAATACTTCTCTTCATCGCCGAAACAAAAACTTGCAATCTTAAAATATCTCGAAAATTAAATAGTCGAAGAGGTCTTTTAAAACAACTTGCAAGTAATTTAGTTTTGAACGTTGCCATGCTGGCTGTGAAAATGTGAGGTTTTCCTTTTTCTTGAAGGGTGTGCAGGAGCTCAGTGGCGCATAAATGTGACATGTTGAAACGTCATAGATTTTCGTTACCAGCTCCTCGTAAAGAGCTCACTTCACGTACCCTTGGTAGGCAACCAAGGAAATGCGGTTTTTGTTCTGTTTGGTTTCCTTAAATGGTAATTCCTTTCAATTTATGCTACAATGAGTTTCTGTGCTTCGTTATACCAAAAACAATAACAGAAAGATAGTGGTAAAACGACGAGTTGCCTTGTTTTGTTTGTTTTAACACTTCGCCTATCTACTCGCAGCAAAACAAACCTTTAATTGAAATCCTTTAAACGTCAATAGCAGTTTTTGAATCCTGACAATTAATTAAGAAGACTTTTTTTACCTTTTCACTGCTGGAGCAACTATGACCCGACTGACCACTTCATAAAGGAATTGTTCTCTCTTTCAGTTTCCTTCTCCTTCATCTCATAACAATGGTGAAAGTGATAATCACTGCCTCTTCAAAATTAAGTTCTTTCTTTGTATTCCTCCGGCGTAAGCAAGAAAGCGACAATTTGAAGAGATTTCATTTAACCACAAAGGCAAAACAAAACAATATTTTCTCCCGAAATCAACTTTCAATCGTGGTGTGGTAGGACCGAACAAAAACAAAAATAGAAAATTGGGCTGCAATTCCTCGGAATGTATATTTATAACTGAATTCAAAACGGTCATCGTGTCGTAAACATTCTCCAAAGGAAACAGCATCAACAGAAAAACTTAGGCTAGAAAGCCTTTTAATTATATTTGTTTTTCTATTAAGAAAACCAAAACGAAACAAAACAAACAAAGCAAAAAAGCCAAAGCACAGTAGCCCGCGTAGCAAGCGTTTCCGTAGGTTTTTCCGCCCGTTCGAGGAATTTTTCTCTTTTTGGCGGAGTGAAAATAAATGAAAATCGGAAAAGGATGTAAATTTTTAACGTTTGGGTCAGTAAAGTAGGCCTTGGAAAATTAAGTATTGTTTTCTGAAACAAAGCGGAGATATTCTACCTTGGGTAATTCTCACCAAAATTGAAAGAAAAACTCATTAGAAAATTTTACTGTACTACGTGTAGTTGTGGTTGTGTAACGAAACCTTGCCAAATACATGATCGATAGGAAAGAGAGACAGGGTAGATAAAGACCCACCATATTTTCTCCCGAAATCAACTTTCCCTCGTGGTGTGGTAGGACCAAAAGTATATACCCTTAGTTCCCTCATCCCTGCATTCTTGAATTTTGAATAATTGATCTACCTCTTTTACCAAGAACTAAAACCTACAATATATTACTCCAATAAATTATTGAACTAAACCTTTTAAAAAGATTATTGCTGTTATTACAGCAAAATACTGTTTAGTTTATCCCTCGGGCGTACAAAGGGGGTGTGGGGGGGTGGACGCCACCCTCCTAGGTTTTTCTTAAATTTTACCAAGACGAAGTACCATCTAGTCCTGCCGTTTTCTGTAGCAGTGCGCATATCCCTAAGACACATTTTGACAAACGTTTGGTGAGAATCGGTTGCTATGGCTACGAGATATGACGTCATAAGTAGCAGGTGGTCAAGCCATTTTTTAAGAAAAACGTATGCTTTTTACCCTTTTTAGGTGAAAAATGCAAAAAATCTCAACAAAAAGCAGCCAAATGTTTAATTATGTCATATTCTACATGTCCAGCATCAACAATTTCCAGCTTTTAAGTAACATTTCAAAAACGAGTGCGAGTGTTTCATCGGGGTTTCCAAACACGAGTTTTGAAACCCCGATGAAACACGAAGCACGAGTTTTTGAAATAGCTTCTCAAACATGCATCATGAACCAAGAACAATGAAAAAATGTCTCACTGATTTGGCATCATAACGCCGAATATAAATTACTTTTTTGTATTGTTTTAGAGTAATTAGCATTTTAACAGTAGTGTCACAAGTCCCTGAAAAGTTCTATTGTTTTAAGCGGAACACATATAATCCGCTTGATCTCAATTCGATCATTCTTAACCAGATATGGCGTTGTCATGTTTTCGTGAAGCCAAAACAGCCGAAGAGGAGGTAAATCTGGTTCGAAATGCGGTACCCAAGTCGACTCAGTACAAGAATAAATGGGCATATGGAATATTTGAAGAGCGGCAAAGGCAGCATCTGGTTAAAGTACCAATTGTCGAGGTCGTAGGTTTATTTAAAACCTACGACTTTCATCAAGTTGAGTCGTTGGATACACCTTTGGTCGAGATGAGTGTGTTGTCCATTAATTATTGGCTCTGTAATTGCCTTTTGGGATTAATAAAGCTTGTCTATTCACTTCGGTGTTTGTGTCATTAATATTTAAATTCGGATAACCCTGCATCACATGGGTTGGACGTTTTGAGTTTGATATTTCATCAAACTATCGTGGAAAGGCCTCTGTCCAGTGTTTCATCGGGGTTTCAAACCACACGCACCTGACCAAATTGGCGTACTCTGATTGGCTTGTAAATTCATGAATTATTAATCAGTTTGAGAACGTTTTTTGACAATTTCTAATTTTTGGTAAAATCTAAGATGGCGCCCAATGTGGCGGCCATCTTGAATGACGTCACAGGCCCCCCAGCAGCGCGGCAACTCATAATATGAATCTCATCCTGTAAAGCACATGACGGGCATTTCTTCTAAAGGTGAAATATTTTCAAAATGTTGTAACATAACGAAAACCCAAGGGGGGGTTCCATCAACCCCCCCCCCCTTGTACCACGGTGGGGTGTGACTTTACTTGTACGTCCGCAGGTTAATAATAACTTATGGAAAAAAAAAAAGAAACAGCGTGCTATCAAGCGTTTAGTAAGGATGTAGGGTGGCTTTCAAAAGCCAGGCCGATTACTGAGGTGATTCCCGACAGTTAAGTCTGTTGAATGAGTTTTCTGAATTGCATTTTCCGCGCAGAAAATAGGTGGAAATTAGGACATCTTTGTTTATCTGTTCTGGCAAATAAACAGAGAGAATCACTTCATTAACATTTGTCCATACACACAAAAAATGGTCTTTGATAACCAATCCATGGAGATATACAGCGCTACTTTTAACATTGTTTTAAAATAGGATGTTTCTCGGTAAAAGTGAAATGGCAAGTGCAAAGATAAAGACACTAGCAAACGAGATGCCACATTTATGCCACTTTGGTGCCACCGCATTAGATGTTTCGTGGACGGGATGGCGCATTTCAAAGCACTCCCCTTCGTCTTCTTCCATCCAGTTTTCTTTACGTCGAAATTCTATGTCCGCTTCACCAGGTGGTTCCGAGTTGTCCGCCTTTCGCCCGATGATGATCATCTCGAGCCTCGAACATTTTGGGAGGAAAGCGTTGTACTGTTCATTTTTCAAGATGTATTCCTTTCGATCTTCAGACGTTGACTTCTGTAATGCATTTGGTGTCTGTAGAGCCTCAACGGATATGGGGAACTTTATGGTCATTTGCCATCCACCTTCGACCTTCTGCTGCAAAAGGATGCTAATGTTCATCTTGAATCCATTGGGCCATTCTTCAATCAACACTGCTTTAGATGTTTCTTGCACGGGAGGTGAGGCTCCAGGCGGGTAGATAGTCGGAAGAGTGGTTATGTTACATTCTGCATAATTGCCTGGATGAAGCTCAAGAGTTGCAGATGGCCAGAGCTGCCTCGTTGTATTTAGCCTTCACGCTGGTAAACTCCATCTTTAATATCTCTCCAGCATTGAGATTTGCGTTGTAATCCTAGTTCCATAGGCAAAACACTTTGTTTTCGTAGCTTGAAGACACTTGTTTAGCGTTTGGGAATTGCAGTTCACCGATTGAGAGTCATCTTCCAGCCTCCGGTAACAGTCTGCGCCATGTTGTGGCTGACATTCATTTTAAATCCATTCGGCCATTGCTCCGCTAGGTGAACTTGTATGTCCTCGCTGGAGCCAAGCGACGCGATACACGGCAGCAGAAATAACTCTTTCATGTGGTAAACGCACGTGACTAGCAAGAGAAAAACAACATGAAGGATTTCACCTTAAACTGAAATAACTTCCATATGTAGCTTCTATGATCTGCTGTTCTTAAAGCAAAGACTAAAAACTAAAAACTGATGTCTGACAGTCGAAGAATTGTCGAGATCTGGCTAAAGCTGTTCAAAGGCTGGGTAAATTGCTATCCAGCGGATAAATTGTACCATGTGCGTTTTGAGTGGATAACAAGCTCCTTATACTCATTATATATCAAGCTTACTAACAAAGATTTTTATACATTGAACTCTTTAACTGTCTGACCGCACTTGTGAAAAGGTTGCAGACTAGATTAGGAGAAAACAGTAAAGAGATTACCATCTAGACGATGAAACCTTGATGAAACTAAAAAAATTATACTTGGATCTGCAAAATTGTATTCAAGCGAGTCAAACACTTGAATCTCAGTATTGCCGTTTTGGTCCGTCTGGCTCAACTACAAACAAGACTGGGGATTGCAAAGGACAGGAAATTCGTACCTAATTAATGACGCTACCATTGTTTAATAAGCCCAGCTGTGGTGGTCATGTTTAGTGCAGTGTGAGCACAACAAATATCTACATTAACTAATAGAAGCTAACAATATTTGAGTTTCAGTTTTTTTCCTCTCGATTTTGTTAAAACCACGGTTGCCAGCGTGGAGATGGGATTTTTAAAAAAATATTTCTATTCATTTGGGATTTTAATATTTGTTTAATATCTTGTCGGGGAAAGTAAAGTCAATGAATTTTCTATAAAAAGCCAATCAATGAGATCAAGGTTCGAAGTTCGGCTTCCCATAAACAACTGAAACTTGTTTTCTGGCCCCGGTTGTTCAAAAAGCGGATAACTCTATCCACCGGATAAATCACTATCCAGTGGATAGTGTACTCTGTTTTGGTGTCATTTATCCCCTGGATAGCGATTTATCCGTTAGATAGCGTTATCCACCTTTTGAACAACCGAGCCCTGGTGTGTTATCTTCTATTTTATCTTTGTCTGTGCAAAACAAAGTATTTTTAATGACCAAAAGTCCCATTCAAATCCCTTAAGAGCCAGTATATTGAAAGCATGACCAAGAAAAGTAAAGAAATATTCCATTACACCTCATGAAGGGACATTTTGAAGAAACAGAACAAATCAATGCGCTGAAATTACGATAGCCTGCGAGCAAGTTCTCTCGGAGGTGGGGGCGTCTTTCCCACTATCGCGCCCCCACCCCCGAGAGAGCTTGCTCGCAGGCTAAAATTACGATCCAGGAGAGGACAGCATTAACCTTATTTAGCCTTGGGCGGGGGGGGGGGCACATTGTGCCCACGCTGACTTTAACGAACTATAACTTTTAAACGGCTAGCCAAATAATCACCAAATCTCGTGACTTTTCCTAAAATTTATCAGAGAATATTTTCCTGTGTCAATGACGTGTGTATGACGATTGACGTTTCCATAGCAACCGTCTTCTCAGGAGTGTATTTTGACTATTTTCTGTCGTTTTTCAGTCTTTTTTTTTTTAGTTTTTTACCCTGCCTTTGCTTTTTTGTGCTCATTTTGATTAAGGATGTTTCCCAGAACAAATTCATATATTTTTCGATGTCGTCATTGTCAACTGTATGACTTCAGGATCGGGATCCAAGATAGCGGTCTCAAAATCAAAATGGCGGGTGTGTGACGCCATTATGACCTCATGACACGTCATAATTGACACGTCATAATACCAATCTGTTAAGCTAATGACGTTCTTAAAACGTGCCAAGTTTCATCACAAGAGCGTTAATACTTTTCGAGATCTGTAGGGGGGGGGGGCACTTTGTGCCCTCCCCTCCCCCCAGGCTCAGAAACTCAAAAAAAGCCCAGGCGAAATAGGGTTAATTACTTTAACCTAGTTTGTCATCTCTTCACTCAATTTTAAAAAGCTTCCTCAACATCACACCATAGAGCTCCCGATGAACATGTTGAAACCTCAATTTTCATCCCGTGTACTGGTGTAGATGCAAGTCAAGGCCACAGCTTTTAGCATATCATTAGAGGAAGAAAATAACCATTCACGTCTCCCAACAAAAATTCTTGACAGTTCATGGCATGGCCCACTCTACTTAGCACAATCCTTTAGCAAAATTCCACTTGAATATGGTAAATCGAAAAGATTCTTCTCGCAACTGTGCAACGAAATTCTAAGCCAAGACGAATGTACGCAAAACGCCGCGAAATTCAATCAGTATTTATTGCCCATGGTTCAACCTGCTCGATTGCTTAACTTCCAAAATGTAGAGTTTTATAACCTATAAAATCCATGCATGTATAATATAAGGGGTATAAAATTAACAAAGGTACAACACTCAAGTTATGTTAATGCCAATGAAAAGTAATGGAAATAGAAGTCAAAATAGTGTATGGCACGAACAGGACAGCGTATATTTATACCGTAATACTAACGTTCAGCCTTATCAGGGTCTCTGTTGAAGTTTAAAATACTACTAAGCTCCGTCGCTTAGTTTATAAGTAAAACAAAGTAAAATCATATATTGTTTAATAAATTTAATATCTTCATCTTTTCCGTATAAATATCCACATCTAAGAGAGACAGCACTGTGCCTAGAAAACTATTTAATAAAACTGAGCTTTTCAAGTAGGAAACCAAGCCGGAAACGCTGTCAAAACACAAGCGCAACTGTTTCAAGATCTCGACCCAACTTTAATTTTTACCGTTGATATATACTGAATAGATAGAATGACAGGCCTCTTTTTAAAATGTCAATTTGTAATCTTTATCTCTGCAGATTTCTAGAAACCTAACTCTCACGTGACCATAGTGAACATTTTCCAAAAGCTATCTTATTTCTCATGTTACGCATAAAATTTAAACTCCCAGAGTTGTTATCTGATAATATATGACAAACAATTAAACGGGACGGTCTGATTATTCTTCCAGATCGCGTACGGTTCTTCAGCACAAATTACAGTAACAACTCAAAAGCTTAAATGGAGCTACTCTGTGGAAAGCAATTATCACCTATGACAAAGTGTTCCTAGACACGCGACACAAGGATATACAAAAGAAGCCAGATAAAGTCAGTATCTTTAAAGTTAACGATTTTAATTCATCCTCAACGGCTTGTTTCAGGCATCCAAAATAGATGTATGTATGAAGATAGCGCTTTTGTTCTTACGAATTGTGAATAGTTTTATAGTCATTTATTTTACATTTTAGGAGTTGGAAATCAGTAGTTTTGTAGTCATTGATCTTTACTTTTTAGGAGTTGTAACAAGTTTTTTTGGCATAAATAACCCTTTTATTCTGACGAGTTGTGTATAGTTTTAGTCAGTTTTAAGTAAGGTTTTAAGACGGAATCCATTAGGAAATTGAGTAATTTCAATTTTCAGTGGACAAAACCCTTGTACCAGAACAATTTAAAGCATATCGCATTCCTTTTTACATTTTTTGAGAGCTATGGATGTAATTTGTTATCTGTAATAACCCCAAAGACAATTTCTTATGGGAGCCCGAGAAAATAAATTTCAAATTTCACAAAATGAAATCTTACGCATAAAAATTTACCTATTTCACCCGTGAGTAGTAAAGTGCGCTCACTAGGGGTGGTTTACCTCGTTTTGATGTTGAGGGGGTTGCTAGGGTGGTTGCTAAGGAAGGGAAAACCCGCAGACCATAGGGGGATTGGGGCCGGGGCCAGGGCAGGGGACGCGGGGATCCCCTGGTGAATAGTAGGTGAAATAACCGAGCATCGAGCAAGACACGCGCATGCGTCCATGTTTTGATGGTACCACAAGGTCAGGATGGTCTTTCTCTTATTATAGGGTTAGGGTTTTGCTCCAAGTAGTATGGATGGTCGGTCTGGGTAAATGAATCAAAAAGACCCACCCCCCTAACTTTTTAAACCAATGATTGACTAGGGCCAGTCCTTTTTATCATGTGATCACGGTCATGAGAATGGACCAATGAGAGAAGAGGTCAAAGGTCATTTAGGGTGAGGTATGATGACGTCATAAGGTCACGTGGTTTTGGGGGTAAGACCGCTGAGTTGTGGGGAGTGGATAAGAGTTCAATAACAAGACAGAGTTAAAGTTTTGAACAAGTTTAATGAGCAGATCAACAACAACAATTAAGTGGTGAGCGGACATTGACCGCAACAAGTTTCATCGGGTGGGATGCTGCAACCGGCTTCGAGACAACTGGGACAGGGTTGATATTTCCAGGTGGTATCGGTGGGTAAGACTTGTCCGCAAATCTGGCAGGGATCTCGAATATCGTCTCGTTTGCACCAATGAAGTGAAGGAAAATCAATACCAGGTAGATCTTGTGAGGAGGAGGAGGAGGAGGTTTTGGGTAGATTGTCATCGAGATGTTGGAACCAACGATCAAGGGCTCTTTGTTTCACTTGAAGGTCTTGATTTTTTTTCTTGGTAATCGCCTTGATAGTAGCAGCCGGGATGAAAGTGTCCTTTGCACCAGGCTCACCATCTTAGATTTTCGACGCCATCTTGGACGCCATTTTGGAGGAGAAACAACTCCCGATTTAAGGCTAATTTGGACCCTATACTACTACTTGAAAAGACGCATGCGCATGGTTATTTCACCTACCAGCAGACCAGGAGGATCGTGGGCTCCGATCAGAAAAGAGAGGACATTTCGTGACGCTTACATGACGTAGGTAAATAGGCCTCTGGCTAGGGTGGGAAACCGCTGACCAGTGATGAAAAAGGATCGCGGGCTCATTGAAGATGGCGGATGGAGGTGATGTGATTTTTGTTGGGAAACCGCTGACCCTTGTTGGAAAGGATCGCGGGCTCAGATCAGAAAAGAGAGGACAATGACATAGGGAATACATAGGGAATACATAGGGTAATACATAGGGAATACATAGGGAATACATAGGGAATACATAGGGAATACATAGGGTAATACATAGGGAATACGTAGGGAATACATAGGGATAAAGGGATCGCGGGCTCCGATCAGAAAAGAGAGGACATTTCGTGACGCTTACATGACGTAGGTAAATAGCCCTCTGGCTAGGGTGGGAAACCGCTGACCAGTCGGGGGAAAAATGGGGATCGCGGGCTCAGATCAGATAAAAAAAGACGCCATGTTGAAATCAATGACTTTTTAATCCTTTTCCTTGGGTGTGGTCACACGCGCATCAACAGGGTGAAGGTGTGTCTTGGCAGGCGGCTCGATATCCGTAAGGGTAGGTTTGAAAGGTGGCAGGATCAAGGACTCTCTTGTCGTACACCAACTGGTAACGCTTGTAATCCGGAAAGGTGACGTGGGTGGAGGTATAAAAAGGCAACCATGGGCTATTTTGTTGTCACCATGAGTTTCTACATCACCCTCATCAGCGATCAAGCGCAAGGCACGGGGCAAAAATTTACCGCCAGACTTCCTCATTCACACTATCTGGTAGAAGATGATTGGGAAGCGGCTCTGGTTCATATCTCACACCCTGGTTTTAATCAACAATTGGAAGATCAAACCAAGCAGAATTGGACGCAAGAAGATAGTCAAAAACATTGGATGAAAACAGATATCAGATACGTACCAAAACGTGGCGATGGAACGGCTCCCATTCAAGTCACCAAACAAATCCATTTACCGCCAGGGTATTACCACAATTTGAAAGAAGCATGGATCGCCATCGGTTACGAAATGGAAAAACAACACATGGAGGTCATGATGGATATAGCCAAAATGGACGTGGACGATCAGGCTAAACGACAAGAACTAGCCACTCTCAACTTGGCTCAACCCTACGTGAAAATCGCCAATACCGGCGTCGCCCCCGAATTAGATTCGTTGTATGTACTCATACCAGCCAACATGCAATTTGAAATGGAATGGAAATTCGCTCAACTGATGGGACTGGTCAAATATGGAACGCCGACGCAGAGAATTGTCCAAGAAAAAAATTATCTGGTAAAACATATCGTCGATTACGACGATCGACACAAATGGACACCAACCCTCGGTCCTGTCAACAAATATCCACCGCATGGCATCGTCTCTGTCAGTTTTACTCATCCCGATTTCGATTATTCCTTCTTCTTGGGTCCTAATCTCAGTCGACAACCATTTCCCACCACGCAAACTGTCAAACCACAACAAGGACAACAACAACTCATGATTTACACGGATCTCGTCGCACAGAGTATTGTGGGAAATCAACAAAAAGGTTTTTTACGTGCCATCGATGCCGGCCATACCGATCATCAGTTTCATACCACGCAACAGATGTATTTTCCTCTTCGCAAGACCATCTTTGACAGCATTGCCATGGATATTCAAACAGCCAATGGGCAGCCGGCTCCTTTCAAACAAGGCAGTACCATCCTCACTCTTCAACTCTCCAGAAAAAGTCAACGAACATGACGTTTTTTTTTTTCATGTTGAGTTTTTATGGGACATTTTATTGTGAGTCAAGACAAATTATTTATGATGAACGTGCAAAACTCAGTGTTGTCAGTTTTTTTTAAAATTTTTTAATTAAAAAGAGTCGATGTTTTTTTTACAAATGGTTGTCCGTGTCCATCTCTTGCCACGCGGGTTGGGTGTTCCTAGGTACCAAAATAAAAGAAAGCTATGTACAGATTGAAAACTAAAAATTGAAAAACTAAAAATAAAAACTAGAAAATTGGAAAAAGCTATCTACAATTCAAAAAAGGAAAAAATTGAAAAGAAGAGCTATGTACCATTGGAAAAGTAAAAATTACAAATGAAAGTCTTCCAGTTCCATGCGTAATTGATCCATGTTCTCGGGTAGACAGAACGTGCGGTTGAACAAGGCTTGAATTTCTGCTCGGGTTTTCTCGTCCACATCCCGGGATCCTACCACGGCACTGCTTTGATGAAGGGTGGGCTTTTTGGGTCCCCAAGGGACAAATTGACTGCCAGTGACCAGGGTGGCGGCATTCTCATTGACTTGGTAGTAATGGTCTGAGCGGTACCATGATTGACTGGGTATGTCAAACAGGTAGACGGGTTTGCCTTGATCCATAGCCAATTGCACAGTCCAACCAGTGCCTCCTTTCACGCGTTTATGATCCGGTTCCAAGATGCCAAAGGCATAGATCGTATGGGCTTTTTTGGTCAATTGATAATTGCGTTGCAGCAATTGCAGGGTGTAAAAATGACTGGGCATTTTTTTGCCTAGTTTCTCAGCCGCCTGGTGAAGATGGGGGTTGGCCAGCATCAGAACTTCGACGGTAGAAGGGGTGATGAAAGTGGCTCGTGGATGGTTCGGGGGGACGAGGACTTCTAGCTGCATCCCAAAGTGTTTAGCATGTTCTTCGACGAGTGCATCCGTACCTTTGGCTCCCCCGGTGTACACCACATGGCCATGACCCACTTGCAGTTCCAAGGCACCGAGATCTTGTTCTCCAATCATGTCGATGTTGGGGGGCATTCGTTGGGAAATACGTAGCCGGTGTCTGGGCCTACAATCACTAGAATTTCGGCGGGGGTCAACCCTAAGGCCAAAGCAAAATCAATGAGATGGTGATCACGGCACTGTTGGAACGTGAATCCCGCGGCTAGACCTCGTTTGACCCGTTCAGCCAAATAGTCTTCGGTGGAAGCAAAGTCGTCTCGGTTGAGATCTTGGTAGTAGTCCATCTACTTGGAATGACGAGTGGGAGGACCCAGGGAGCTCCTTAAATAGGAACAGCGGACCAATGGGAAGACAAGAGGACCTTATTTGGAGAGGGAAAAGCTGACCAATGGGATGACGAGAGGCCCTTTTATGGTCATGAAAAGGTGAGAAATCTGACCAATCCCAGGAAGGGCTCCAAGGTATAAAAAGCCAGGCAGCGTCGAGTGACATATCTTTAGCAGGATGTCCGTCGATGTGTCTCCAGTGAGTTATCCAGGTCGGAAGAGAAAATCAACCAAAAGCGTTCCCCCTGAGGAGAAGAAGAAGAAGAAGAATGACCCGGTAGTGACGCCTGAGGACTGTGATCCTGTGGTCCGCGAGGTGGTGGAAGACACCCGAGCTGCTGTGGAAGACATGATGAAAGAATTGAATGACATGGTGGAGCAAACCATCCAAACATCCCCGCCTGAATACATGGTGACGAACGTGTATGACAAAGCCCAAGACCTTCTTGCGCCCAGTTTGGTGGACTATATCGTATGCCCTTGCCATAACGTGCGTTTGGAGGCACGTCAATCTCAAAAGGGTTGGAAGTATGTGAAATGTCCCATGCAACCGTGTTTGCTGTTTTGCGGTCAAGATCAAGCCCCCGACTATATGAAAGCCGTGTATAGTCAACCTCATCCAGAAGTGTTGGACATGTGGAGTGGTTTGCAGTGCTTTTGCGGTGAACCCGCCACGCTTCAACAGAGTCATTCCACCCAGAACCCCGATCGATTGTATGTGAGCTGTTCCAAGAAAAAGTGTGACTTCTTTCGGTGGGCCGATCAACCCATGGGTCCCAAGTACTGGAGTTGGTTTCATGACCATCCCCCCCAAAAAGCCGACGCACTCGCCGAACCACCGTTGTCCACCCGTGATGCTCAAGGGTATCCCAAACGTGGGGTAGACATCCCAGGCCCTCCACCCCGAGTGAGAAGGAAAGAGGACGTGGAACGAGACCGTCCCTTGACAGACTATGAGAAACAGTTGTTGCGAGAAATTCAAGATCTCAAGAACCGTCAAGAAATGATGGTGGCTCCAGCTCCACCACCCCCCAAGTACAGTGACAGTGTAGAGAACTGGCAGAAAGGTTTAGAGACTGTCACCTATGACGGTCGTGGTCTATTTTAAGAAAAAGAGAAAAAAAGAAAGCGGGTCCGGAAAAAGAGCATGATCGGTCGGGGCGCCGGCATTTTCCAAAATACGCACGCTCTTTTAATAACATGACCTGTCTATAAAGGTAGATGTGGTACGAATAAAATTAGTTTGACCATGGAGTCAGTGTGGTTGTGTTATGCGTGGGAGGGTCTCTTGTCTCTGGTGCAATGGCAATGCCATCAAACCCTTTGCCAAATGTTATATGATCACCAACCCGGCGCCAAAATCCCCATTCCCCCTTGTCCCGAGGACACGCATCCTCTCCACGTCTTTGAAGAAACCCATGTGGACCTCAACCTGTATCGATGGGTGGTGTTTGTCTTATGGTTAAAAGCCCACCCGAACGCGTGGCGATGGTATCGCATCATTCAAAAGGCGCATCCCAACACCGTCCCTTCCATACCGACCTTGTGGGATGAGTACCAGAACGTATGGCACCTCGCAAGACCAAACGAACCAAACTCGATGTCTCGCAATCATGGTTGAACCATTACCACGATCCTCGAGCCCCCGGCAGTTTAGGAGGCGTGCAACGGTTTGCCAAGGCCCATCAGATTCCTTTGAAAAAAGCCCAACGGGTCTTGGAACGGGATTTGGCCTACACCTTGCATAAACCACGACGTCGTCGTTTTCCCACCGTACCCGTGATTGTTGGAGGATTAGATGATCAATGGGTCGCGGATTTGGTGGAAGTACAACCGTTGGCCAAGTATAATCGGGGTATACGATACTTGTTGACCGTCGTGGATGTGTTGTCCAAGTATGCGTGGGTACAACCGTTGAAAGACAAAACCGGGGTGGCCTTGGTTCATGCCTTTGACAAGATTGTGAAACGACGACGTCACCCTAATCGATTGCAAACGGATCGAGGGAAAGAATTTTACAATCGGACCTTTCAACGATGGCTTGACGAGCAAGGCATTCAACATTTTTCGACGGAAGGGGATGCGAAAGCCAGTATAGTGGAACGATTTAACCGCACCTTGAAAGAACGTTTGTATCGTTATTTTACCGCCGCCAACACCTTACGCTTTGACGATGTCTTACCCGAGTTGGTGCAAGGCTATAATGCCACCCGTCATCGAAGTATTGGTATGGCCCCTCAAGACGTGACATGGGACAACGAAGAAGCCGTGTGGAAACGATTGTACGACAAACGATTGAAAGGCCGGAAAAAACCTAAATTCAAAGTCGGAGATCGTGTACGTCTCAATAAGATTCATCGTACCTTTGAAAAAGGGTATTTACCCGGTTGGACCGAAGAAGTGTTTGTGGTGCATCGTGTGGTCCCTGGCCCTGTACCCACGTATAAGATTCACGAATGGGATGATACCCCCGTCCAAGGCACGTTTTACGAGGAGGATTTACAAAAAGTCCATGTATCCGACGTGTTTCGGATCGAAAAGGTACTTAAGCGACAAAAAGATCGTTGGTTGGTCAAGTGGAAAGGGTGGCCAGACAAGTACAATAGTTGGATAGCAAGCCAAGACGTGACGTCTCTCCAACCACCCAAGAGGAAAAGCCCACCCAAAGAAACAAGTCCCCCCAAAAGACGACGACGACGACGTGACTAAACAATGACGTTCGTCCCCAACTCTTCGTTTTACGTGACGTTGATGAGTCATGCGAGTACCAAAGAGTTTCCTGGGAACAAGAGTCATCATTTTCGAAACCGGTTGCCCAAACCCATCCGATTTGTGGGACGAGGATGGATGGTGGGTATGGTGAGTTTATCCTTACCCATCATTCCAGTGATAACGGAAGAAGGAGGCGTGGGCGATTCCCATCCTCTGTTGTATGTACGATGGCACGAACGGGTGTATTCCCAAGACGATCAAGGGAACGATCGCTGGTACCATGAACGTCGCGAATTCACTGTCTACGGTCGAGATATGAGAAAGGAGATGGCCTCGTCGACGGGATCGCACTTTTTTCATCAACTGGTGTACCGTTACGAGCAAAGCCGTGCGAAACAAACCGCCCCCAAAAACAAATGGGCGGAGGACAATGGCATCAAATTGGTTCCGACCTTTGAATGGACCTCCGAAGGGGATTTGTTGTTGAATACCACCAATGTGGATTACAAACGACAAGTAGCGCACGTGTCATGGGGCAGAACCTTGGCCCTGAGAATGGGATGGATTGAACAAGTGTCCCCCGGCCAGTATCGATTGGGTCCGAATCTCTTGCAAGAATTTCAAGGCATTTCCACCATTCCCACCCCGACGGATGTCCGCGATGCCGCCAACAAGCCCCTCTTTTGGAAAGTGGAGGGGGATTATCTGAAATTGAGTCTATCGTGCCCTTGGCGGTTTGTGAATTTGAACAAGACCTTTCGTCCCTCGTTGGAATTTCCCTCCACGCGTCCTTTGCACGTGTATTGTGATGTAGGGACCAGCAGCATGGTAGGGGGTCGCATCACGGATCTCTTACGAGAAATCAAGTACCAGCCTCAAAACACCACCCACTTTGAACCTCGACATATTCAATATGTCCCAGTACGCAACGAAGTGGTAGAAATCGTGGAAACCCAGATGGCCGAAACCAATGGGGATCTGGTGAAATTTGGTGAAGGGCGTACCATCCTGACCCTCCACTTTAAAAGGGAAGTCGTAGTGTGAAGAAGAAGACAAAATGTCGTTCTACGTGACGTTACCGAGTCATGCCAACCGACGTGAATTTCCCAACAACCAACCCAATTCCTTCAAGATTCGTTTACCTCAACCGTTACAGCTCACGGGAGGTGGATGGCAAGTGGGGTTAAGTGCAATTTCTTTACCGGATGCTCGCGTCAATTTGTATCAGTTGGTGATGAAAGGACAACACGTCTTAGGCATCAAATGGCACCTGAAAGCACCCAGTCAAAGCGGAGGTACCTATAACAAATATGGAGCGGCCGTGACCAAAATTGACGATATTAAAGACTGGGATTGGGTGGTGGACGGAGTGAGTTTTATGAAAGCCGCCATTGCTCATGTGGAACAGAAACGACTGGAATCGGTTATCCAAGGGGGTACGTTTTTGGACGATCAAGGCAAACACACGTACGTCAAGTTTCGTTGGGAAGGCGACGATCTGCTCATTGACAACACGAATGTCTCTCATGATGGATCCGTTCGCACGCCCTCCTTTGCCGTTCATACCAAGTTAGCTGCCAAGATGGGATGGTTACGTAAAATCAACAGTGAATGGATTTTGGGTCCTAACTTACAGCAAGACTTCATGGGGGATCAAATCCCCGACATGACCAAGAACAGCGCTTGGAAGGATATCACCGATAAGGATGGGAACCCAGTGTTTTGGACCACCAGTCGAGTGGAAGACTATATGGAATTGAGTATGAGTTGTGGGTGGCGTTTCACCAACTTGAATGTAGCGTTTCGAACGGTGGTGGGGGAACCCACACGATCGTTGCACGTGTACTCCGACGTGGCAGGCAGTATGATGGTGGGCAATCGCGTGACCGATTTGTTGCGTGAAATCCAGTACAAGCGAGAAGCACGCGGCAACCTGTACTTTGAACCCTTGCACATTCAATACATGTCTCTTCGTAACGAGGTGGTGGAAATGATTCATGTTCAAGTGGCTGAAACGATTGGTAGAGGAGGAGACTTGGTGAAGTTTGGTGAAGGCCATACCATTGTCACGTTACACTTCAAAAAGACATAAAAAGGGGGTGGCCAACGGAGTGTCCCAATCACAAGATGCCCAAGACAAGAGTGCGTCGAACGAGACGAAGAAGAAGAAGGCAACGAGGAGGTTTATTCCCCCTGGCCGCCCTCATTCCAGCCTTGATCGCTGGAGGAAAAGCCGTGGCGTTGGGTGCCGCGGGTGGTGCCGCGAGTTACGGGGCTAAAAAAGGGTTGGAAGCCGCTTTTCGGAAAAGAAGACGATGATGACGGTATAAAAAGGGGAGTCCCATGAAGCCCAAACAAAAAGTTTATCCCTGGTGAAGAAGACACCATGCGTGGGGGAAGTTTGACACGATTTCGGACCGACGAGTGGTATGATCAACAAGGCAAAGGATTGGTGACGGATCTCTTGCGTGGGGGGTTGCAAGGCCTTAAAAGCACGCGAAATCCTTTAAAACTGCCTAGTAATATCAAGAGAGGATTGGAAACGGGTTTGACACGAGGTATCAAACGCAAAGCCGAAGACGTCATTAAAAAGGAAATCACCAAACAAGCCAAGAAAGCTTTGAGTCATAAGAACGTGAAAGACGCCGTGCGTGTGGCCAGTGCTTTGTTTCCCAAACAAACCAAACGTGCACGTGATATTTTTGGAGTGTGAACATGGATCCCGTGCCTTCACGACCTCGACGGATTCGTAGTGATCGAGGGTTGTCTCAATGGGGTGGACTGTATCCATTTTGGAAACTCATGCGACGACAACGTGGTGGATGGTTAAGTCCCGAGGTGATGAGAGTCCCCGGGTTTGATTTGAGACAACGTTTAGCACGACGACGCTATAAAAACCCCTCACGACGACGACGGGGTACCACTCGACGCCGACGACGTTAAACATGCCTGACGTGAGTACGCAAACCTCCCCGGCTCACGAGCGTTCCGAAGGGACCGTCAACCCTGCATTACGGATTTTCAAGGTGCCACCGACCGACATTAGCATCAATGCCTATCGCATGGTTACCATTCAACCCACCACCACGGGTATCAATCCCATGGAGTTCATCATTCCAGGGTTGGACGATTTTGTGGATTTGGGACGCAGTTACTTTACCATGGAATTGAGATTGCAAAAGAGTACGAACGATGACTTGGACGCCGCTCAAAAATTGTGGCCCGTCAACAATTTGGCCCATTCCATCATCAAACAAATTGACTTGCAGTTGAATGGCACGTTGATCAGTCCACAATCCGACACCTATCATTACAAAGCCTACCTGGAAACCTTGCTGAATTATGACCGAGAAGATGGCAAGACTGTGTTAGGACCCCAAGGCTGGTTCAATCAAGTGGATTTCCCACCCCAATGGACTGCCACCAACACAGACAAAGCAGGAAACCATCAACATTGGCAAGATCTGAGTGCTAATCATAAAGCAGCCTTCAATACCTCTGTGGACGAAGTGGAGAAGTATGCTGGAGGTCTTACCCACAGTCTAGTGTTTACCCCGCACTTGGAAGTCTTTCACACTGGCAAACTGTTGGTGCCTGGCATCGAAATCAAGATGAAATTTCATTTCAATGGCCCCAGCCTGTTTTTGAATGGAGTGGGTCTAGCTGGCCGATTGATGGAAGGGGATGTCAAACTACGGTTTCATCTCTGCCAACTGCGTTTGAATGACGCCATCTACCAGAGTTTATCTGAAAAAAGACACAATGAAGGAGAAGTGGCGGCTTACCCGACCGTCCGCAGTGAAATCCGGACCTTCAGCATGCAAGGCAACCTGGTCCGCTTTGATATCCCCAACCTGTTTCAAAACAGAATACCTGACCGATTGATTGTGGGGTTACTGGACAGCCGTGCCTTCAATGGAGATGTGACCCGAGATCCTTTCTGTTTCCAGAAATTTGGTCTGACGTCCATTAAACAGATTGTCAAAGGAGAAGAATACCCTTATGAAACCCTCCAGTTAGTGCACAACAATGGCACCCGAGATAATCTAGGCTACTTCCGTTTTCTGCAAGCCAGTGGTGCTTGGTGTAAAAAGAAAGGCAACATGGTAGAACTGCTGGATTGGGGCCATCAGAAAAATTGTACCTTGTACATGTTTGACAATGTGGCCAATGGATGTGCTGACAGTCAAACCCTCAACCCCAAGCAAACAGGCGATTTACAACTGGTCTTGGAATTTGGAGCCGCCCCCGGTGTCAATATAACCGTGCTCGTGTATGGAGAATTTGAGAACTTGCTGGAGATTGACAGGAACGGAGCCGTGTTGTATAACATTTACCAACACTAAAGATGGAACATGTGGCCTTGAATAATGTGCAATTGGATTATTTAGCCCGAGACGACCCCCAATTGAAACCGGTCTTTTACGGGACAGTGGCCTGTGATCGTTTACCCAAGAGGCCTGTCAAGACTGCCCCTCAAGGGTACATTGTGAATACCGACCCACACGATCAACCGGGACAACATTGGTTAGCGGTGTGGACGGATGGAAAGGTGTGTGAAGTCCTGGACAGTTATGCTTTGCCCATGGACACGTACGTGCAAGCTACCCCGTTACGAGATTGGATTGTCAACCATTGGAAGTATGTGGTGACCAATGGCAAGTCCCTCCAAGCCATTTCAAGCAAGAGTTGTGGTGATTACGCCTTGTTGTACTTGAAAGCCAAAGCCCGTGGACGGACCTTGCAAGCATTTTTAAATGAGTTTTCGGATTATGATTATGTCAGGAATGACCATCAAGCGGGTCAACGCCTTCAACAATTGATTGTAGGTCAAGAAGCCAGATGGTATCAACTTTGTTGTCATCCGTATCATCAATGTAATGCTTAAATAAAAAAGTTCGTTGGAAAACGGTGTCGGAGTCGTAGCTCAGTGGGTAGAGCCTTTGGACTTGATCCAGGATAGCGATTGGGTCGTGCGTGGGTTCGAGTCCCACCGATTCCAATAAAAAGGTGCCTTTTTTTTTAACTGGGTAGTATCATCATGCAAACGGGGAAACCGTTTCGTTTTCATACCCCCTCCTCTATCTTGGTGGTGGGTCCTTCGGGATGTGGTAAAACCGTCTTTACGGAAAAACTCTTGGTAGACAACCCAGAGTTGTTTGAAACCCCACCAACCGAACGACATTATTGTTATGGGGCCTGGCAAGATCGATTTAGAGGCATGCAAGATGAAGGGGTGGTGTTTCACGAAGGCATTCCCGATCATAACGCGTTGGTCCAATGGTTTCCTGAAGGACATGGGGTCCTGGTCTTGGATGATTTAATGGATGAAGGGAGTCACGATAAACGCGTGTTGGATTTATTCACCAAACATTCGCATCATCAAGGGGTGACCGTGTTGTACTTGTGCCAAGACATGTTTCCCGTGGGTCGCTATGCGAAAAGTATTTCCCGCAATGCCCATTACATTGTAGCGTTCAAGAACCCCCGAGATCAATTAGGGGTACGCAATGTCATGCTTCAATCGTTTCCTACCACTTGGAAAGACACGTTGGAGACGTTTCATCAGGCCACCACACGACCGTATGGGTATTTGGTCTTGGATTTACACCCCGCCTCCTCCGATCAACAACGTGTGTTGAGTCACCTGTTAAAAGACGAAGGATGGACTCGCACGTATCAAAAACGTTGCAGTGATCAGGATGTCAAGTAAAAGATTGCCTCCCCCCATTGTGTTGGATTTGTTGGGAGATGTCAAGTAGACGATTACCAAGTAGAAGGTTGCAGGGATTGGCTCCCCTGTTGTTTTGGATTTGTTGGGAAAAAATTGTTGGTGATTATTTTCATAGCATGCGTTTGGACGACATGGATTACCAGGCCATGCAAGAGGTATATAATTTGGTTCGAAACCGACGAGGCCAATCTATTGACCGTTTAATCGATCGTTACAACGAAACGTATTTACGTGAACTGGTGTGGACCTTAGAAGATCGAGCATGGCAGTTGATGATGCATCCCGACGTCCTTCGCAAGCTTACGCAACCGTTTCACCTGTAGGCACCACCATGACTTCCCAAAAAGAAAAAACCGTGGTATCCTTGCTGAATGGACCGTTGTCCAGAAGCCACGGTGAAAAATTCAAACCCGAACTTTTGCAACGCATGGATACCTTGTATGCCTTTTACCACAAACAGTGGTGGTGTTATCGGAAAATGCTGAATCATTTCAAGTTTGTCAACGCCTTGTTGAATGGCTTAGCATTACTCCTGATGGCGGCGGGCATGATTGCCGGACCCCTCTTGGAAAACAGTACGTTGGTGGCGTGTTTGGCGGCCGTGGGTACGGTGGTCAAAGGATGGAACGATTTTAAACAATACAGGTTTAAAGTGACCATGAGTCGGTTTGCGTTTACCACGTATGCTAAAGCCTTGACCGAATTGAAAACCCATGTGCGTGGTGTTCCCTTGGAGGACCTGGAAAGGTTTTTGATCAAGATGCAAACGTTGGATGATACCATTGTGGATTTCACGCCTCCGTTACCCAAACGATGTGTGCAAGATTACCATCGTCGTTTTGTGTACCAACCCGTGGAAGCCCTATGCTATGTGGATGGATGTCCTCGTCCCTTGAAACCCAAACACTATTGGATCCATAAAAAGCCCCTCCCTCCCAGTCCCACACTCTTAGAACCATGGCCGTCCAACGAAGACGACGCAGAAAAAGGAAACAAAGAGGAGGGGCTTTAATGCGCCGCAAACCCCGTTTGGTGGATAAAATTGCCCATGGCATGAGTATG
Source organism: Siderastrea siderea (assembly GCA_964030785.1). Taxonomy (NCBI): domain Eukaryota; kingdom Metazoa; phylum Cnidaria; class Anthozoa; order Scleractinia; family Rhizangiidae; genus Siderastrea; species Siderastrea siderea. Next base: position 26,530,099 of record OZ034968.1, on the reverse strand, counting down.
TTTCTATCAGGTCCAGCGCCTGGGTTTGGACTCGCTTTAGGCAAATTAGGCGGTCAAGCCTTGAAAGGCATTACCGATAATGTACAACATTACCGACGACAACGAGGTGGGGGTTGGTGGCAAGATTTCAAACGCAATACCCGTCAAGGCTATAAAGAGACGCGAGATCTCATCAAACGAGACAAAGCCCTGCAACGTCTATTGACGGGTCGACCATGGTGAGGAGAAGAAGACGACGACGTCGTCAACGAGGCGGTTTTTTAAATCTATTGGTCCCCGCCATGGCAGGATTAGGGAAAGCCGTGGCCTTGGAAACGGATAAACGTATAAAACGCACGATTCAAAAAGCCAAACAACGGTATCGTCACCGATAAAGGATGCAACGTCTTCGACGTCAATTACCGTTTTTACGGTCCATGTTACAAGAAGCCAATGGTTTGAAACGTCAAGAGTTGTTACAACATGCCAATGCCGATCAAATCAATGCTGTGAGTGAATTGGTCTTGAACTTCTTAAAAAACAAGATTCCCGTCACCCCACCCATCCTAGCTAAACTTCAACCCTATAAAAAGGTGCTACGTGATTTGGGACGTCGTCAACATTCCGTGAAAAAACGTCGTCAGTGGTTGGTCCAACAAAAAGGACGCGGATTGTTTCAAGGACTTCACGAGGTGTTATGTCAATGTGCTCGACCGACCCGTTAACCCTGGCCACGTGGATCACTCTATTACAAGAGGCCAATCGGGCCACCGACAAGTGGAAAGACGAGTCTTCTTATTGGAAGCATAAATATCACCTGTTGTATCGAGAGTACCAACACATCTTAAAGGCCCGTCTTTGTGAGAGCTGTCGTGTTGTAGAAGACGGGGAACTTTGTCCCGACTGTAGTCAACCATGGACGAGGTCTACATGATTCCCCAAAAGGACTTGGAACAACTCATTCAATATTACAAAGGAGAACTGACCGAAAATGCTTTGTTGAACAAAGCCGCGACGCTCGCTGCCAAAAAACATGTGTTGTTAGCCAATCCCCAATTGCCTCCAGCCCTGGTCAATGCTCAAACTAAACCGTTGAGTCAAGAATTAACCAAGTTAACCAAACGCATTCGTCAATTTCCTGGAGGCGTGGGTGTAGGGGCGCCGGGTGGCCCACCAGGCGAAGAAGGTGAGGAAGAAGCCGGGGATTTGGTGACGGGACCCGTGGAACAATGGTTGAAGCGCATGATAAAAGGCAGCCCGTCGACCCCCAAACCACCCATTACCCCTGCAACCAAGAAAGGCAAAGGAGCAGCCACCACCAGTAAAATTCTCATTGTCAAGAAAGGGAGCCCATCCACAAGTCGAGGGGATACCCGGTCGCGTTTAGAAGCCATTCGACAACAGCGCAAGACCTTGGAAAAAAAGTTAGCCGAGAGTCGCAAAGGCAAAGCACCCGCCCGAGAAGTGGAACGATTGAAACCCTTACCTGGTTGGGAAGATTGGGCCCAAGGTAAAAAGTTACGAAGACGTTTGGATTACGACGACAGTGACTAAAAAAGATGCCCACAAAGAGGAGAAGGGGTATCAAGCGGAAACGCCGCCAATCGGGTGGGGCGGTGGATGTCCAAAAATGGATCGCCAAAACCGGCAAAGAATTTCATTGGCCTGGCTATCAGTACATGGGTCCTGGCACCCATTTAGCCAAACGTCTGAAACGTGGGGATCCCGGCATCAATCGCTTGGACCAGATTGCTAAACAACACGACATTGATTACAGCCGTGCCAAGAATTTGCAAGATAAATGGAAAGCCGATACGAAGATGATCCAAGCCATTGATCGATTACCCGGCAAGAAAACCAAGACGGAACGCGTGGTCAAAAAAATCATGCAAGCCAAGAAACGTTTAAAATTGTAATTGAATGGCACACCAAGCCGTACCATGTTGAGTAAACAATAAAAACAAATGAAAATGTCAATCACTGTCTCTTTTTTTTTTCCTCCAACCCTTTCATTCCTATGCAAACGTTCTGTCACAAGGGTACCTGGCTCTGGAAGCCCGTGGCTGCGCCCGTCGTCGCTCTTCTTTGGCCCTGAGCTCCGTCAATTCGTCAAAGTCGTTGTCGTTTTCTTGGTCTGTCGTGGGGCGGCGTTTCGTGCCGTGGCAGGTGCAGCGGCAGGTCTGTTTTTTTTTTTGGGAGGCATCGGGACAGGGCGGCGGTGCTGGCGCTGATGTTAGAGGGCGCTTGAACTCGTACCGCCAGTAGTCGCAACAAAAATCCAGGCCCTCGATAAACCACCCTGTGGTCAGCTGTGGGTAATGGCCCGGGGTCCAATGTTGCTTCACATAGGCGGCTCGTGCTGCCTGGGCTGCCTGTTTCAACCGTGCTCTCTCCTCTAATTCTTCTCCAAACTGTGTGACCCCCTGGTCGAGCACCCACTCCTTCTTCACTTCAGATAAAATTTCGTCCACTTGGAATGCTTCGAACTTTTCCAAAAGTTTCTCTAGACAAGAGGCCATGTTGAGAGGATCCACCCCGAGGTTCGATCTCTTTTATAGTGTCTCATTCGTTCCCCGCGAGGCCTGATGGGACTCACTTGGTGCCTTGCTTGGTGATTGGTTCATGCCCTTCTCCCACGTGACCTTTTTTTCTCTATAAAAAACGAGCACCGACCTCCAGCTAGTTCATCAGATCCTGACCTCTCGCCCGCCAAGACCAATTGGGTTTGCTAGGTCTCGATACCTCAGACTCTGAGAAAGAAGACACAAACCTGTTATGTCCTGAAGAGATGGAAGACAGCGAGGAAGATGACTTGTGCAATGACCTCCTCGATCATTTGGAACGCCAAGACGCGTTTCAAACAAACCTCCTTCAGCAAAGCGGTGGTGCCTTTGATGGTGCAGAGGGCGCCTTCGAGTTTGAGTTGGACAATTATGTCGATCGTAAGAGTAGCCGTCTGGGTGTTCGTGAACGTCATTTCAATACCCGTTTACGCCAACGGGGGAACTTAATTCCAGATGAAAACATTACTCAAGCACTTCAAGATGGTTTACGTCGAGCGGTGGATCAAGTGTTAACCACCACTCCCAACCTGCACGATCAAGATCGACTCTATTTTACCATCGGTTCCGACCGTCTCCACAATAATTTTCAAGGATGGGGATTACGTGCTGGTGAATGGCGTGAAGGAGGTGAACGTTTGGATGCTCTCTTCGATCGATTGGCCCAAGCCCTCAACAGCAACGAACAATTTGAAATGGACGATTCGTTTCAATTGTCCATCACCCAAGTCCATCATGCACCTCAGGGAACCGGACGAAAACGCAGTACCAAACCGGGCCACCCAACCCTTGAAGTGCTGACGGCGCGGTCACGGTCCGTTATCCGCATCCAAAATAGAGATGACCTCTGTTGTGCTCGGGCCCTCGTCACTGCTAAAGCTCGCCTAGACCAACACCCGAAATGGGAATCGATTCGACACGGTAGGAAAATCCAAAAAGAATTGGCTCTGTTGCTCCATCACGAAGCCAAGGTGCCCTTGGGTCCTTGCAGCTACGATGCCTTGACGGCCTTCAGTGCCGCCTCGTCCCTTGCCAATTACCAGATCATTCTGGTGGACGCCCATCGCTCGTTCCATATCACCACCTTTGGAGGCACCCAAGACAAACAATTGATCCTGTTGCACCACCAAGGCCATTATGATGTCATTAGCCGTTTGCCAGGGTTTTTCGGGTCCAGTTATGTATGTGCTCACTGTTGGAAACCCTATGACCACGAAGGTCTTCATCGATGCAACAAAAAACGACTTTGCGGAGCCTGTCGTCAAAAAGATTGCCCCGATTTCGAGGCAGCTTACCCAAGAGGCCTCAAAGCGACCCAACGTTGCCACACTTGTCATCGCGACTTTTTCGGAGACACTTGTTTCCAAACACATCTGGCTGTTGACCAGGCGGGCAAACCCACCACCAACCCACAGTCCACAGTGTGCTTTCTTCGCAGGCGATGCCCCTCCTGCCGAAAGCAGGAGGTAGGGGTAGAAAGAATTCAAAGGCATCAATGCTGGCACATAGATTGTCCTTCCTGCCATGAGTACGTGGACGCCCAGACTCATCTATGTTTTATTCAACGAGCCCCAAAGCCTCAAGAAGAGAAAAAGAAGAAGAGAAAGAAGAAACGTCAAGGGGGTCCTCGCGCCAAACGAGGGGCCGTGGCTGCGGGACTTCAAACCCCCAATGCCCCGGAGGAGGAGGAGCAAGAAGACGATGTGGACGACCTGCCACCCTTGCACGTGTTTTTTGACATTGAAGCCATGCAACCCCACCAACAACACATCGCTAATCTCATCGTGGCCGAAACCGAAGACGACGACGACCCCGTGCATTTCCCAGGCGAATATTGTACCAGAGATTTTCTCGAATGGTTGGATACCCTCACGTTGAACGACACCCGACAAGTCAATGTGCTGGCTCATAATTTCCAAGGGTACGATGGGTACTTTGTGGTTCATCAATACCATAGTGACAACCGGATCGTCGGACAGCTCCGGAACGGATGTAAACTCTTACAAGTCCAACACGATCGTATCCGTTTCATCGATTCTCTCAGTTTCTTCCAGATGCCTTTGTCGGCCTTTCCCAAAACCTTTGGATTGACAACATTGAAAAAAGGTTACTTCCCACACAAGTTCAACCTCCCCGAGCATCAAAACTACGTGGGCATCGTCCCAGCCCTCGATTACTACATGCCTGAAACCATGTCTCCCGAAGGCAAGCAAGCCTTGGAAAAGTGGCATCAAGAGCAACGCGATAAGGAGGTGGTCTTTGATTTCCAGAAAGAATTGGTCGCATACTGTGAATCAGATGTGCGTCTCTTGAAACAAGGATGTCTCACCTTCAAACGATTGTTTGAAGCTCAAGCGGGTTTCAACCCCTTCGATCAAATCACCATTGCTTCCGCCTGCAACCGGGATCTACGCATGAACCGGATGATCCCCAACAGCATTGCCAGTGAACCCGTCCGTGGTTGGAAGAACCGTATAAACCATTCCAACGTGGCCATCCAATGGCTAACCTGGTGTGCCCAACAACAGCCCCAGGACATTCAACACGCGGACAATGCCGGTGAGGTTCGCATCCCAGCCGTGGGGTTCGTGGATGGTTACTGCCACGACACCCAGACCGTGTACGAATTTCAAGGTTGTTTCACCCATGGATGTCCCACCTGCTATCCAAACCGCCACGAAAAACATGTGCGTCACTATGATCGAACCATGCAAGATGTCTACGAAACCTCGCAACACAAGGTCCAACAGCTTAGAGAACAAGGGTACACTGTGGTCCAAATATGGGGGTGCGAATGGAAACGTCTCAAAGAAACCAACCCAGAGATCCAATCCTTCGTCGACAACCTGGACTTTAACGACCCCCTCAACCCTCGTGACGCTTTCTGTGGAGGTCGTACCAATGCTATCAAGTTGTACCACCATGTCACTCCCAGCCAAAAGATCCATTACATTGATGTCACCTCCTTGTACCCTTGGGTCAACAAAACCTGTGTCTACCCCAAAGGTCATCCTGAATTCATTTCCCAACCGGGTCACACCGACATCAGCCTCTACTTTGGTCTCATCCAATGCAAAGTCCTCCCTCCACGTTCCTTGTACCATCCCGTACTGCCTTACCGCCATGAGAGCAAACTCACGTTTCCCCTCTGTGCCACCTGTGTCAAAGAAGAAATGGCAAAACCTCTTCTGGAGAGATCAGCTCAGTGCGACCACACCGACGAACAACGCATCCTGACCGGGACATGGTGCAGCCCGGAATTGTCTAAAGCGGTGGACTTAGGATACCAAGTCCAATACATCAACGAAGTCTGGAATTTTCGCGAGACCTGTGAAGGACTGTTCCGAGACTACGTCAACACTTGGTTGAAAATCAAGCAAGAAGCTAGTGGGTGGCCATCGTGGGTCGGAGACGACGAAACCAAGCGACTACAATACATCCAAGAGTACTTCGAACATGAAGGCATCCGGTTGGACTACAACAAGATCGAGAAGAATCCTGGTCTCCGGACCTTAGCCAAAATGATGCTCAATTCCATGTGGGGCAAGTTTGGACAACGGCTCAAAAAGACCCAAGTCCAAGAATTTGATGATCCCAAAGCCTTTCACAGTTTCCTAGATACCTCCACCTTGGACGTACGTCACGTCTCCGTGATGAATGACCAAATGGTAGAGGTACTCTACCAGTACCAAGAGGAAGACATCCCCGTCTCCCCAAACCTCAACATCTTTGTGGCTTCTTTCACTACCTGTTGGGCTCGACTCCGTCTCTATGCTGCGTTGGAACAATTGGGGGAACGGGTCTTGTACTATGACACCGACTCCGTGGTTTATCTGGAAGACGAGGGTCAATCCAACCCAGTCTTGGGGGATTACCTCGGCGAGTTCACCTCTGAATTAGACGCCGACGACTACATTGAAGAATTCGTGTCAGGTGGTCCCAAGAATTATGGCTATGTCACAAAGAAAGGCAAAGTGGAATGCAAAGTGAGGGGTTTTCGCCTCAACTGGGAAGGCAAAACCCAATTAAATTTCAACGTGATGCGTCAAAACGTCCTGGACGAAATCCAAAACCCTCAAAAGAAACCGCGTCAAACTCTAGTCACCAAAACGCATCAGATTGTGCGCGATCCCAAACACTACCAACTCTACACCTTTCCGGATTACAAGCGTTACCAGTTGGTGTACGACAAGAGAGTCCTTGATCCTGCCACCTTTCAAACCTACCCTTACGGATATCGAGCCGCCTGCCAAGACACACCTTCACCCTGTTGATGCGCGTGTGACCACACCCAAGGAAAAGGATTAAAAAGTCATTGATTTCAACATGGCGTCTTTTTTTATCTGATCTGAGCCCGCGATCCCCATTTTTCCCCCGACTGGTCAGCGGTTTCCCACCCTAGCCAGAGGGCTATTTACCTACGTCATGTAAGCGTCACGAAATGTCCTCTCTTTTCTGATCGGAGCCCGCGATCCCTTTATCCCTATGTATTCCCTACGTATTCCCTATGTATTACCCTATGTATTCCCTATGTATTCCCTATGTATTCCCTATGTATTCCCTATGTATTACCCTATGTATTCCCTATGTATTCCCTATGTCATTGTCCTCTCTTTTCTGATCTGAGCCCGCGATCCTTTCCAACAAGGGTCAGCGGTTTCCCAACAAAAATCACATCACCTCCATCCGCCATCTTCAATGAGCCCGCGATCCTTTTTCATCACTGGTCAGCGGTTTCCCACCCTAGCCAGAGGCCTATTTACCTACGTCATGTAAGCGTCACGAAATGTCCTCTCTTTTCTGATCGGAGCCCACGATCCTCCTGGTCTGCTGGTAGGTGAAATAACCATGCGCATGCGTCTTTTCAAGTAGTAGTATAGGGTCCAAATTAGCCTTAAATCGGGAGTTGTTTCTCCTCCAAAATGGCGTCCAAGATGGCGTCGAAAATCTAAGATGGTGAGCCTGGTGCAAAGGACACTTTCATCCCGGCTGCTACTATCAAGGCGATTACCAAGAAAAAAAATCAAGACCTTCAAGTGAAACAAAGAGCCCTTGATCGTTGGTTCCAACATCTCGATGACAATCTACCCAAAACCTCCTCCTCCTCCTCCTCACAAGATCTACCTGGTATTGATTTTCCTTCACTTCATTGGTGCAAACGAGACGATATTCGAGATCCCTGCCAGATTTGCGGACAAGTCTTACCCACCGATACCACCTGGAAATATCAACCCTGTCCCAGTTGTCTCGAAGCCGGTTGCAGCATCCCACCCGATGAAACTTGTTGCGGTCAATGTCCGCTCACCACTTAATTGTTGTTGTTGATCTGCTCATTAAACTTGTTCAAAACTTTAACTCTGTCTTGTTATTGAACTCTTATCCACTCCCCACAACTCAGCGGTCTTACCCCCAAAACCACGTGACCTTATGACGTCATCATACCTCACCCTAAATGACCTTTGACCTCTTCTCTCATTGGTCCATTCTCATGACCGTGATCACATGATAAAAAGGACTGGCCCTAGTCAATCATTGGTTTAAAAAGTTAGGGGGGTGGGTCTTTTTGATTCATTTACCCAGACCGACCATCCATACTACTTGGAGCAAAACCCTAACCCTATAATAAGAGAAAGACCATCCTGACCTTGTGGTACCATCAAAACATGGACGCATGCGCGTGTCTTGCTCGATGCTCGGTTATTTCACCTACTATTCACCAGGGGATCCCCGCGTCCCCTGCCCTGGCCCCGGCCCCAATCCCCCTATGGTCTGCGGGTTTTCCCTTCCTTAGCAACCACCCTAGCAACCCCCTCAACATCAAAACGAGGTAAACCACCCCTAGTGAGCGCACTTTACTACTCCCGTGTTTACACAATTCCTTTGAAATTTTAAATTTAATTTCATGGGCTTCCATAAGAAATTGTCTTTGGTGTTATTACAGATAACTAATTACGTCTATAGCTCTTAAAAAGTGTAAAAAAGAATGCGATAAACTTTAAATTATTCTGGTACAAGGTTTTTGTCCACTGGTTACTCAATTTCCTGATGGATTCCATCTTAATTTTTTTGCACGACCCCACAAGCCACTACAAGCTGTACAACGTTTACTTCATCATGCATAAATAAAAGCTGTACATGCCTATGTTTTCAACTCTTTGGAAAAGTTAAAACTTGCTAAAAACGACGTCTTGGGAGGACTGTTTTAAACTTTAATTTTCTCAAACGTGCAGATTATTATTTGTTATGAAATTGTTTCTCTTTGTCAGTTTTGTTTTTACTGTAACGCTTTAGTAAACAGCCGCATATTATAAGATATCACTTTTTGTCCGGCTGATATATTCTACTATTTGAACAGCGGTTACACCTGGGATAGAGTTTAATTTCGTCAAACAAAATTTGGTAACACAGATTGAAACAGTGAAGCGTCAACGAAGCTGTATTTGTAGGGTCTTTCAGCTGTAAAAACTAAGCAGAGAATAAAATAACAAAAGAGGTCACACCACGATCAAACTTGTATGTTTGTTTATTTTGTGGTAAAAAAGAAAACTCAAGCTTCTTTACAAGTCAAGCGGTATGCATTTGTGTTTGGTGCTTGCAGGTCTTGTGACGCCTTGTCTCTCGGTCATGCGTAGTGCCGAAGGTAGGAAACATCAGTTAGAACCTTTTCTAAAACAATTTTTTCGCCCTATTCACTTTTGACGAAAGAGGCTTTAATTTATTTATGTGTGTGTGTAAACACCAATCTAACGCCAAGAGCAACTTGAAGTTTTTTTTAAAAACAAAGTTCCTTTAAGCTTGATTCGCCTGCAGTTTTGATGAAAATTTCCTAAGAGTCCTCACCTCCGGAGGGCAATAGATCAAGCATTGTTGTGTAACTTCATGTTACGACCTCACAAAAACAGGTGAGTGTGATCCGTCGCTCGTTCAAACAAATTGTAAAATCAGCTGACACATCCGAAAAACGGTGGCCAAAATAAACAGCAGTTTCATAGAAGGTGAAATAATACTAATATAATCACCTATTTGTGGAGATAACTTCACAGCGGTCATTCCACAGGACACCGTAAAGTAACGCTAACTCTATTCAGACCGGGGGTGGGGGGGGGGGGCGATTGTGCCCTCACTGACTTTAGACTGTTTTAACTTTATCCTTAAGCAAGCTAAAACCATCACACTTGGTGACTTTTCCTGAAATTTATCTGGGAACAATTTGACATAGCAATTGCTTGTCCCTCAAGTTTGATGTTACCATGGCAACCACTTTTTGACATGCTTTTGTCAGAATTTTAAATTTTCACCTTTTCATTGAAAATGTGTAACTTTTCTGTAGTAGGTTGTACATTTTTATATCATTTTCGTGTTCTTTTATTGATTTTGTTTGTTTTTTGGTCAAAAAAGGGAAAAACAAGAAATCCGAGATGGCGGATCCAAGATGGCCGCCATTTTAGAACCTGGCGTAATTGTTACGTCATATGACGACATCAGTTTATGTTGCGGACCTCAAAGCAAACATTTTTGGACGTCTCATCTGCCTTCCAAGTTTCGTTTTCATAGCTTTAATATTCTCTGACTTAAGAGGTGAGGGCCGAATCAGCCCCCCCCCCCCCCGCCGGTCCCAGAAGACCAAAAAAAGCCCGGCCTGAACGGGTTAAAATCAAAAAATATCAATTTGGGCAGACTTTTAGCAAACCCTATTGGAAATTAAATCATAGCAATTAAGATCTTATTATTGTAAAACCAAAGAAAAAATGACGGAGAAAGCATAAAAAAACGGAAGCAACAGTTAATATTTAAAATTCTTCAACAGAGAATCTTGGAGTGGATGATCCAAATTTGTTTGAAGGCGACATGTACCTGACTCCAGAGCAGAGGGCCGCAGCGGAGGCCGGGATGGACGTGGATCAACCCATGAGTCGTGGCTCAGCAAGATGGGGACTGTGGAGGGGAGGGGTGTTCGTTTACACCATCCATGACAGTTTACGTGAGTTAAAAGCTGTTTAGTCTAAATAAACAAGCTTTAGGAAGCAAAATTTTAGTACTTGGCAACAGCAGGAGCCATCCCCCATTATGACATGGGAGCCAATCATGATATGGGTCATGGGCTCCTTGAAATAAACAGAGTTAATGCCAACTAATTGTTTTTTTTCTTAATGAACGCTTTTTATTTATTGATTTATGTTCACGTTAAGGTCCAAGCGGTTCTACTTGAACAAGGCATAGCGAAAACGCGGAGTTACCAAAACTACGCTTCACGAAATTGAGTTTACAGTTTTGTTCTTTCATTAAGTTAATTAGTATGTCCCTTACTTTCTTTTTCAGATATTCAAGTTTATTAATTTAATAAGAGACATAAAAAACCTTTTCCATTTCAGGGAGATATTCCCGCGCCATGGACGTGATACGTAGAGGTATAGAAATGTGGGCCTCAACAACTTGCATCAAGTTCCGACCGCGACAGCAGAATGAGAGGAGCTTTGCGTACTTTCAAGTGGGACGCGGGTAAGCAACTATAATGATGTATACAGGCGTGACGATGAAGTGGTCAGCGCTTTTCATTTACGATCAGAAGATCGCAGCACAGGTTTACCATTCTCTATTTGCGTGGTGTGCTCTGTGCATTAACAATAGTTATTTCGGTTACCAAAAAAGGGAAACTGACGGCGAAGTTTAGGGCTATTAAAGCTGATTAGCTAAGATAAAACTCATAAAATTGCTGCCACATTGTCAGATTGTTTTGCTTTGTTCTTGTGTTTTGTTTTGCAATTTAATGCTCGCGGAAGCCATGTTTTAAAAAAAAAATGGTTTGACTCACTAAAAATATCGCTTCTGCGAGCATTAAATCGTCAAACTTAACATAGAAAAAACAAGACAAAACAATATGGCAGCAATGTTATGAGTTTTTGTTATATTTCCTCCATTTTTAAAAGCCGTAAAATTTGCCTTTAGTTTAGCTAGTTTGATAAACCCCATTATATTAATTAGTGCACAGCACAGCGCAGAACAGCACAGCACAGCACAGCAACAAACAGATATAGAGTGGTAAGCCTGTGATCGTAGGCTCGGTAGTTCAAGGCCTAGCCTCTGCGTCACGTTGTGTCATTTCCTTACAACTTTCACAAGATGCGGGTACCGGCGACAGTGCCGTCCAAGGAGGGGTTGTACGGTTGACGCCCGATAACTCGAACCTTCCAGGGAAAACGAAGAAGGTTGGAGAAATCGGAGGAGTTGTGTTATCATTTTTGGCCCGTCTGTAATTACTTTGTGTTAAGGTGATTCCATCGAAAAAGAAGTAACATTTAAAATTTTCTAAAACTTGGTCCAGTTGGTAGTTATATTTAGAACCTTTCAAAAATGCAATAAAAAGTAGGTGTTACCGTGCTTGTTTTTTTCACAAAATGGATAGCCATTAATAGCAACTATACGATCCGCGAGGTTTTCCTGAGAAACCGTAGTAATCAGAAATGAGAACTAATTGCTTTAAAAAGTCATTGCTTGTATTGAAATATTGGAGCAGTTCAACAAAACAGACATTTATCTCGTATTGTATACTATTTTAGTTGAACAGGAATCAAGATTACGAAATAAATTAACAAATTTGCGGCGAGTGTACATACCCTGCTGTACCTAAAGAAGTGTTCTTTTCGGCATTTAAATAAAACTATCTCAAAGCAGAATCTTTAACTTTTCTCAAGATCGCAACATATTGTATTAGACCGTGTGCCATTTGAATTTATGTACTGAAAAAGATGGGGGTCACCCAGCTCGTTTAAGAGAAAACGACCATTTATTTCTCTGACACAGCTCAGCTTTCATAGAAAACCTATAAAGTTCCTAAGGTGCGCGCGCTCGTGCACGCGCTAATCACGCAAGAAATGATGCGCAGAAAGGATGCGTAATGCAATTGAATGGAATCACCTTAACTTGTCTTGTATGGCCGCTTTATCAGTCACTGGTGACAAGGTGATGCCTTTTTTGGGTTTTCCATTTTTAACAAATTTTAATAGTGAGGTGTACTAAGATAACCTTCAACGAAAGGGGTCATGTGAACATAAGAACATTTTTATCTCAACATGCACCTAAGAATATATGAAAAGTTAAGTCCATATATTCAGGAAAGATCCAGATCTTTTTAAACACATCTGTCAAAAATGTGATCCCGGTTTTCGCCCTTCATCATATATTGTCGTCGTTGTTTCAGATGCTCCTCGTGGATTGGTCAGTCGGGAAATCCACAAGCCATCAACTTGGCCAGCGGCTGCTGGACGCCAGGAATCGTAGCACACGAGATTGGTCAGTAGCTTATACTGAAGGCCTTGATCAAACGAATTCAACACCATCCCTGAACACTGTTTAATACAACTTTGTTGTAAGATGTTAAACGAAATTGTCAAACGAATTAAATACTATATGATAAGTGAAATGACGACTTGGATGTAAATGAAAAGAATGAAATAACGCTCTCAAGTCGAATACTAAGAAAAAATTCTGAGTCCTCCAAACGGGAGTCGAACCCGTGACCTTCCAGGTGCCGGTTGGATGCTCTCACTGAGCCACTGAGCTATGGGGCACTCGCTCACCACAAGTCCGGCTGTGATAGCAACAGGATCGTTGCTTGAGCGTAGGTTACATCATAGAGTAAAGATGCAAACTGTATCAATATGGCTACTATATTCAGGTGAAGAACAAATGAAAGCTGTCGAACAAACTAAGAGCTAAAGGAGGAACACGTGTAAAATATAAACTGACTTTCAAATACCATTAAATAGTTCTGCATCATCATGATAATACAACAAAAATATAACTTAAACAATAAAATGCACCGTGACAACGATTGTCACATTACCACGTTTGAGGTTAGGTAGCTTTAGCGCGAAAAGTGGATAGTTAAGCCGTTTAAATTCTTAAGTATTTGAGTTTTAAAATCCTGCGATGTGAGACGTCTTTTAATTTTTTGGGGGTTTATTTTTTTAGGTCACGCCCTTGGATTGTACCATGAACAGTCGCGACCTGACCGGGATGATTACGTAGTCATTTACAGACAAAATGTCATACCAAGTAAGAAAGATTGCGGCATACGTCTTTCTTTAAATTAATAAAACGGGAAAATAGTAAAAAAAAATGTTTAACAAGGGTGACTTAATAATCCTACGACTGACAAACCTTTGGAGGCCAACATTACTTTCCACCAATGGGTACTGGTAAATCTTTACAGTGCTACAAGGAATGCATGCCCTTGTCACTTGCACAAAGTTTTTTTTATCAGATTTTGACAACTTTTTGATGGCTTCCGCGTCATCTGATCGAGCAGTCAAATCCACGGGCCATGAAGGTAATCCTTTCACTCCCAGAGTCAGTTATGGTTCTAACTTCTGAGTCTGTGGACGAAATCCTATGGTGTGACCATATAAATGAAACCTCGCCAGCAGTACTTTCACATGGTACAATTTATATTTAAGTTGTTTCAAAATGAAATTTAAGATTTGTCTTGAATTTTAATTTTAGACACTCTTGGGAGTGAAGGGGGTATTAAGAGGCGTCGTGAGTGCAAAAATGAAACTTGACAACTCCTCCTCTCGCTGTTCTTTTATTTTAACTGGAGAGTTGACATGGAAGACAAGAAAACGTCGAGTAGGTTGCCTATTGTTCTTGGGACATTTACTAACAGTCGAGTTATTATCATAGGTCTGTAATATTGCCTGTTCAGCTTTAACTAAGCACATTTGATTGGTTAATGATTACGCACGTATTATTCCACTGGGAATACCTTCTGCTCATCGAAGTGCAGGGGGTGGAGCAACGAGACAACAGACATACCAGGCATTCCTTAAGCTTTTGTGTTGCGATATCACATTCAATTGCTTATTCAGCGTAGCGTCCTTCACATTTTTTTTCTTGCCCTGTCTGCATTTTCGTTAAATTTCTCTTAATCCCACGCACAAAATTTCTGTAAGTCAGGAAAGCGAGTCTTGTGAAGGCTACTTGGCCAATTTAGGCCCTTTCTTCTCTTATTCTGGGCTTTTCAAAGCACGCTCACATTCGAATTTGCTGCTTCGGTGGCTATGAAATATTAATGATGTCCAGGCATTCTGTGCGATGAGGTGTCAAAACGTGTAGAAAAGTTTGCCAAAAACTAATGCTTGAAAAGCTTTGTGGAAATCCCAACGGTATGGAATTCAGCACTGTAGGCCAGGAGGGTGTGAAACCTACTAAAATGCTGGAGTAGGCTTGAAAAGTACTAGTTAGCAACTAGAAATCCAAGTTGAACGAAAGATGGGAGCCGTATATTAGGCTATTTCCGAATTGTGCTGAGCCTCTGCACAGAGGCCTGGTGCACAGCCGTTCATATGAAAATCAGTTTTCTTTCACATGAAAGGCTGCGTACCAGGTCTCATCTCGAAAAAGAGGCTCGGGTCGGACAATTCGGACATGGCTTATTCACTGAGCTTACGGTAGCTAGGCATGCATACGTTTTCCGAGTTTGCATCGGCAATCCAGTAGGAATATTTGATTTCTTAACAACTTGAAAATTGATTAAAGCCACTTGACTATACATCGAAGTAAACCTCATTTAAGGGACAATTTGCAATCTTTTGCTCGTGCAGTTCGAGCAAAACTTTGCTTAGAATTTGGAAACTAAAACTTTCAATTTGTCCTCCCAGCTAACGTGAATTACTTGTCTATGAACATTATCAATTCAAATGGCATTAATTTTTAACGATAGCAGAAGAGTTATTTTTTAAAAATGTCTTACCTTGCAATCACTGTTTCTTAGTGTCAAATTTTATTTTTAATTTCAGACCAGTTATTTAACTTCAATAAATATCCACGGTCAACTATTGACTCGCTGGGAACTCCGTATGACTACGACAGTATCATGCACTATGCTCCAAAGGAATTCAGTCGGAATAACAGATACACCATTTTGCCAAGAAGACAGGGAGTACGATTTACGATAACTGTCGTAGAGCGGTTTTCAACTGAACGTGAAAAGAAGTTCGCGTTTGGTTTGGTTTTACTTTACTTCGCTCTGTGATTGGTTAAAAAACTTGCGTTACTTTCCCAACCAATCAGATCTAGAAGTAAAGCCAAACTCAGTTGTGCCGTTGTTGCATGCACGCGCGTTTTCCCGCGCTTGGAGCCATTTACTCATATTTGCTTCAACTTTTAATTGGTTGGTTGTGTTGTGTGTGACTATTTTGATTGGCCACAGTTATTGCTTTGGTTGTTTTTTTTTTCATTCAAAAAAGTGCATAAAAGCTTTGTTATGTCGTGGTAGTTTCTGGTCCTCATGGTATGTACAATAATCGGTGAATTTAATCTTAAATAACTTTAAAGCTGTCATGTAATAAGGCAATTTTCTATTGTTCAAACACCAGATAGTCTACTTTATAAACCAGATTGTTTACTGAATAAACCTTTTTGTTTTCTTTTGTCTACTTAACTTTATAGTCTAAGTCTCTGTTCTACTTTTCAACAGGTTAGGATCGGCAACAGAAGCTACCTGAGTAAGGTAGACATTATGCAGGTGAATATGATGTACAAGTGTAATGGGGGAGGAGGTGGCAACCCTTCCCCACCCCTGCCAGGTAAGAAAACACGAATTTATTGAAAGTTGTTTTTGGAGACCAAAATAAATTCTTGAAATCGTGATGACAGTCTGGGATGACTATTCAAACAACCTGCTTTAACACTTTGTCAGTTTCCATCACGTAAATTACCAAATTGACAAGGTTTTGTTTACATCATGATTGCCTTAGACCAAAGTTGCTTTCCTTAAGATGAAGCTGAAAGGGGTTACTGATTGTTATGCTTCAACTAGGCAAAAGTTAGACTTACATCAATGTAAACCTGGTAACAAAATCAAGAATGGCAGTTAACTTATCTGGTCACCCAGAACGTAATGAGTGGCATGCAAACTGAAACCGTTCTGTTGTTGTGTCTTGGGAAGATTGCTAACTTTTGAATGATCTCTTTGAGACCTCACTTGGGGTATGTCGAATATGAGAGATGGTTATCCTGGTAAGTCTTACCAGTGAGTGAGCCTCCCACCAGCTGGGGATCTTACACGTTCAATTTTCATTTGTATAGTTATCTCCTTTAATTTAGAGACGAGTGTCTCCAATTGGCACTTTCGTGCTAACTACATCAGTGACAGTGAATAAATTCAGTGAATAAATTCACTCATTCGTTGGTTGGTTGGTTGGTTCATTCTTTCCTTCGTTCGTTTGTTTGTTCGTTCGTTCGTCGTTTATGCACGCATGCTTGCGTGCGTGCGTTTGTTAGTCCTTCGCGATCGTTCGTTCATTCTTATCTCCCTTTCTTCCTCCTTTTCTTCCTTCCCTCTCCCTTGCATACTTACTTTCCTTCAATGATTGAATTTTTAGCCTGTCGTGCTATTTTAAAATTTGCGACATTTATTTTTAGGAGATTGTGAGGACACTGGTCGATATTGCGATTACCATGTCCCCCGAGGCGATTGTAAGACAATGGAAATCGTACAACAGAAATGTAGGAAGAGCTGTGGATTGTGCTAGGTGAAGGGAATGCAATAATCGTTAGTTATTCCACTGCTCATCTTCATTTTACCTTTATGCTCACTTTTAACGTCCCTCAATTAAAAGTAGGACGCCGAGCTCTTTTGTTGGAGTGACTTGTAATAAAATTAAAGTTTACTTCGTGATTTCTTGGCCTTTATTTTGACATACCGCTGTCTTCTTCTGATTGTGATAGCGCACGCTTTTTCTGTTTCCAAAAATTTTCATGTAACTGTTTTTCGTTGCAGAACAAAGGGCAAGATAGACCAAGCCTTGTAAAACAGTGCTTAACAGTGCATATGTTGCAAAAATACAAGTCAAAACTTGCATGCCTGTCAGGAAAATGTTACGATTTCCTCTTGTTTCTTCCTGATTGCCTTTCCTCACCATGCTCATTTGCTCCAAACCTGGTTTGTTGAAACTCCCACAAGCGACCACTCAACGGCCCCATGTTTGCTCTCATTTCGGTGCGTCAGTTGAAATTCCAAAATGCTATCTCGTATAATTAAGGTAAAGTCGCACACGAGCCAAGAAGGCCCACACGGCCAGAGCTTAACTGGGTTTCTATAGCATGAAACAACTGAGAGTAATGCTACTCCCCCCCCCCCCTGGATGAGATGGTTACCCCCTGGGTGGAGAGAGACAACGTAAGGTGAAGTTTCTTGTCCAACTGAAACAACACGATGGCAGGGACTGGCCCTCGAACCGCCGAACTTACTTCAGATCTGAAGTCCAACACGCTAACCACTACACCACCGCGCCCCCTACAAGATCGCATAATTAAGTCATAAAAAAAAAACTATTAATTAAATCGAACTGGTTGGGTGTCACCGTTGGCTGATTTGATGTGATGAGGGTTTTAAGCGCAAAAAGTGCACTTGCGGAAAAGCGGGAAAGCGCGCGGAGACTTCGTTTGATTTCGGGGTTATCAATACCATCTCAGGGCAACCAAAATTGAAGAATCTCACTTGAGGGGAGAGAGTTACTCTCTGTAGGTGCCAGACTCTAAACACAGGAGGACGAAAAACGTGACTTCTGGTACAATCAAGCTGTAATTTACGAAACGTAAACAACGTTAACGCAACGCTTCTTTTAGAGATGTGTAAAAACTGTAGTGTTTTGAAAGAACATTCTGTTATAACTAATAAGTATTAACAACAACAACAACACGTATAACCTGAAACTCGAGAGATCATCAAGAATATTTATAATTAAAACGCGACAGTAAGGCAAAAGCAATCTTAGTAAGACGCTAAAAATTAGCAATAAACAGATTGTTTAATTTATGTTCAAAATCGTAAACAAGCGAGGAAAAATCTCAGC
Organism: Siderastrea siderea; assembly: GCA_964030785.1. Taxonomy (NCBI): domain Eukaryota; kingdom Metazoa; phylum Cnidaria; class Anthozoa; order Scleractinia; family Rhizangiidae; genus Siderastrea; species Siderastrea siderea. The sequence goes on along the minus strand of OZ034968.1, from coordinate 26,511,702 downwards.
GAGCAAGATAATGTTAAAAGTAAAACAAGCTACGTGCAGAAAAGTAACTTTTATTCTGAGAAAGATAATATCAGTGATTCTTCATGATTTAAGAAAAAAATGCAGATTAACATTCAAGGGTAATCGTTCCTATAACATCAACTACCCAATTATTCTAAGATTACTCATTTATTATGGCTACTCAACTCCGGTGAATTAATTTTCCTCTTCAATTTGATTGGATCCACAAGAAGGACAAAGTCTATTGACTCTTGGGATTTGATTATATCTAGTAGTAGGGTGTCCGTGATAGCCGGGGGGGCGCTCCTAACAGCGATGTGGTGCGTGTTCGTAATAGCAGTGGGGTCTTCATAATAGCAAAGGTGGTGTTCGTAACAGCATTGGCGTGTTCAAAATAGCAGCGGGGTGTTCACAATAGCCGTGGGGTGTCGATAATAGCAGCGGGGGGTTCGTAATAGCAGTTGGGTTTTCGTAATAGCAGTGGGGTGTCCGTAATAACAAGGGGGTGTTCGTCATAGCAGTGGGGTGTCGACTGTATACAGCTACTTCAATTGACGTCGGATTTTAAAGCCTCTAGCTTACGTTACAAAACCGCAAAATAGTTTGGGTAGTTTAAAATCTTTTAAGATGTGGCTGTCATTTCACTGCTGTCACTGCCACAGTGGATGAAAGCTGCATAAACGCTTGTCTATGTGATCTGTTTTCTGTAGCGGTGAGCCATGGCCAGGTTGAGGAAATTTTATTAATAAATTACCCGTAACACCTTGTGGACTGAACGCATCTCGGGCTTTCGGACAATGTTAATTGAAATAGCTGTATATGTAAAATATATAACTAGCAGTAACCAATGGTTGACGGGGAAGTGCGGGTGGAGATGTGGGTTGGGAGATGCGATACACGTTGAGAACCGCTGTTTAGTAATTGAATAGTAGGTGTATAAATTGTTGTTGTTGTTCTGTAGCATGAAATGGCGAATTTAGGCCCACTATCAACAGAAGAAATCATAGCCTGCGAACGCAGACGTGTTTCCGGCCGTCGTCAGCTCTCGGCCGAAGATAACGTCTGCGGGACCCAGCTGGAAAAAGTTTTCTGTGACGTAGCGACTTTTGTTTTCTCGCTGAAACTCGAGTGCTCCCCGCCCGCCTACTAAAGTGCTAATTAAGTTTATTCACCAGAAGTGAATTTTCTTACAACGCTGGCTTCGAAAATAAATTCTACGGCGCAATAATTCAGTGGTTGTATAGAGCAGTTCTTTAATTTGAATTTTTCTTTTCATTATTGTTTTTCTATTGTAAAAGCTATTGTATTGGATCTCAAGCAAATAGAGCATAAGATTTCCTTAATATCTCATTACGGGGAATTTTTGTGACTTTTTCAAATCGAAAAAATTAGGCGCAAATAAAGAAAGACGCTTGTTTGCATTAAGAAAACTTCAACAGATTTGGTGAAGATTCAGTGTCGCAAAATTTCTTCTTGAAACTGTACACAGGAAAAAATCCCATGCTTTGCTTTTATTAAGTCCAACGATAGTGACAGGGCAAATTTACACCATTAAGTTTAAACAACAGCATCATCTTTTTTTTCTCAAATTTTTTGACATTTGCAGAACCTGTTGAACACTAAATTGATTTCATACAAAAAGATGTTAAAAAGTTCAATTTTTTATTGGAGAGAAAAGTTAAGTCTTTCAGAAAAGGTAAATGTAGGCCTTTTTTGAATTTGAACCTAAGATAAATTATTAACATGTAGCCAGCTTTGCTTCCCCTGACATAACTGTATAGCTATATCAGTGATAGAGTCTGCAATTAGTGGTTGAAGTCCAGAATCATTTCATTTGCTCTTTGATGAAATTTTTGGCATTGTCAGCCCCTCTTGTTCCCAGTTCCCAAACAGCCTGTGGTGCTTGTTCCAGTCCACTGAATGCTCTCTGTACTCCACTGTTCCAGGAATGTCTCACTTTTGTTTGAGTTGGCATCTGACAGAGGAAAACAGTTTAGAAGAATTTAAAAGGAGGGATTTCTACTGTCTAGTTTACTTTAAAACAGTTTGAGAGAGTTTCACATTTTGAAACCTTTTGAAGACCCTGTCCATTACAATCCTTTTTGACCCTTTTAAGAAATGCTCTAAAACCCCTGGCGACTCATTAAAGTCTTCTCGAAATTCACTAGAGTGATTTCACAAACCCCGATTCTCATATGCTAATAAGAATCATTAAATGCTAATACAAAGAACAATAAAGGAAGCACATGTAAGCATGCACCAAAGTTAAACCATTCTTTCAAATTTTAAATTGCATACATGCTGGTGCGTGATAGCTGAATGGTTTGCATGGACAAGAGACAATGGTAACAAAAGAATGTGATTTTAAAACTCTTTTTTATAGGGAAATGATCTTTCCTAACAGCTCATTACACAATGCTTACGAGAACTAGAGTAAGAGCCGGCTTTGTAAAAATATACGTTTACTACTCAATATCAGGAAATGACAGATTACAGTTTACTGACAAGTATCACAACATTCTCAAACGGGGACAACTTTCTTTTTAGAAATTAACGCAGGTTAAACATTTCAAAATGTCCGTACATAAACATACAACTTCCCCGTTCTTTGTTGCTTCAGTTCCTGTTGTCCATTAGTTGAGCAAACCATTCAGCTGATTCAGAATCTACACACCAGCACATGTACACCAGCTTGTGCGCAATTAAGGATTCGAAACAACTGTTTCAACTTTGGTGCGTGCGTTCTTTATTCTTCTTCGTATTAGCATTTAATGATACTTATTAGCATATAAGAATCGGGGTTTGTGAAATCACTCTTTGACTACTATTGTGTTACAAAAAATTTGGAAACCTTTACAAACAAAGTTTCAGCACACTTTTTTCAGCAAGACAAAGTGATAAGGAATATTGCCACACTGAAGCTGATTAGAACGGATGAAGGGCCATTACTGGCGATCTAAAGCATTTTGCCAGGTTTCGGCCAGATACAAAAATTTTATGGTCTGTACGCCATTTTAATTTTATCTTCTGTAAGTTAATTAAAATTTAGTATAATGATTCAGTTTTTGTAGTATCATCATCAATGACTGAGATCTGAAGGCATGAGACTCAAACAATGTGTGGCAGATGTTTAATAGGCACAAAGACAACATGTGTGTTGTTGACATTATGATGATATGCTGCTTTGTTTTGTCATTCTTTGGAAGGGGGGGGGGGGGGTGCATGTGTAGGCATCTGAAAGGTTAACAGATAAGATTCCAAATACCCTGGTTTTGTCAACTTGATGAGGTGGTGAGCTTACATGTCCCAGTGACCAAAAGAGCTACAAGTATGCTAGAGGGGACTCTGATCCCAGGTGGGTCTAACCTTGCTGGACTGGTCGAAGGCTAGAGACCTGGCAAGGGAGAACCACTGGTTCTCGAAGATGGGGTTAGGCGTCAGGCTAATCAAGTGGCCCCAAGAAAACGGCAGTGATTGGAGAAACCATCCGCAGTCAGAAATCTGACACATCAAATCTTGAGGGCATTGTAGCACCTCGTATGATGCAGCCAGGCTGAAACCAACTTGAGGGAACCCAGAATAATAGGTTTATCATTACCTTCACCATTCCTTCTGATTTCTCGTTGATTTTTTTTTTCAAGTCAATCAATAAATCGCAAATTTCTAGGCCTAGGTCTGTTCCGAAAATGTCCAGGATTTAGTTCTTAAAAACGCAGTTAATACCATTTCTTCTGTAAGATAATTAAAATTTAGCATGATTGTTCAGCATTTATAGTAAGATCACGAGGAGGTACAACGTAAGATTGGTTTTAAGTTACACCTTATAAGCTTACGTGTTGCACCACAGTGTCCCAAACATACAAAGTCATGATAATACTGTAAACACATACCTCTGGCAAACTAACGGGGATGTTTTCACGAGTTTTACTGTCCAGCAACGATATCTGCTTGATAGTATCATCTTGTGAACTTAGTAACTCTGAAAAGCCATACAATGCAAAACCGCCGATGGTCAACTTGCCAGCGACCTTCGCTAATGTTACCGCCATGTTGGTGAGTTGATGGACCGAGGGGGTAGGGGTAGGGAATAATATACTACAACATATAGATTACAATGTACTTCCACATCCTTCTACATAAAAAAACTTATTGTACATTTCAATCGACAAATTATGAAACTGGTTTTCTTCTATTTCTCGTTATGCTAAGTTTTTACGGGATAATCGCACAGAAAAACGAAGATTGTCCAAAGCAAATTCAGCTGTACCCCACATAGAAGCCTATTTGGCTCCTTAGCAGCCAAGCCTTATCCACTTTTCAATATGGCGGACGAGGTGATAGAGAATGAAACTTGTAAAATTTTGAGGATGGTCTTACCTGATGAAAAGATCAGAGAAGTTGAGGCACTGCTTCGAGAGGTGAACATATCGCTATAGGTTTCAAACGTACACATGTCTCGATTTTTGGTGCTTCAATGAAAATGACGAATGTTAAACTTAACAGAGAGTTGACCGATCTAAGTGAACTGATATCCCGGGCGGGGGGGGGGGGGGGGGGGAGGGGCTCTCCCTTAATTGGACTAAACGGGTATATGCCGCTCAGCAGGGTATGGTTTCCAGGGTCTTGCGTCTTAAACAGGGTATACAATTTCAATATTTAGCGTCTTGAACAGGGTGTCTTTCTGGACTGGAAGCCTTGAACCCTACATGTGGTTACCAGCAATTCTTAAAATCTAATTCTATGTTGTCATTTATAGAAAAAATACTTTCTGTATGAAAAAAAAAAAAACAGGGCAGACAAAAGACACAGAACACAAGCAAAATATAGAGGTCTTCTGTCTTAAACAGGGTAGCGAAATGAACATATTTTATCTTAAACAGGGTCAGGGTTTGAAGGCCTCGGCGGCACACCCCCACCCAAACTTCCCTTAAGTGCCTCCCCCAGGGCTGATATGTTCTTGTCAACAGAGTATATTATATGTTTATTTAACAGGGTAATTTAGAACAGCTTTTGGATGAAAAATACACTGAGTGGTTAAATAGCCAGTCCAATATAAAGTCGTGTGACCAAAAGGAGGAAATTGCTGCAGTTTTTGAGAAGTTAATTCAATGCATTGAACCAGTCATCTCAGATGGAGAGGGTAGGCTAAGAAAAATTTTTTGTTACTGATTTTTTGGTTATTTGATATTGTCTCTGTAGAAAAGCTTTGGCAACTGAAAAGGCTGTCAAACGTTTTAGAATACAGGGCTACACTTACAGTGTAAAGGGGTCTTTTCACAGTGGCCGGACATGTTGGAGGCACAAAACAATTAAAACTATTTGCAGAAAAACAGAACTCATTTCCCAAAGGAGAAACATTTTATTGTTTTTTGTGCGGATATGGCCAGCTGCTATGCATCCTATTGAAAGACGTAAATGCTTATTTCTATATACTCATGTAGCTCATAACACAATTGTAAATGAGGTGGATTAACCCCTTAAGTGCCAATATCCACATGCATATTCTCCTCAGTGTTCTCCATATATTTCTTATATTGCTAGCTGGTAGAATTTGATTTAACATCAAAACATTTCATGTCTGATAATCATTTCCTTTACTCTCTGATGACCTATATATCTGATCAACTAGTAATACTGTTAGGAGAATTTAGAGGGTTTTTTCTCCATTTTCTATTTTAAGTGCAGAGACACTAATTTAAATTTGCATCAAGAATATTTAGACGCTTGTCACTTCTGGGGTGTAAAGGGCTAAAGTGGCCCTGCATTCTGTTACAGTACTCCAGCAGGGTAAAGGGTACTTTCTGTCCATATTTTGCCGTCAATAAGTCAGTTGATAAATGAATCCAATCCAATCCAATCCACATCAACGAATCAATCAATTTATTTGTGAAACGAACATGAATTATGATCTCAAAGAATTTTGTTGTTTTCATTTACAGGTTGGGATAAAGAAGAAATCATAAAGTATAAAAAGCAAGCTTACATTGTCATGAAAATTTGTCAAGTTTTATTGACTACATTGTTCAAGGATGGTAATAAATTAGAAATGGGAAGTGAAGTGCCTTTACCAGTAAGTTTCATGAACTTAGTTAAAAAGGGTGGGGGGGGGGGGGGCTGAGGCTGTGTAAACAAGTTTATTTTAAATACAAAGTTTGAGGAAAACCACCCTGATCTCAAAAAATTGATCCTTGTAACTTAATATGGCTTTTTTAAGTACCGGTAACTAAAATCTGTTTATTCAAAAACTCTTTCTAATTGACTCAGGACATTTCAAACTCTGCATAACCATAATATGAGCAAAATTACAATTGTACAATCATCCACATTTTAGATACTGGAAATTTTCAATACTGGAAAATATTTACAAAGTGGTAATAAGGTAAAGCTTGAAAAATGCAGTGAAGTTTTAGAGATTTTTAAAATGTTATTTGTTATTTTAATTCACTAGGATCAATAAGTTGAAATAGAGACTAATCATGTTTTAATGAACATTGTAGTGCTGTATTGATTTTTTTCTTACATCAGACTGCTAGGAAGTTTGTAATGAAAAGAATAGCCTGCCGTTTGGTTGCATTATGTGCTGCGAACACAGAGGAACACCCTTGGGCAAGTCCATTGTCTAGGACAGCAGCTCATGGTTAGTGAGAGAATTTAACTGAATTGTTTTAAAGTTGTCAAAGTACAGCAGCCCTCGAAATTAATTTTTTTCCCAGGAGCAATTCTGCTCCCAGGTCCAAAATTTTAGGAGTAAACTTGGTGTATCAATGAGCAGAAAAAGTATTTTAATTATTATGAATATGGGCCAGAAGTTGAAGGAGCAAATGTCCTCGAACCAGTCGCAAGTTGCACATTTGTGACCGTAAATTTTGAGCCCTGAAGTACAGTGTAGGTGTTGACAATTGAAATTAATATATCAGAATTTTGTGCAAAAAAAAAAAAGAAAAGAAAAAAAAACCTTCCAAGCTGGTCTCAGTTTTTGAAGGTACTGTGAATTGTGCATGCAATGAAGATTTTTTGCCAGTAGGTTTATTTACTTTATAAAGATTTCACCATGGCATTGGCTGGTTCAAACACTATCGCTGTTGCTACTGAACAGCAAGTGCGAGATTCAGTTGATTTTGCTTCCAGGTGAAAAAAAAACAAAGAAAAAATACATTCAAACAAAATGAAAACAGACCAGCATTTAGAACACATAATCACAATGCATGCAAAAACTGGCAAGTGTTGAGTGTTTTTCATAAAAAAAAAAGTTTTGTCCCAAAATTGTGACAAAGTGCAGGCCATTTCTTTTTGTTTTAGAGTTACTCTCAATAATCTGTGAGCACAGTCAGTGTTCATCCATCTGTGAACTCTTCAATGGCTGTATTGAGGCAAATTCTGGTTCAGAGGATACATCAGAAGAGAAATTTAACACATTGTTTCCCTTGGGACTGTTCAGACACATTCTTGATCATTTGAGACCTCGTCTACTAAAAGACACCTGGAAGCAATCCCCACTTGCCTGTCATGTATTGGTGTGGTGTACCATGCAGGTGAAGGTAAGAAGATCAGAGCAAAGAGGGCTCAAAAGTACAGTTCTATGCTATCACAGCACTGCAATGACATTGTAGAACTAGCTTGTAAGCTGGTACTTATTGGCCTAAGGTCACGAACGTTGTAATCTTGTATTTGATAATAAGGGGTATAGAATGGTTAATCCAAGACTTTGTGAGATGCTGAGTCCCTTGTTTTAAAATTTGAGACTGAAACTTTACATTCAAAACAATTTCTGAGCCCAAGACTTAAATTGTGTCAAACAATCCAAGCCCAAGATTGGCTCAGTTTGGGTACAGGAGATTATAACAGGAAACATTCAAAAAAAAAAAGAAAAAAAAACAAATATATATATTATATATATTCAATCTGCTAATGTGTAGAATGGTTTTCAGAGAGCGCTCAACTTTTCAGGCGCAGTAAATATTATAACGAAAATTATTCCAGGCTTCAGTTGTATTTCATCGCTTTATTGCTACAGCTCTGTTTCATATGGCCAAAGGATGACCACACCCTTCAGGCAATATTGGCGAATGACCGTTAAATTCGAATGCTGGCGTCTATATACAGATGGTTGCTAGGTAGTTGTGTTATGTTATTCTAAAGTTCTTAAGGACATATCTATTACGATGAGGGCATGAACTCGCTAATTCGTTTCGCTTATTTAGGGTACATAGATCTTTTCTACCGATTATTACAAACTTTTCGTTTAGACACAGATTACATTTCTTGCTAACATTATTATTTACATTTGCTAACATTATTATTAACATTATATATATATACATATATATATATGTACATAATTCAGGTGATTTTCACCAGTGAAGCCAAGAGAGTGCTCTACCGTAAAGGAGCTGATATACTAGTAGATGGACAACTCAATGAGGGCACATGGATTTTAATACAAATCTGTTTCGTAGACCAACACGGAGTTGGTCCACTCATCAGTTAATCTCCATATACACTGAAGTATTGTTAAGGTTTACATCAGCAATATGTTCGCGTGACAAGAAACCGTTTTTTTAAAAAGCCGCAAATTTAAATTTTAAGCGCGCGCGTAAGGAACCGTAGAAATTAAAAATTATACTTGCGCGCGCGTAAATGTCCGCTCGATGTCTGACTAATTATTGTACTTAAGAATGTATGTAGCATTGAGTTGTCCATCTACTGGTATATCAGCTCCTTTACGGTAGAGCACTCTCTTGGCTTCACTGGTGAAAATCACCTGAATTATATATATATATATATATATATATATATATATATATATAAAACAGTTAATGGTTGCCTCAGGCCAACAAAGAATGCCACTGCGTCAGGAGGATCAAAGATTCACAGTCCAAGCCTCACTGCATGGAATTAAAACTCGTTGAAGGAAAGCGAGGACGGACAACTTCTGACGATTAAAAAGTTAAAAAATTTAATAAAAACGTTTCGGTCAGTAGACCTTCATCAGTTACATGAAAAATTGAACTTATCAAATCAACCTTAAATAAGATTACAGAACAAAACAAGACGCAAAATACAATTCAACGCTATGAGTTACGTAACCGGCGTGATTATAACAATACTAAAACAAGGATAAGTGACGCTAACATTCAAAAATAAAAACAATATAGTACAACGATTATATAACGAAAAAAGGAAAACTAAACAATACTAACAATTAAACGTAATTACAAGGTGTAGATACAGGTACAACACTAGATAAATGAACGATACAAGGCAAAAATATAACAAAAGACCGGAAATACGCTGCTATAAAAATATAAATAACAAAAGATGACAGATAAGACTAAAAACTAAAAACTACTAATTCAAAAAAGATGACATTTGCAAAGCGGCAAAAGAAAGGGCAGTCAAAAGGAAAGCAACCTACGTTTACGCAAACATGGATCATACCAAAATCCCAAATCGAGGCCTCTGGAACCCCAAAGGGCCGATAGACAACAAAATCCCTGGAGGGGCCCTTAAACAATAATGACCGTAATAAGTTCCCCGGACAGGGCCTTTGAGTATACCCAACACCTAAGAGGCTAACAAAATCCAAGAAAAAGGCCTTTGAACGGCCATATATCGCAAACAAAGAATCGCAAAAAAGAAAATTAATTATAACAAATTCTTATCCTTCACTTATCCTTGTTTTAGTATTGTTATAATCACGCCGGTCACGTAACTCATAGCGTTGAATTGTATTTTGCGTCTTGTTTTGTTCTGTAATCTTATTTAAGGTTGATTTGATAAGTTCAATTTTTCATGTAACTGATGAAGGTCTACTGACCGAAACGTTTTTATTAAATTTTTTAACTTTTTAATCGTCAGAAGTTGTCCGTCCTCGCTTTCCTTCAACGAGTATATATATATATATATGGCGGTATTCGGGATGGGAGCTGAAAATGGGAACGGGAAGCGGGAATTTCAATTGAGACCGGGAGCGGGATTCTGTGTTATTAAGGGTCGGGATGCAAGAATCGCAAGGGGAAAGTAGCGGGATACGGTATTTTAATTTTTACGAGACTGCATGATTTGACCAGCTCAGGCTGATAGAAATGGATCGTTGTGAATGAAGTGTGTCGGCTTTCAAGTAATGAATTGATTAAGGAAGAGTAGCCTGCATGTCAAGCTGTTATGAGTCCTTTTGTGATGTTTTGTGTTGATTTCGGAGAGAGGTATCAAGTCACATGCCGTGTTGCATTTCTTGGCCTCGTCTGCGTTCTTAACTTTTCCGACCCTTTCCGATTGAGCGTTTGTTGGAGCAGCTATGATCAGCTATGGTTAGTCTAGTCACGCAACAGTTTTTGGCCGTTGCCAAAAACGAGGAATTTGGCATCATAAATTTTGTTGCTATATATTACGAAAAGAGTGCGAGCAGGAATGCCTCTCTTTGAAAAAAAAAACATTTCCAAGAAGAAATTTACTGAAAGCGAGTGAAAGCTTCAAAATAAACTGTGAGTTAGGTGAGTCCACTTTTATAAATCTTTTCTTGCATTTCATTTTTGCATACCTCATAACTGTACCGATCTTGCATGACCTTTGTGCCCCTAGCCTTGTCTAAGGATGCAAGCTATTTATATACAGCTAGATTTACATAGAGAAACATTGTGGAAAAAACGTTTGTCTCTAAGGACACGCCGACCTTCAGATCAAATCCAAGGCGCGCTTACCACCCCACAACTTGAACAACCACCATTTCACTTACATACTCAGTAGGTTGTCTTCCAAAAAAAAAGGAAGGACCGAGAATAGGCAGAATATCGTAGCAAACAATCTTTGTCAATTTTTACCTTTCACTCATACCTGGACAAGAAAACGGTAAAACAGGTCTAGAACAGAAGAACACAAACGAAAAACTTTTTACTGTCATTTATAGTGGTGATGTTTAATTTTAGATCGACCATAAAGACGTGTTTACTTGTCGTCTATCCATTGAATAAACGTATGTGAGGTTTTCAGCATGAAAGTAGAAAACTATTTAAAAATTTAAGCGGGATCGGGATTTCGACGTAAAGAAGGGCAGGATGGCAGGATTAACAGGAAAAAATAGGAGGGATGGCGGGATCTGAGAACCCTATTGTGGACCCTCTGAATAAAATATAAAAATACAATACAATATAGCATCCTACGTGCCAGAGATAATGGCCTTAAATTCATCTAATGAATCAGGAATTAGAGATAAGGGTACACTGTTCCAAGTTCTTAATAGCTCTAGGGTAAAAAGAGTATTTATAAGTATCATTCAGTGTGGCAAGTTGGTGAAATGGTGCACAATTAGGAGATCTTGAAGCTCTTGTATTGTGAGATATTTCAGGTGGTAGGGAAATACCAACAAGCCCTTTATAGATCTTGTAAAACCTGAACACTTGGTTGATCAATCTACAGTATTCCAAGGACTCCCATCCCAGTGCTTTATCATTGGTGAGACGTAGCTGTAACAGGAATAATCGTTATAGACAAATCTGGCCGCATGAGAACCTTACCAAAAATTGCTGAGATGCAAGCTAATTTTTAAGGAGTTTTCAAGTCCTTATGAGTTTCTGATACAGCTTATTCCAAAATGGCAGAAAATACATTACTCTTTTGTCTCATTGTTAACTGGTCCTTGTTGCCTTGATCCCATCTCCAGAATTCAAAGGAATATTTGGCTTAAAACGAGGCAACAAGGGCCAGTTAACATGGAGACAGAAGAATAACGTATTTTCCGCCATTTTGGAGTAAGGACTGTATTAACAGGCATCTTTTTTAAGGCACTAAGTGTTTGTTGTTTAACAGCATCCATATGTTGGCGATCATTTTCCCAAACTGATGTCTCCTTTGCTGCTTCTTATAGACGATTATGAGGTATGATGCGTAGTGTCAACCTTAAAGGCCAGTTCAGTTTACACAAATTATGCAGTTATTGAATGTGATTTTGTTCCACTGTCCAATGCAACTTTTGTCATAAGACTGTAAACTGGTGGCGATTTCATGGCAATTTCGCCATGACTCCGATGTGATATTTGCTGCAATTTCCCCCAAATCACCACCAAGTTGCATCTGATTCAATTTTTCAAACAAGGTCAAACTTGACCTTCTTACCTTACCTTCTTCCATCAAATTTTGAACATGTCCGAAACCTCTGTATTATCATGGCGACATATTTCACTGAAATTGCTGCCAGTTTACACTTGCGATTTTCATTGCAATCTCGAAAGCAACAAAAAAATTGCTGCGTAAAGTGGAACAATAATCATTGCACTTCATATGCACATGGAAACCGGCTTTTGTGTGATCTTGTAACTGCTTTTCATGACATTTTTCATTCAGTGTTGACAATCACTTTTTTTTACATTTTCTGCATCTGACAGTTTGAAAACAAAGTGTTGGGGTTGAAATGTTTAAAGCATGTTGTTGATAACATGGTAAGTTGCACTGTTTTCTGTAGTAAAATGGACCACTTTAAAACTGGCTGTCATCAAAATAATGTTAATTTTAGTATTGACTTGTACCGGTAATACCTTTTTTAAATCTTGGTTTCAGAATTCAGCTGAACTACAGTGGTATGGAAGAGCTGATGTTCTCTTTGAGGTGAATTGTTTTTGTGCACAGTGAGGATAGTTAAATTTTTCTTTCTTAAAAAGAATGAATATTGCTCATATGGCAGTAATATATACATAATTATAATAATATATTTACATATAGCGATTGGAAGGAAGACTTTTTTCCATTATGTTATCGATTTTCTGTCGGTGAGCAGCCAAGACATGTCCCTATTGCTGATTTACTTTTCTGTTTCATATTCAATCTTGATTTAATATTGAAACCCCTTGCAAACATTGTGTGACAAACACGATTACAGTTTAATGATCATTAATAATAACTAATACCAGCACTAACACTTTCAAGTTGCTTTTTGATGCTCATTTTCTTGACTGACTTCAGGTTTTATTTTTGGTATGTTTGGTATTACTGCACAAGTACATATACATGTATACTTACACACGTACAGTACATATATATACTTGCACACGTACATATATATACAGCTTATTCGATGGCTTAACATATAATACGTGCGGATATTTTGCGAGTTGGAAGGAAGGAAAAATCACGTCAAAATTTGGTTTTTTGCAGTCCTTCGGCCAGAAAACCTGTGAAACCTGGATTTTGCAGTGCAATACATAATTTTACTATGTAATACCGTGGCATATTTTGTGCGTTCTCTTGACCTTATATGGTAAAATGGCGCAAGAGTGGAATAATAAATACTTATATTTTGTTTTGTACTGCACACGGTAACAAGGTTGTCGTCACCTGGATTTGGCAAGTAACCAATGTAGATGTAAATTCAAGCGCAAAAGAATGAAGCTGTACAGTTAACTGATGATATTGTGATTATCCTTTGCCAGGCTACTCAGCGTCACCTGTACACCAGCGAGTCCTCACTGATACGCGCCCTTCACCCGTGCCTGCTTAGCATCCTGAAAGTGGTTGAACCACCTCCAACAAAACCCAAGTTTGGAAGGAAGGTGGGATTCAGTATCATAACGTTTTAAATTTGTACCTTTTTATTGCCTTAAATGAGTGGCAAGGAACAAAAAGTTATTCAGCCATAATACAATTCAAGGAAGGCATATTTCTGCTAATGGTTTGAATTTCCAAGAATTACACCTTAAGAACAGCCAATGCGAAAGTACTTTCGAGTACTTACGTTTGGTGATAGTGAGCACTAGTGTAATGAACCTCTTGTTGTTATCAATAGTCGATTCCTGAAGAAAAGTCTGTGAAAGCCACGCTTTGCTCTGTAGCCCATTATGGCCGAACCATGCTATAACCACGTGACATTCGAGGAATATTAAAGTCATATTTGCAGACTTGCTTTTAGTAATAAATACATGTAAAAGTGACACTTGCTGTTTACCAGCTCCATAGTGTACATTGATGGGCGAATAGTTTACATTCATACGGTCAAAAGGTGTGGGTACTATCGACTATCTATTAAGAAATTCCATACACCCTGAAACGTTGTCTGGGAAAACCGAATAAGTCTTTGCATTTACATCCTAATCGAAATTCCCGGGTTTTGGGGGTAAAAGGTAAACAAGTTCAGTCAACCATTGCTCTACAACAGCAATTCTTTTGACAAAATTTGGCGCTTTGAGATTTCAACCCAAAAGAGTTGTCTAATGCCATAGGCGTTGAAGGTTCCTGTGAGATATGTACGTATTACTAGCTCCTAAGCATTTTGGTAGATTTAGGGGTCAATAATCGGAGATAGAGAGAGCAAGTATCAAGAGCGAAAAAGATTTAAAGGCTCGACTCACATTCATTAGGGTGCTTTAAAAATTGTTGTGGGTGTGGTACCCAGGGTAGGCTCATGAAAGAACTAGGCAACTGAATTCCAATGGTTTGTAGTGGATTCCACCTATCTTTATACCTTATTGGTACTTAATTTCGCAGGACTTTAATTTCGCGTTTTTCGCGATTGTAAAAAAATCGCGAAATTAAAGACCCGCGAATAAAAATCCTAGCCCTTTTTAACTACTTTTTTTTACCCTTTTTTCATATTTGCCTATTGAAATTGCGAAAATAAAACCCCGCGAAATACTGCCTCGCCAAAATCGCGAAATTAAGTACCCGCGAAATTAAGTACCAATAAGGTAGTTGTCTGAAATGTTTTGATTTGTAATGTTTTGTGTTTACTTACAGACAACCAAGTGTGACAGTGTGTTTCAGATCATCCTGACGTCCATGGAGTTTGAGAGTAAAATTGCCATGAGACGGGTCAGTATTTCATCACACCTATCACTGAGCATACTCCTTACCAGTCCCTACGCATTAGGCATGACACGAAGGTTTTGATTAGGTCTCATTGCATTATGGGACGTCGGACTTTCCAAAATCTCACTCGCCTATGTTGTGCACCAGGACTTCGCGATTGCTGTTGTTGTGAGAATGGATTTGATTGTATACTGTATAATGTCTATTAAACCCAGGGGTAATTATCCAGAACCGAAAAGCCATTTCAACAGCGACAAACGATTGGGCGATAAAATTCTGAATACAGATTGTTGTTGTTGTCATAAAAATCGTTGTTGATATTGATAAATGATCAGATTTCTCATATTAGTGACTAATTACGTTTTATTTTCAATTGCAACTGAGCAGAAGGATCTCTTTATACCTACTCAGTCTTTTTTTGTAATTCGGTTGAAACCTTGTGGTAAATCGGTTTTTTTTTCTTAGGCATGTACAAGTCATCTAAAAGATTTTATTGAACACATGGGAATAACGATATTACGACATTTCAAGGTAACGTCACATTCACCCATTTTACCTTCTATATCTGAGCTTTGTGATTGACATTTTATTCTAGCATGTGCAAACCTCTGCACAGTGTCAAGCTGTAACCACACCTTTAATTCGAGTCAAACAGTTTCCCTTTACAAATTATTCTTCTGGCATATCGAAAATGGATAGCAGTTATTCTGGAACGTTGCTGTGTAGCAACTTATAGTGATACATTCCAATTGCAGATGACAGGAGCCTTTTTGCATTGAGGGAAAAAAGCACATGAAAGCGTTGTTGAGGTATCGTGGGAGAAGATTGTTGAGTCACTTTTATTTTGCTTCTTATCCCTTATTTCTAGCGGCTTTTAAGAGTGGTGGTTTCGTATTTGGAAGTGAGTGATTATCCTGAGGAAGAAGCTCGGCTGGCCATTTTAGACGCTTTGAACACCGCAATGCTTCATGCATGGCCGAGGTACGACACATAAACTTGTGAATCCTTTAAAGGACATTTTAAATTACCAAGGCTGTGAATTATGGCTTACCAGTTGGCATACGTTGATAAATGATGTATCGAATGTATAATTGTAGGCGCGGTGAACTAATGGCTAAAGCGTTGGAAACATGTAGAACGGAGGAACGCAGTTCTTGTGGCTATTCAATTTGAAAGCCGAATACTTGCATTCTATTAAGAAGTGAACTGAGATAATTATACTTGAAACAACTTAACTTGATTTTCCACCCACCATGCTTATCTCTACCCAAGATTTGTCGAGGAAACCTGATTTCTTCCGGAAGGTATTGTACCACGGGCTCTTCTTCCCCTCCAAGAGAAGGAGCAGTTATTTTAGCTGCCTGCTACTTGAAAAACTTTTGCTGTTAACAAAACGTTGTAGATTTAAGGTATCTGATGACGTTACGGTTTGATTTTCTGTTTATTTTCCATTCCTGTTTATTGTGCTTCATTTTTTACTCATCTACCTGGTATCATTTGCTTGTTTGTTTGTTTGTTTTTTTTAGGATTCCTCATCACAGTTCCACGATACTGAAGTCTCTTCTGAGATTACTTGTTGATGTTACAGATGCTGCTCCTCATTTAACAATCCAAGGTTTGCCCGTTAAATCTTTATTCCTTATTTAGGTTATTATGATATGCACGAAAATGCCTGAAAACGTGCCGCTTCTAGTATTTAACGGGTGTTTTTTAAGCCGCCATCTTTTTACTTCTTAAGCAAGTTAAAACTTGAACTGTGGTCTACGGACTACTGTTTGCAAACTATGACCTACGACCTCTTCTACAAATTCCGACAGTCGGAACTTGTAGAAGACATTTATTTGATGTGCGTAGCAGACGAGCCGGTTGATATCTAGCGAGGATTGACGACAAATAGTTGCGAGGTAAGCCATTAGGAAGCCTGTGCAGTTCTTTTATGACAGGAGTTGTATGTTTTTTCATGACAGGAGTTATTCTTTCATGACAGGAGTTATATGGAGTTGTATGGTCCGTTCTCAGTCTTATTCCCGAAATAGTAACATCATGTCAATGCATGGCTGCTAGCATTTTTACCTGGGAGGGTAGGGTAGGGCTCAACAGCCGGTTGTAATGCCCATTTACACGCTCTTGGTTTTATTTTTATTTTGTCTAAGAAATTGAAAGTGATGTCACGTAACCATTAGATCAGCTATGTGGTCACTTGTGAATGTTTTAACCAGATTCGAACATAAATCACCCAAACCATATCAAAGTCTATCTTCCAACAGAAATCGTCCAGACCTGTCAGTTTCAATAAGGTGAAAAGCAAAACAAAGAAAAAGAAAGACAAAAACAAAACGATGGAAAAGAATGAGAAACACAAACAAACAAACAAACAAACAAACAAACAAACAAACAGAGAAACTAATTTAACTTCCTTTGTTTGCAGCGAATATATTGCGAACACGTCTTGTTGCAAAACAACTTCACTGACTAAAAGACCACTATTAGGGGCTCGTCACTCTTCGCAGTGAGGTGATGTGACAGCATTTGTCTGTCAGGGTGGGGGGGGGGGGGGAGGGAGGCCGAGGAGGCAATGCAAAGCGAAGAAGTGTATCGTTTAATAATATTTTAGATGACGGCAGTGTATACTGTTGTGCGTCTCATTTATCCACGTTTTTCTTTTAACTTGTCGTTTCAGCCTATCAACAACTGAAAGTCAAAATATCAGAGTACCTGCTTGTTCTTTTGAGGTGTTGTGGAAAAGAAGTTGAGGTATGTCTCTCGAAAGCAAGAAGCAAGAAAAACCCCCTCACTTACCGGAGAGACCTGTTTCCAAAAAAGTCATTCCCAAGTGCATGTTCTTTACCGGCTGCCTTAAAGGTCCTTTTAAGTTTATAATCTGAATTTAAAAGAATGTAAACGTTTACGTTTTCGCATATGCCTGGCCATACTACAACAACCACACGTTTTAGGTATTTTATTTCTCCGTCTTTCATTAGTTTATTTCTTGGTCTGCAGTGAGGTTGAGAAGCTGTATCGGTACACCGTATTGAGCTTACAGGAAAATCCCGCCCCCTTAAAAATTCGTTAAAACTTACCCAGGCTAAGGTCACAGTCGTTGAATTTTATTGTTGTAAATTGTTTTATAGGAGCAGTTAAAGGAGCTAACAAAAGGCGTCGGACACAGAGAAGTTGAAGACTGCGCGGCAAACATCTTAAAAGAATACGAGAGTGAAAACAGAGAATCAGTTACTCTCCAAGACCAAGATGTAACGTGAAAAAGCTGTTTATAAAACGAGGAATGAGAAAGGCTCCCTGACCCGGGAGGCAGTCGTTTCCAGCTCAGGAAAAAAGAACGCCCTGTGGAGGTCTTACTAAAGAAAGTTGCGTCAACAGGGACAGACCAACACACCGTAATTCTTAACGGGTGATTAGTGCGATGCGGCTTTCTATTCGTGGGTTCGGAGGCTTGTTTCGAAGCTGTTTTTTTTTTCACTCAATATCGTGACGTTGTTTCTATTTCACGTCACAAAACGTTAAATCAAGCCTACTTGACTCAGCGTTGTGTCGCCCTCAAGGCTTAAAGAGTCCCAAAAGCTTGGTTAAAATGAATGCTGTGAGCTCTTATTTCTGGAAGACGTTCAGTATGTTTCAACTTTTACTTTATAGTCTCTTTTCGTAGCTTTATATACGAGTTGGACAGCTCACTACCTATGTATTTGTCTACGACATCAGGGAGAAGCAAAGTTTGTTTTTGCGCAAATCGACCCTTTTGAACAGCTGTTGCACGTGAAGCTGTCCACGTACGAGGCTCCGCAAACGGGGAAACGATGTTGTGAAGACACAGATTTCAGTGCTAACCCAAATGTAAATGACTAACTGCTAAGCGGTGACCTTGCCAACTGTACTTTGTCTACAACTTACCTTCTTTTCTTGATATTTTAATTGTACTGGAAATAAATGTTTCGCCGTTCACAAATTTTGGGTGGACGCGTAAACAGTGAAACGTCCTGGGGAAAATGTTTTGTCAACAATTACTACTCGTTTAAGTTTCCCGGACGAATTAAAGGATAGATTAAACTAAACATCGGTCAGACATATTAAAGAATTGTCGTTGACAGTAAGAGAATGAAGACGTTTGGTAAACATCAATCAACTAAACGAATTTTTGAAACGTGAATGGGGACCACTCAATCGTGACCTTGGATACAGAGATCTGATTGACATTGCCAGTACAGAGGAACCCCGATGTAACGGACCCCTATACAACGAAGGCCCCGGTATAATTAGTAAATGAGCCCCTCCCGGCGGCTGGTATATTGATGGTTGATAACCCTCCAATTGATTTCTACAACGCGCACGTTTTATTGTGGTAGAGAGAAACCATTCAGTAAGGATTACAGCACACAGTTTACTCGATTTTATTACACTGTCATTAGATCTGAAAAGTTAAAACCTGAAAAAGTGGCTTCCTTTCTTGATTTTCTCTCGTCAATAAAATCGGACAACGGATATCAAATCGGACGGTTTTGTACCACGTGAGGTGTTTCGTCCAATGAGTGCCCGCAAAAATTAAGCGGTGGGTTATAATGAACGATATTCTTCAGCCTAGGAATTGTAAAATGTATGGACAAGAACCTCCGTAAAAACGGAAATATTCTGCTAGTGTCTTGGCACTTCGTTATACCGAGCTTCCACTGTATGTTGAAGTATCCCACAGTCGAAAATAAAAATCATTGACCACTCATAATATACGTCATTTGAGTATTATTTATTTACTGTTAGTGACGTCAATACAAGCGTGCATGGCCTAATACCACTTCTCAGTACTTGGCCATCTTTTCATTAATCCAATCCAGCAAGTATCGAATGTTAGCATATACACCAAAGTAGCCTTTAGAGGCACATCTGTATCCCCAGCTTGTGGCGCCCTCGATGTGCCACTTTCCTCCGTACTTACACACCAGGGGACCCCCACTGTCACCTTGGCACGTGTCCACTCCCCCCTCGTCATAACCTGCACACAGCATAGAATCATGGATCCTCCTGGGATAGCTATTGAGACAACGTTCCTTGGAGACCAGCGGTACTTTTGCTTGCATGAGTTCGCTAGCTGAATAGCCTCCCGAAGCCAGGGTTCCCCAACCTTGAATGCAAATAAAATAACATTAAGCAGAGGGCAAAGGACCGGTATCCATCCATGAGTTCATCGCTAAGGGGTGGGTGAGCAGGGGTTGGCATTAGTGCCCAAAAGTAAGTCATAAAGCTCCTGCTAGGTCTCCAAAGCATAGATTGTTTCATGATGTAATTAATGGGACGATTGTTCTTGTTCACTCGGTACTCTTATTAGCTAAATGGAGAAAGTCATCAGAAAAATGATGATGAGCAACAAAAAGAAAACGTTAAGAGCAGCTGTCACTTCGCATAAAATTTTAAGGTGCACCAAAACCTGAAAGAAAAGTAAGAAGCATCTGCCCAATGCACGTGCGAGGCACGTGATGAACGCGTGCCCCAGATAGATTGCATGTTCCTCAACCTGGAAAAAAAAGAGACTTTATTTAATATCCGCACCTGTAATCCAGCATCTCTTGTCGATGTCGTCAATTGGCAGTTCAAATGACTTATCTGGCAGGCACGCCAGAGAGACGCGTTTGTTGAGCTGTGCAGGGGTGCTTAGTTTCAACAAAGCGATGTCATGGCTCATTCCGAATGGTTTCTTGTAACTCTCGTGCATTATGATCCTCTCGATCTCAAAGTCTTGATGTGTCGATTCATCGCTTCCTTTTCTGTAGTGAGCTCCCATTCTGCGTGAAAACATGTGAATGGTAAAGAAAAGCGACCAATTAAAAATGTAGGTGCCTGATTGGCTAGTGAATTATTTTTACTCAACCTCTAGGGTTCTCGGTATTAAGGTAATGCGCATGCCTAATAGCAGGTGGCTCCTGCTTACCCCAGTTATCGAAATAGTCTCAACATCTTTTCGGCAAACAGAAGCCTGCTTCTGGTATACGTCTGTTTCCTTTGCGAATCAAATATATCTCGTAAGAATTATGTGTAATATAATTAACAAAAAGGGAGCTACTTGACGAAAAAGGCGTTGACGTTATTGGAAATTGTAATTGTAAAACCAAACTGAGATTAATAATTCAATAAGCGAATGATGGTCACATGATTATTATAGAGATGGGTCACAAATTTTTTTTAAATTAGTGTTTCAAAACTGCGATGAAACGAACGTTATGCTGTATTTATCTGTCCTCTTCATTCACGTGGTACTGTCCTCCCCTAAGAACAAGCTTTATCTGTACCAGTCGACTGCCATTGTGTTTGAATAGCTTGAATGTAGATAAGCCTTTCTACTTTGAATCAATCTCAAAATATATATTTGATGGTAGCTCAGTTATAACCTCAACATACCTAACCCGTAGATCCTGTGGTCTCTTCCTAGACAAACAGTGAGAGGCAGTAAGGACCCACTGTGGAGCTATCAAGGTACCGCCACAGAAACTTGAGCCCAGGGGACTTTTTAACATAGCCTGCCACGGCCAGTCACCTGGGTGGGCCTTGGTTCCACCAACTATCCTTGACTCTGGCTTCACGCCACATGCGCCTGAATGACAATCAATCAATCAATCAATCAATCAATCAATCAATCAATCAATCAATCAATCAATCAATCAATCAATCAATCAATCAATCAATCAATCAATCAATCAATCAATCAATCAATCAATCAATCAATCAATCAATCAATCAATCAATCAATCAATCAATCAATCAATCAATCAATCAATCAATCAATCAATCAATCACGCGATGCTCTCATTGTTTAACTCTATTCATACCAGGCTTTTTTTGGTCTTCTGGGACCGGGGGGGGGGGCTGATTCGGCCCTCACCTCTTAACTCCGAGAATATTAAAGCTATGGTAACGAAACTTGGACGGCAGATAATACGTCCAAAATGTGTCCTTTGAGGTCCGCAGCATAAGCTGATGGCGTCATGTGACGTCACAATAACGTCAGTTTCTAAAATGGCGGCCATCTTGGATCCGCCATCTTGGATTTCTTGATTTCTCCAGAACCTTAAAGTTTGAGATTTGCCAAAATTGGCCAAAAAGTAACCGAAATCAATAAAAGAACACGAAAATGATACAAAAAAGTAGAAATTACTCCAGAAAAGTCATAATTTTTCAATAAAAGGGTGAAAATTTAAAATTCTGAAAAAAATAGCCTGTCAAAAAGTGGTTGCCATGGTAACGTCGAATTTGATGGACAAGCACTTACTATGCCAAATTGTTCCCAGATAAATTTTAGGAAAAGTCACCAGGTTTGGTGGGTTAAGCTTGCTTATGGAAAAAGTTATAAACCTCCAAAGTCAGTGCGGGCACAATCGCCCCCCCCCCCCCCCGGTCTGAACAGGGTTAAAGAGATGTGATGTACTAATAATAATTACTAAAAGTTTTCCCTCTACAAGTGAGGACAGTTTATCGTACTTACAACTGTTCATATCACCTCTTGTAAAATATCCCTGAAAGAATTCCTCTTACCTGGAGGGAGGGGTGGCACGGGTGGTTTCGATGGTCCGTCGGTAGGGCTGGGCGGTTCAGGAGGCTTTTGAGTCACTGGAGGCTTGGGACCTAGCCATAAACCGTAACAACATCAGCTAAATGTTCACTGTAGTAGAATCAACTTTGTTTCTTTAGATATCTACGAAAACAGACTGATATTTGTTGATACTTTGCAAAATATAGCTCAAAATGTTTGGAAATTATGAACTTATGCATTTCAATGACCAGCGACTTTCATATTGAAATTTCAGTTTGATACGGATTTAGCAAAAGAAAATTAAAGCAATCTTCACTCAACTGCGTACTCTCCTCTATTCTATTACCATTACATTTCAAACATCTAGCCATCCATCCATCCATCCATCCATCCATCCATCCATCCATCCATCCATCCATCCATCTATCCATCCGTCCATCTATCTATTCATTTATTTGAGAGAGATATAGTTTTTTTCTTTTGTATTGGGGGTAACCAGTCATTACTGGTGACCCAGTAGTTTGAATACATAGTGGCCCTCCTAGAACTACAAAAAAGAGGAAACAAAAAAAACAGCAAGATGAATAGAAATACCGTTGAAATATTTATTTATTTATTTATTTACCTCCACAAAATCCGCAGCTCTTTTGACATCTGTATTTGACGAAGGAGTTTGTTTGGCAGGGATTTCCCGGTTTGTTGACATATTCGTAACAGTATGGCCACTTGTCGTAGCAGAGGGCTGTTGGTGAAAACATTTTATTACGATACAGAAAGTATTGCACGGCGGAAACAGGAAATCATATGGACCTTTCTCATACAGTGAGTTGAACATCATAACTGAGTAGCTAAATGTGCAATTTGCGGTAATGGGAAAGGGGTGGGGTGGGGGAATTGGCGACCTGAGGATGGGATCACGATTCACTTGAAGCAGAACTGACCATTTCACGTTGTTGGGGTAGTTAGGGCATGTTTGCATCAGTAAAAAATTTGGCCTGTTAAAATGCGAGTCACCCTTTTTGGCCTCTTACCATGGCCAAATTTTTCACAGCGGTATGTGAGAAAATGTTTTCTCTGCCGATCGAGTCAAAATTGACCGTACTAATTGTTCATTACTGACCGTATTTATAAGAATATTGCCACCTTTAAGACGCCTTTTTGATTTGAATTCAGTCACATGCAGTAGACCCAATTAAAATCAGAGTCATCGTGAAATAGTCTGGCTGCTAGTCGAGCCAACGTGTTTACAAGGAAAAAGCTGTTCAGATAGAAAGGTCGCCTTACCCTTGAACGAGAGTGATCCGTTGGACCAATTTTGAATTGCCATGAAAGCCTCCTTCTGTGATTTGTTAAGAAATATTTCAGGGTTGCTTGGGAGGGGGCTGATCCTTTTTTCCGAGCCAACTCAACTCCTTATAAATTAATAGACTCCAGCAGAGTCGCTTACAACGTGGTTGTTGTTCATCGCTGTAAGATAAAGTGATGACTTTCTTCTGGCCTTAATCAGCAAACGCAGTCGACTGGTTGCCTATATATATCACTCTATGAAGCAATGTGACTGTTGGTCGGATTCATGATAGTTTTTACTATCAACATTAAAAGAATTCTTACTAAGCAGTAGCTTGACGAATGTTCTCAAAAAGATTTTGTAAATGCTCCCTCTTGTTAATTATACATGTAACAGACTTACAGAAAATTTTTTACTGCTTCATAAAAACAGTATGTTTTCATCTCACCCATAGTATGTTTTTAGTTCTCCTTTTTTTCTTTTTTTTTTTTTTTGTGAACATGGAGTTGCAAGCCCCCAAAACTTATCATTTTAGGTTTTTGCCTGAGTTGACGTATATCATTCAACAGCTGATATCAAAAGGTTATAAATGACTTATGAGATCATAGTTGAAATAACTTTTCAATACGACTTCTTACCGTTAATCTCCACAATAAAAGCCACTGCAGACACCAGTCCAACAAGAACTGGAAACTTCATTGTCCTGGCTTTTCTCAACTAGTCAGTTATTGAAACTAGCTAAGTAAGAATGAGAAAAAGTTGAACAGACCTTTTAAGTCATTGTGTTATTTCCAGTTGTACAACTGGCTAAACATTTTTATGATTTCTTGTGCCATTTTACCAAAAAGAAGTTATTTCATGCACATAAACTCCAACAAAATATTTCTATTTGTTTGTAAAATGTGACAAGGGCTTTCAATAAAAACTCACATCGATGTTGTTTCAGGCAACAAGAAGTTAAAACAGCCAAGGAATTCAAAGAAATTTCAGCTTTGCAGCTTAGCAGATGTGAAATAAGTGTTTACATACTATTTCGGATTTAATCAACATTTAATATGACGATAAACACCTCAATATCGCAGCTGAAAGTTATGCTCTTGCGTATCAAAATCAGTATCAATTTATTTTTTGACAGAAAAAGACGGACTTTGCTCGCAAAGTTCGTTTCCGAATTCTCTCAAACTTGGCAAAGGTTCTTTTTTTTCTTTGAAAACACGAAGAAAATATACAACCTGTTGGTGGTACCTTTTTCTTATAATTGTAGTTGATAATTCTAATTCTAATTCTGATAATTCCGTCTAATTCTTCCTTTATCCTGGCTTTCCAACTTTGTTTTCTATTCGTTCTCAGAGACTTACACTTGGTCTCACAGTTTGAGATGTTCCGCCGGTTTAATTCTATTTCTATTCCTTAAAATTCCATTATAACCTTAAACTGTTTGACCTAGTCGTACTTAGCTAAGTAAGCAGCCTCCTCTAATTGCTCATGGCCGAACGCTACTTGCGCCTGTGAGCAACAAGAGGTGGCTGCATGTATTCGCTCGCTATTACTCGATCTAAAACCTAGAATTTATTGAAGAGAATCTTCTACACCTTTAACACAACAATGGACCTTCCTTTGTTCCATCCCTTTTTCGTCAGGAAATGCTAATATGCCGGTGGAAAATGCTCATCCATGCAATTCTAGTGCAATTTTTTCTCACCCCGAAACGTGTCCCGGGCGCCGTTGAGCTCACCACGCGCGTCAAGTTCCCACGCATCGGCGGCCAACTTTCGTGCGCGCGCGCTTCCTCTCTCGACTATTCCTGAGCAACTCGAAGGACTCAGTCTTCTAGTCCACTCATGATAGCCTTGGTGCCTGCCCTGAGTGGCTTGTTTTGCACCCTCTCTCAACCTATGCTGCAAGGGATTAAATCGAGACCGCGGTGGAGGAACTAACCTAACTGTGGACCAACAGGCTTTTTGTGAGTAACAGTTGTTCTTAATGAGTAGGATCTTTAAACGCTTTGGTTTCCTCACAAACAGTAACACTAATTTGACAAATTTATTGTTTCAAAGGATAAAAAGGGAACCATCATTTTCATATTTTTTTTCCCAGCTGTTCATCCTCGATGACTCAGGACTGCGGAATCTACTTTAAGCCTATTATACGGTTTAATCCATGCACACACTGCAGTAAATTACACCAATAATACAAAGGCTTAGTAACAACAAGTAACAGCGGACGCGTAGAAAACAATGGCTAGTAGCTAATTAAGCTCGGAATTTTGGAAGCCTGTTCTAGAAATCAGACATAGGTCACACCTTTCTCTAGTAACTCACTAACTAGTAATACACTCTTCATTGACTTTTGTTTCTTATCCACGAAGAAATTTATTGGGCCACAAAGCAGATAAAATATATCCAATTCAAGACATTTTGTCCGCTAGATAGCGATTTTAAACAGGGCTTCGGTACATAGCTATATTTTTTCCACCCGTATATAAGTTGCGGTGTGGCTTTTTTTTAAACTACACCTACTTAAGTGAGTGTTTGTCTTGAATTTAGTGTCTTTTGTGAGAAACTTTTTGTAGTTTCAAGTTAGCGGCCCCTTGCGAGAATCTGGTGTTGGCTCTTCCATAATTTCTACAAGCCTTTATCGCACCTTATTCATGAATCACTTTGAGACCCTTATTGGAAATAAGGATTTATGCAATAGAATTTTGCACAAGGCAACATAGTAAAAATAATTTTCGCAAGTGGTGCGGTTGGGGCTGTGGACTGCTTGAGAAGACAAATTTTTACTATCTTCAAATGCTATACTGTAAAATCTCGCTTATGAGCCCTGGGCTTATGCAAGTTCGTAAGGGGGTTTGGATGGGCTTATAAACAGGGGGTGGAGGGGGGGCCTTATAAGCAGTATTAAGAAATTGTTTCGGAATGAGCGGATAAGAAATATATATAACATATAGCGCTATCCAAATACGTTTTCCATTTGCTTACGTCTTTAACCTTTGAAGCGTCACAATAAACCGGGAACGTAGTTCAATTATGCCGTTATTTGGAACAAATTTAGTTCTCAATACTATTTATTTTATAATCCGAGGGGGTGGGGAGCTTATAATCGGAATATAATTTTTGTTAACAGGTAGATGGGCCTATAACCGGGGAGGGGGAGCTTATAACCGGGCGGACTTTCAACTAGGATTTTACCATGGTCAAAAACGAGGCAAACAGTTTTTTTTAATATGACTTCTGCAGTTTTTATTCAGACATTCACTTCATTCTGACATTTCTTCTTGAGCAACCTTTTGTAGAAGAAAATGGCAAAGAGAAAGGTTCTAAAAGTGAACTGGTCTGATCTTCATCTCAGCTCTCTTGGCGGAGTACTTGTGTCCCTTCCATGCGTACCAGTTGACGCCATCAGCGTTCGACGAGTGTGGGCCATGATGGTAGAGTCCATTGAGATTGGATGCGTGACAGGCCCCGTACCACCAGGCTCCTTTATACGCCACAGCACAGTTACTGGACCAGCTGTCATTATCCCGATCCTTGGTTGAAAACGCCCCACCTCGATGACCAGACAGAGAATCACCAGCAGTTCCTGCAGACATATTTAAAAAACAAAATCCCCAACATAAGAAAAGAAATCTGGGAAAATTAAAACAGAGCAGCGCAACTCCACAAATACCTTTAGCGAAAATGTCCAGGTGTTAAATGTTTTATAATCATATAAGTAGAAACTGAATTTCATTAGTCCAGGTGAAGGGTGAGACTATTGGAAACCTAACAGTTGACTGTGTTTTCTCTTCAGCCGCTTTCTGAAATTAAGCTGTAAATTAGGTCAATGGATTAAGTACATAATTTTCTACCTATAAATTTGTTGGTCATTTACGTTCCAGACCCTGCTAAAGGAGGGGTAAGCTAGGTTCCTTTTTCAAAAAATTCAATGACTTCTTACAAATAAGACGTACCTGAGTAGGTACCAATGCTCAACTGGTACTTAGCCCTCTCGCTCGTGACCGCGAAACTGTCGTACTCGGCGTAAGCAGTTTTCCCTGCAGTGTCCTCCAGGTCTACTCGAAGCCTGTTCTTTGTCCTCGTCAGCCGGTTTATCTTGTCTAGTCCAAGCCAAAACTCGCCATTCAGGTTACCGAAGCCAAGTTTGTAGTCAGCCCATCCGCGGTAGAAATCAACTGAGCCGTCCAGTCTCTTCTGGAACACTGTCCACCCCCCACCGGCTGTTTTTTGGTCACAGAACACATCAAAGGCACCTAAACCATCAGGGTCGATTGTATAAACACCGCTGATCCTTTCACCAGATTTGTACAGCTCGGCACAGTTCTGAACTGTTGAGCGAAAATTATGAGCGTGAGAAATTAGAAGAAATGGGAAACCCATATTTTACATGTAGAAACAAGGTCTTTTTAAATTTAACTCATTAGCAGTAGCTTTTAATAATTTGTCAGTGTTTCTTAATAGACGACCTTTCCGACGAATGCGCTTGGCAAAGTTCTTAGGATTTCTAAAACTGAACGTTTGACAATTTAACTCATGTAACAGCCACAATATCGACCTCAAGATACCTTTCACAGAAGTTTTGTTTCCTTTCAAAACGTTAATGTCATCTTGGATTTGTGTGAGTTGTTTCTTCACGTCCTGTAGAATAGACTCAATCTTCTTGTTTGGCCCCGCGTAGAAGCTGTTGTACACGTCGCCACATTGCTTTGCGGTTGTAGGAATTGGGCGGGTCACCTTGCTCGCATTAGCTAAAGTCTGGCGAGTCAAAAATAGCGCCAAGAAAGGGAAACTGAAGCAAAAACCTAAAGGCATGGCGGAATGCTCAGGCTCAACTCAGTTTGCAATCTTCGTTTGTTGCTCTATCGAGACTGATGAACAATCACTTATCCCAAAATGTTTTATGCGTTACGGTGTCTGCCTTAGAGTCTACAAGACATTTTTTCGTGTTGGTGGCTATTTTTGGTTATCTTTTGTATAATTTTGGCAGCGTTATGTCAATCACTTAATTGACACACATAGCCTATATCTTTGTTTTGAAAATTCTGCGGAAGCGAAGTCGATCATATATTCTACAAAAGAAGAGATTTCATTTATGACCCAAAAGTGGTTATTTGAAAGAAGGAGAGTTAACTGCATTAGACTGAGCGAAATGGTTTTCCCTAATGCCATGTAAATTTTTGTATCTGCTGCGCATATTGTGGCTTGTGTTCCAAAATAAGTGCATTAAGGAGGGTTAACCCAGTTTTGTTTGTGCTCTGTAATTAAAACGAAATTTGTGTTTTATCGCTCAAATATGCACAACGGACAAAGAAAAATTGCAAACGCTATATGGTTCGAAAACTGGTGTAAATCATTAAAATACACTTTTTTTCCAATGCAGTTTCCTATAGTTTATATCGGTTGTTGCATGACGGCTTGAGGGCAATTTAACCCGAACTATAACAGAAGGAAAAATTAACCCTTTAAGCCCCAATGATGATCAGCATCAAATTTCTCCTCATCGTACCTGTGTATCATAACACATACAGGTCATGAGAATTTGGCGAATGATCACCAATACATGAATAGTAGTTAATAAAATCTATGGAGACCAGTAAGGAGAATTTGTATAATAAAGTAGGGGTTGAAGGGGTCAAGGTTGCGCTGCCTAATGCGTATCTCAGTTTGCATTCATCACCCTCGAAATTTAGATATAGATCTCGATATTCATCGCTAAAAATTGTTTTTAGTGATTTTAAAGGGGTGTTAAGATGGTGCAAAATAATATGAAATGTATTATGTATAAGGATGAGGAAACCGATAAATATTATTTACATTATGTAAACTCAATGTGCCTCGCAAAATATTTTACTGATCAACTTTGACGGGTGTTGCTATGCGGTTAGTCGTTGCTTCAGTTTTTTTGAATGCGTCCCAAAAGGTTTAAAAGTCTGCAGTTAAGCTTGCAGACAAATTTTTGAAAAAAGTGACATTAGGTTCTACTCGACTAAGGTTTAATACAGATCCTTTTCTTAGAATTCTAATATATAAAATTCTATATATATATGTTTGTCAAATTTATCTCCAGTACCTCGGAAACTTTGGTTTCCTTTACAAATTTTCTATTCGCGCCTTGGCCGCTTCCACTTTCAAAGGGAAAAATGCTTGCAATAAAGTTTAGTTACATGCAGTTTCCTTAAACAAATTTCAATAATTCGCTAACTGGAGACCATGACGAATTTCGTGAAGAATCAATTAATCACTTTGCTTTTCACGCGGTTTCAAACTTTTTAAACAGAAATCAAAATAGTTTAACTACTCCTTGTAAAGACCATTTTATCTCCAACCTACACAGTGAGCCATGATTTTATAGAGCTGGATTTCCCCTAACATTGGCAATCGATAGATTTCTCGTACAACTCTTCTTTATATTTTTTACAAGGGAAGCTTTACAACTGAACCGCAATCGTTGAGCCCTCAGGGGCGCGCGGGCACGGTTATTCAGGCGCATCTAACTCGCAGCATTTTCAAGTTGTAATTTTGTAACGGACCCTGACTCGCTTGCTCAACCAAACTTCCTGAGAACTGATGATTAGGAATCATAAAAAATCTCAATTTTTATGGCTATATTAATACTATATTACAGTAAAAAATACTCAAGCTAGAAGCATGGATTTGCCTTACATATACGGAACCGTCAACGTTGATTCCAACTTACAACTCATAACAAGATGCGAGATAATGAAAGCAAGGTTCTTACCTCAGTTTTTTTCAGTTGACAGCAGAGCCAATTTCCATCGTGACAAAAATTTTGTCTTAGGAGTCGATCTTCGACTAAAATGCAAAACAGTCGTAACTAAACAGAGCTGGTTTAGTCCCCACCCCTCCCCCCCCCTCAAAAAAAATTTTTCCGGTAAGTCTCTCAATCAGTTGGTCGGCGGTACTGAAAATGAGACGGCTGAACTGTCCTTTTTCGGTCAGACCACAGGCAGCCCAAATTGTCAGTATGTGTACTAGAAAACATAAATAAAAGAATTTCAACGTCTAAATAAAACATTGCTTATATTTTATTTGTTATTGCTTGATGTGTCTTTTCTGTCCTGGAAGCTTTAGAAGCTATATACACAGTTTTAAATTTCGAAAGGACAGAACAAATTGTGTAAATAGCTTCCAAAGCTTCCAGGACAGTCAAGACACATTAAGCAATAACACATAAACGTAAGCAATGTTTTATTTGACTTTTACAGTCTTTTATTTGTGTTTTCATTGCAACTTGTTCGTTTATTGTATTAAGTGTGCTGTGAATGAAATCTTCTGGTACACATACTGACAATTTGGGCTTCCTGTTGTCTGACCAAAGGATCTAAAACTTGCATGTTCACCAAATTTGCCACAAGAAACGGCAAACGCAAAGAGACGAAAACAAACTCTTTTCGATTTCTTTTATCTAGATCATGCGCTCCCAGGTACATAATTACAAAGGTTTCTAGGTATATGTGCAAACCTGTTTGCAATAAACCCTTTTTCTTTTACCTTGTTTGTTTTTCACACTAGAAAAGCCAACGGCTTCTTTCAGCGATTTTCTTTCTTTCATCAAGAATAGAAATTACTCTACAATAACGTCGGGCCCACAGCATTCCACCTTCGTTTGTGTTATTTCCTTGGGGCTAAGTCAAAGGCTGGTTTTCACTGGACGTACGTACAAGCATAAGCATAAGCATAAGCATAACTATAAGAATAGGCACAAGCATAGGGATAGGCATAGATATAGACATAGGCATAGGCATAGGCATAAGCATAGGCATAGGCATAGGCATAGGCATAGGCATAGGTATAGGCATAGGTATAGGCATAGGTATAGGCATAGGCATAGGCATAAGCATAGGCATAGGCATAGGCATAGGCATAGACATAGGCAGAGGCATAGACATAGGCACAGGCATAGGTATAGTATAGGCATAGGCATAGGCATAAGCATATGCGTAGGCATAGGCATAGGCATAGGCATAGACATAGGCATAGGCATAGGCATAGACATAGGCATAGGCATAGACATAGACATAGGCATAGGCATAGGTATAGGTATAGGCATAGGCATAGGCATAGGCATAGGCATAAGCTTATGCATAGGCATAGGCACAGGCATAGACATAGGCATAGGCATAAGCATAGGCGTAGGCATAGGCATAGGCATAAGCATAGGCATAGGCATAGGCATAAGCATAGGCATAGGCATAGGCATAGGCATAGGCATAAGCATAAGCATAGGCATAGGCATAGGCATAGGCATAGGCATAAGCATAGGCATAGGCATAGGCATAGGCATAGGCATAGGTATAAGCATAGGCATAGGCATAGGCATAGGTATAGGTATAGGTATAGGTCTAAGCATAGGCATAGGCATAGGCATAGGCATAGGCATAGGTATAGGTATAGGTATAAGCATAGGCATAGGCATAGGCATAGGCATAGGCATAGGCATAGGCATAGGCATAGGCATAAGCATAGGCATAGGCATAGGCATAGGCATAGGCATAGGTATAGGTATAGGCATAAGCATAAAGATAAGCAAGTGAGAACACCAGCGACATTAACCCGAGCTCGGTGCATAAGCATAAAGGCATACGCACGCACGCGGAGAAAACTATTTGTTGAAGAATGGCAGACGAAAATGAGATCTTTCTTTCTCTTCAGAAGGGAACTATTATGGGAACTATTTTGGATCGTCATCTCACCATGACAAGCCGACTAGACCGGCCTTGTGCGTGCCGACCTTAAGAAGAACGAACATGTCCGTTCTTCTCGTGGTTATGCTTATGGTTATGTGGCTGGTGTTCTGTCTTATATGCGTGCGTTTGTGCTTATCCTGTCTAGTGAAAACCATCCTTCGGTTGTACACAGTTTTCCCTTGATCATCATATTCAGTCTGAATAAGCAAGCTATTCTGTATTCAAGTAAAATCACACTTAGGAGTACCTAAGGCTGTTCATTACAGTCTCTTCATTAGTGATAGGCATACCAGTGATTTGACGAGGGTGTGATAAATGCCGGTCGTCCGCCTAGCTTAGTAAGATCATCCGAGACACTTGGGCAGGATTTTTGTGAGTAAATACTTCTTGTGAAGACGATGACTTATAAAACGATTGCGGGCTCGAAAAGCCTTTTAATGGATTGAAAAAGGAAGCTGTAATATTGCTGTGCGGGCCAACATTGCAGTCTCAACATTACATTATTGGACGAGCGGTTATTATTATGACAAGTAATTCCAAAAATTAAATTCTTTCTCACAGTCATGCAATGGAAAATTTAAAATGTTAAACAAATACTAGAAGTAAGTGCTAATACAGTGAATTGTTCAAGCTCAACAGCAGCTCAAAGGGGCGTACGGTCCAAAAATTCATCAAACAAGCACCGTGTATTTGAAATCATAAGTTTCGATTTCCAATTTCAATAAAATTGGTGTTTTGTGAAGTCAATTTATAGCACTCGGCAATATTCCGATAGCAATTCCATCCTTACTCAGTCCCATTATTCGTTTATTGTGACTAATTTTAGGTGGAAGGGTCTGCATTTACAGAGAGTTTACTTCAAAAAATTGTTTGCCACGGCAGAGAGAGAGAGAGAGAGAGAGTCAGTTGTTAACCGAGGAAGGGCTAGGCTGTTAATTGATGAATTTAAGTACGGATCATAAAATTAAAATTATTTCATATATATTTTGTATTCAATTTCTACTGACCATCATCCGGTTTTGCATTTTCATTTTTCTCAGTTCAGGCGAAGGTGTTTATAGTTCATGCTTCTTATTGAAAAAAAGTCGAAGATTTTAGTAAAGTTTAAAGATCTAATTTTATTTTTTCTTGGCGCAACAGACTGAAGTACTAAGAACGTTTATAAATAATAAATTCCCCGCACCAGTAAATGTAAATTGCAGCAGCTGTGGACAGAATCAACATGCGAGTTTATCGATCTTTCATTTGTCTCTTGAGCCAATTTGTTGTTCGTCAAATTACAGGAATATATTATTTAGCCAGCTTACGGAATTGAACAGCGGGCTTTTATCGGGCATCAAATATTTATTTTCTTGATCACAAATTGCATCCTAACTTTGGCAACACTACCTTTTGTTATTTTGTCAAAAGTAATGGGGCTTTACTTATGTTATTGAAAGGTCTGAAAATGCCTCAGGGACACTGTGGTCGTCAAGAGACTCGTGAAGTTGTCGTCTGTTTTTAGCCTAAAAAACAGACGACAACTTCACCAAAATAGCAGTCAAACGAATGATATTCGCTAAGATTGGACAAATATGACTAAATGAATGAGATATTTCCTCTTTAAGGGAAATATCGAGTTGCGTTTTCATTTCTTTTTTGCGTATCTTTGATGTCATTATGCTGGCTGACTAATTTCCATGTACGCACTTCAGCGTGGGCGATCCATGAGGCGGAAAACATCTCTATCGCGCCCTTATCTTTATTGTAAAAGAAGAACAAAAGCGATAGAGATTACCTCGAAAACTTCGATAACAGATAAAAAGAAACACCTGATTTTAGAATCCCAGTGCGGATTGTAACATCGACACAAACGTATAACAATTAGGTGTTGTTGAGTATACATGTTCGTCCTTTAATTTGTATTTTTCCGGGTTTAATACTGCATAGAATGACCGATAATTTCTTAAGAGAACTAAAAGTAAAAGTCGCTTTTTGTATATCACTTCTCGAGCCCTCTATATTCTTCGCGCCCCTGTAAAAGGAAAGATTTTGCTAAACCGTGAAATTCAACCCTCTGTGGTATTTTATGCGATATATCGCGGGATCACGTATCACGTGACACGCTAACAAGGCCGGATACAGCTGGCATCGAGTTATTTATACAAAATGCAAATATCCATTGCGGAATATGGAATCAGATCTCGAGGGATCTGACTCCTCGAGCGTGGAATCAGAAGACCATGTCAGTATTTCACTTCTTCCCGAGCAGAAACACCACAGAAAGAGAAGATTCCGAGGTTCAAATATCACATTTAAACTGAGGCAAATGTTCGGAGGGAAGGCCGCCTTGTATGGCGGAGTAACAGCTTTGTTGTTGCTTTCAGTCTTGCTTCTTGCCGTCTTCGCTCGGCCATCTTCTTCTTACGAAACTGTAAACAACAACGACAAGAAGAATGTTCGTCAAGATTTTGAACTGGCTAGAGATGCTCCCTCATCCTTAAGGGGACAGGAAAAGAAAGACTCTCCCTCATTAAGACTCCCGAGACAGGTATCGCCGATCGAATATCTAGTCCATTTACATCCTAATCTGACAACGTTTAATTTCTCGGGGAAAGTTGATGCCCTTCTATACTGCAATGAGCCCGCGAATAACATCACTCTTCACATTGGACATAAAATACATGAAACCAGCGTAAAAGTGGCACATATACCAGATCTCGCCGACAAGAATACGATTAGAGAACTTGATGTACAAGAGATAACTCGAATACATGGAGAAATGATGGTGATCTCGCTTGACCAAAATTCTGTCCTTGAGCGAGGGCAATACTACTTTATTGTTATTGAGTTTAACTCGGAGTTAAGTAGAGGACTTTCTGGTTTCTACTTAAGCAAGTATTATTCACCATCTGGGGAATTAAGGTGAGTTAGTTTAAACTTATACTTGTATTTGTAAAGCTTGAGCGTTTTTTTTTGTCGACCTAAACGTTGAAAATCATACGGAAAGCTGTTTCTCGGGTGAGTGTTTAACGAAGTTTATAGTTTCTTTTTTACCGTATTAAATGACATTTTCGCTTTGTCTTACGTTCTTAATTGTTTTTAGAGTTTTATAATTCAGTTATAAGAAAATATTTTGCGGAGTTTACACAGGGCAAGTTTGTTTTATAATTCGCGTTTCTTCTTGTTTGGCTGGTGAGTGGTTCCTCCAGCCAAAACTCATGTGTGAACATTGACATCTATTTCAGAGAATATTGAGACCCTAGCTTTAACCTTATTTCTATGCCTGTTACTCACAGTAAAATGTTAAGTTTCCCTTTGAATATCGGGGCAATCGTTTTTCCTGTGAGGAAATAAGAGAAGTCAGCGAGAAATTCTGCGAGAATTTATCAAGCTTTCTTTATGCAGATCAAGAGGAATTATTCATACAGTCTATTTTGTAAGCGGTGTGCGCTTCAGTTGAACTCCTGCATAATTTAGATTTTTTTAGCTTCTCACGAAAAATATACCAAGGAAGATATTTATTTTTAACAAAAAACATCACCAACTTTGTTGATAAAAATAACTTAAAACATTTATATTTAGAGTTGTCAAGGTTGATGTTGGTCTTGATCATTTAATAATATGTGAACTTGTTGGTTATTGATCTCAAATACAATGTATGGAAATTATTACAGTTCATTTTGTTTATATTGTAAAACATTCTGCTCTCAGTTGACATGCAAAAGGCAATCCGCCCCAAATAACTGAAAAAAGTTGCTATCCAAGAAAGATGTGTATCTATGCATTTACAAGGGGCCATGGATGTCACAGCTATTTCTACGGATCCTGGGGTCAAAAGTCTGCTCAAAATAACCAAAACTAATTATAACAGCAGCATCTTTTACAAAAAATGGTTATACAAACTCCAGAAAGAAAGTATGAAGTGAATTCTTGAAAGGAGAACAAAACATATTAATCAGTTTATAACGGTTTTTTGCTAGAGAAGAGGGAAAACTGGACAAAAAGCGGCCCGACTGTTTTCGAGTTGCGATCTGTTTCTATCCTGACCATGCGTGGCCAAAAGGCACTTATCTAAAGTTGTATTGCTCTAGTGTCTAGTAGTTTTAAACAAATCTGGACCATTATTTTGAGTTCCCATCAGCAGAAACATGTCTTAATTAGCCTTTTAAATGAAGACTAAAACTTGGTGACATAGCCCCTTCAGTCCGTAATTCCAGGAATTCTGGGTTTGGCAATTAAAACGAAACCAACCTAAATCCATAATTTACATTCCAGTCAGGATTTTTTAATGATCAACAACCACAAACAGTAAAGAATATGTACATGTACTAGGTTGGTTTTTTTATTGTATTAGGATCTGATGTACTGTATTCAGTACATACAAATACAGAAGTTTTTTTTTAATGTATTGTAGCAGCTTAAGATGCTACGAGGTCTCTAAACCTAATTATGTTTCAAAATAGTCATTAAAATTTTTAATGTGATGGGAAGATGTAAGTGGCGCCATAATTTACATGACTGTGCATAACCCCAAAGAATATGTGTAAACTTGTGCCAAAATGGAGCCTCCCTAAAGCAAAGGCTCTCACATATACCCATGCATGATGAGCTAAAAGAGAGTCCCTGAAAATACCCATGGTCCAAATTAGAGCCCTTACCCCCACACAAGTTCCCAGGGGCTAAAACAGAGTCCCCTACCCAATCAATGTACAAAAAGAGAGTCCCTCTCTGCCCCCCAAAAAAGTACTCATACAGCTGTAGGTCAAAACAGACCTCTAAAAAATACCTGGTTGCTTAGTATTTTTCACCCCATGACTACCGTGGATGTTGTTATTTTTGTAGTGTGCATGAGAGTGTTGTGAGTGAGCATACCCCTACTGAATTTCCACATGGTGCCAAAAACAAAATCAGAGAATTAACCAAAAAATATTTACTATACTCAGTGTTTTGGTTTGAAGTCACACTAAAGAAAGTTAGTATTAGGGGTAGGTCTTACAGGCAAATGTTTGTGTGCATAAATTTGGATGTGATAATTGCAGTAAGTGACCTTGCATGAAAAATTCACACTAGCAGCAATCTTTCGGGTGACCCATTCATTAATCATTAACCCCCCTTCCCCCCCCATGCACACAAAAAAATCTCACAGATGGCAAAAAAAGACAGAAGAATTACATTGTGTTTAAACTCCTGAAATACCCAAATTGTATTTGAACTTCAACTCCATCAACCTTCAAGCTTGATGGCGCAGCCCACCCAAGGAGATTTTGGGGGTCCTTGGATTTTTTATCGTTACGGTAAACTTTTGTTCTTTTTGTTAAAATAAGTTATGTTTGCTTACAATAAATATTTCAAATATAATATGTACTTAGTTACATATAATAAGGTAAGCTTAAAACAGCCTAATTTATTAATTCCTCATATGGTTTTGATTTTTTAGATATCTTGCTACCACGCATTTTGAGCCAACTGATGCCAGAAATGCCTTTCCTTGTTTTGACGAACCTGACATGAAAGCTCATTTCTCCATTGTCATAGCACGAGAGAAACGCCATGTGGCCTTAGCGAACATGCCTTTGTATCGAACTGAAGGGGTAAGAGCACTACATGTATGGAGAATGTACAAATTGTGCATGGTAGTCAAACTGTATGTAGTTGACTTTCTAAACATTAGATACCTTATTAGACGAAATTAGCAATGCATGTTATTAACCTAAATTTCAAAAATTCATGGTAATTTTATGCACCTTAATTTATGTCATTGTGAATTAAAATCACACTATTTTACAACATTGTTTTTAAGACACCTTTATTTCCAGCAAAGTTAAGTGTCATCTACCTCTCCGTTACAGTCAGTCGACACATTGTCATTCAATATTGATTTTAAAATGTCTTTAGTTTCGTTAATTTAACGATCATTATCTCCAAGTGAATAGCTCACTTCTTCACCTTTCTGGTGCAAAATGCCCATTGCCTTTATCAGACCTTCTGACAGGGTGCGAGAGAAAAATTAAAATTGTGCGGGATTTGAGGGGCAAATTGTGCGGGGAATTGTGCGGGATTGTGTAATCTTGTGACGAACCAAATACAGGTGTATTCAATCTCCAGTCTTCTAGCCAGACCCGACAGGGAGGAAATTCTGTATAAATGAAAAATGCAACTAAATTTCTTTCTTTGGTGATAGAAATATACCCAGCAGTTGCCAATGTGTCGCTTTTTTTCTTACCAAAGCGTAGTTTGACTCAAAACTAAAACTGTGTCTGAATAAACAAAATCATGTTGCGTGACATGTTAAACTCGGATCAGGTTTTATTAACGCGCGTATAAAACCAAAATAAAACTTTGGTATAAAATATTTCCTATCTAAACGAGTTCCTTTATTAAAAAAAATCCCTGCAGTTTTGCTGTCTTTAATTAATAATAATTGTAGTGTGAATAATTCCCCGTAAAGGTTCACAAATTCTTCAAAGTTTATAGCCACAAAAAAACACCACCCAAGATGTATGCAAATTGCGTGCTAAATGTGATTTGATGCAGTGTTTGATGCAGGTTTGACCGAATTGTGCGGTCCTGCACCCGCGCACCCTGTCAGAAAGCCTGCTTTATGTCTTCCCATCTTACAGTCCCCTGAATAGTCACTATTTAAATACCTTTGTTGGTATGACTAGTTAGAAATGTTATATGGTTTACTGGTAATTAAACCTTGAGTTCTGTTGTTGGATGTTGTTGTTTTGTCTTGTGTTTAGCACAGGTTGCTGTGGAGATTGTCATGTGTAAAGCATCAAATTTGTGTTGATTAAACGCATGTTAACATAACTTTTCGAAAATTCCCATTAATTTTGTAAAGTGTAGATTTTGTTTGTGTTGTTAAATGCTTTGTTGTGTTCCTATAATAAAGTTATGTGAATATATTATATTCACACTTATTTCTAAACATTGGCACACGTCAGGAGATGTCTCCCTACCAATTCCCTTGTAGTGTGCAAACCTATACGACATGTAGTTGCTGGAAAAGACGTAAACACAAATGGACAAGCATAATTTGATGGGCACAGATTTGTTCTTCCCAGTTGAGTTTGAATTTGTTGGACAAGTTGCAGAGACTGAGTTTTCTTTGCAATCCAGCAGATCATGAGGGCTCCCTGTTAAAATAGTCCTGTGATCAAGAAACACCTGTCCAGTACCACAGAAGTTTATTTTTGTATTTTTATGCTAACATTAATTTTAAAGTGCCGTTAGATAATAGTTGGAGTGGAGCTATTTTTATTGTAACACTCTACTTTTTAATTATTTCTTTTCTAATATCTCAGTGTGGTGTGGCTGATGATCTTTGTACCGACTACTTTAACAAAAGCGTGAAGATGAGTACCTATCTTGTAGCATTTGTTGTCTGTGATTTTAAAAGCATAGAGAGCCAAACTCCAAAGGGCATCAAGGTAAGTTTGAATCAAAATTGAACTTATGGCTTTTTTACTTATAAATGTTTACTTCTTAGAATGTTGCATTTAGCTTCAATCAAATTGTCTTAGCTTTTAACATGAGACATAGATGAAGCAAGCTTATTTGTGGTCTCGGCTGATAGAGCAGACTAACGTAGAAAGGGCTGACCAAAGCAATTAAGTTTGTTGTAACCACATACCTGCCAACAGTCCTGATTTAATTGGGATTGTGCCAATTTTTGAGTTCCAAAACCTAAAAAAGTCGGGACATTCTGATTTTCAAGAGGAAAAACAAGGTGTTTTCTTTTGTAAAAATTTGGAACTGGGTTGTTAAAGATTCAAGTCTTGACTCTTTTACTTTGTGCAATACATGTAGTGCTTGAGACCATTAAACAACAACTGAGAATTCTAATGCTAAAACGGTACAATACAGGCAATATTTTAAAAAATTAATGCAAAAATGACCCTGCTCAATGCTGGGGGCAGGGCACTACCCCAAGATTGGGGTGAAGGGGTGGGTGGTCCCTATTTCTGATTTTATGAGGTTGGCAGGTATGTATAACCAGAGAGTATGTTCCGATTGTGGTTTATATGCTACTAAATCAGAGACCATTTTCTAGGTGCGTGTCTGGGCACCACCAGAGCAAATCAGTCAAGGGAAATTTGCATTGGATGTTGGTGTTAAAGTGCTGCAGTATTATGAAGAAATCTTCCAGG
The DNA here is from genome assembly GCA_964030785.1 of Siderastrea siderea. Classification (NCBI taxonomy): domain Eukaryota; kingdom Metazoa; phylum Cnidaria; class Anthozoa; order Scleractinia; family Rhizangiidae; genus Siderastrea; species Siderastrea siderea. The sequence continues at coordinate 26,471,251 of OZ034968.1, read as the reverse complement.
TGGACTACCCACTACCCAAGCAAGGTATGGAATTGATACAACTGTTTCTTCAGTTGATTCTCCAGTTACTTATTGTTCGGTAAATGTACATGTATTGTCAATACATGTATAATATTATTGTAGATCAGATGTACTGTATTTTCTTGATTAAATGCCAGGGGCGTTTATTTAAAACTAGACCTTGTAGAGCTGGCATTTATTTGAAGCCAGCATTTATTCTGGGCCTGGCGTTTATCGAAAGAGGTAATTTCCATCATTATATAAGGTTCAGTTTCAAATAAACGCCATCCCTCAATTAAATATCATTACCTTGAATAAATCGTTATTTTAAATTTGACTGAGTTGACCCAGTGTTTATTTGAACCTGGTGTTTATTCGAGGCCCGGCATTTAATCGAAAAAATACGGTATATGTAACTTTATTTTTAAATACAACTGGAAGCTGAAAATGTTGTAATGAACTACAATTTTTATCAATCACCCAGGCTGGGAGTATAATATTATAATGCAAACAGGTACTTTGGTGGAAAGCTTTATAATAACTCAGCCCTGGATTTTTACACATCCACAGTACATGTCAGTTAACAAAAAAAAAAACAAAAGATGCAACCTGACGAGTAAATTAATACTAAGCCCTACCATACAGGTTTCCCTACTATACGACACATTTTATGTCTCAAAACAGTATTGTTGTTGCATGTGCTTTCTGGGGGACTAACTGAAGACAAGTACAAATACACTGTCCATGTTTGCATTCCTTTTGGTGCATATGTGTACTTCCATTCTGAAAAAGGACTTGAAATAAATCTTAACAATGGGGACAGACTATCCTGTATGTGCAGCGAAATGAATGAATGAATGGGAGGGTGGGAGATACGATCAGGTTCAAAGAGGTGCAGAACAAATTGAAATGAAGTTTTTATTAACTTAACTGTTGTGTAATGGCTTCATGTGTAATAGATCTTATAGCCATTCCTGACTTTGCTGCGGGGGCCATGGAGAACTGGGGTTTGATCACTTATCGTTTGACCTCCCTGTTGTACGACAAACATAAATCATCTGACTCAAACAAGCAGTGGGTTGCTGTGGTCGTTGCTCATGAGCTTGCTCATCAGGTTTGTGCATGCTTATACAGAAAAAAAATAACTAAGGTTTTTGGAAAAGCACTTGTACAGCTGTTGTCAAATTCTCTTACATGTACTTTCTTTTGGTGCTGGCTTTTTCTCTTTTTTCGTCAGATTGACAGCTTGTCTCTGTAATTCTGTACTGAATACATGCAGTTGTTGTGCCTTGTCTTAGCTGATACGTGTATGGTATATTTGTCTCTTGTTTTTGTTAAATTATCAGTACACTGTATGTGCACGTATGCTTTGATACAGCATCTTGTTTGTTGGTATAAAACTCTAATCCTTCTGCAAGGTTACTTTGATTTTTAATAACACATGAACTCTAAAGTTTGAAACTTATCCTTATGGTTGCATTTATAAAGAGACAGTAATCCCCTGAGAAATGTAGTCAAACTAAACAGAAACAGTTCTCCCATCGCAACCCATGTGAGTTGAACTCACGATCGTTGAATTACAACATGTTATGCCAGTGATATTCAAGGCAATTTTATATGTTCATTGTGTAGAAGTTGTTGATTGCCATTGATTGGTGAAGGTTTTTGCAGGAGCAGGTTGTGAAGATTTTTGCTGAATCATTAGCAAATTTAATTGTCAATAACTGGTGTACCAGATATCAGCGATATTTACATGTACTATCACTTGTGATGGCAATCAAAATCATTGGCAAAAATACCTGTGGCTGTAGTGGACACAAATGATTTTTGCTGGTTGCTGCAAGGAGTGTGCAAAATGGTATAATATCACTGGCTTAAAGCTTGTTTGCCCCCAAAGACATCTTTGCTAAGTAAACAAAACTGAAAAAAAATGTATAAAAACACATAGGTAAACAAGTTGAGGTTTATGTGTTGTAAAAATTGCAGTGACTAAATAATTGTGTAGGAGGAGAACAAAACATTTTTGTTGTTTATGAGGTAGCTGCTAAATATAGATCTGTGCCTTTTGTGTTTTTAAAGAATGATGCGATTATTATGATGTTATAGTGCTGTTGTATGTACCTGTACATGTGTGTAGTATGTTGAATGTGTACAACTTGCGTGCAATATTTGTCTGTTAGTTCTATTGTTGTCCAGTTAGTTTATAACCACTGCTGGCTGTTAGTTTGTTGCAAAATATCTTATGCGCTCACCTCTGCACAATGCCATAACAGTTTGATTTGCCTGCAAGTTTTATTATTTTTGTAGACAAGATTAAACATAAGTTTGTTTTATTTTGAATAAAAAATAATAACAATTAATTTTTATAAAACTAAACTACTAATAATTATTTTTGAAGTTTCTAACATGATTTTACTTTGAAATAAACTGTAGCTCAAAATTTAATGAATATTAATGTTCTGATGTGCAAATGTTTTTTATTTGATTTCCTTTTTATTTTTTAAACTTACGATCAGCTAGTGTAATGAGTTAAACATAAAATAAAACATAAATTTTAATTTAGTACAGTTATGGCCTAATAACTAACTATTTTTGCTTTAAGTGGCTTACTTCTGTTGATGTACAACAGAAGAGATAGATTAAACAGGATTTGAAATTTTTCCAAGCTCAGTGATCAGGAGTGGCAAAAAAAGTCCTCAGTCTCTTGTCCAGTTACCTTGAAAGTGTTGTCCTTCTGTAAATTTACTCCATATGTCCAATTTCCTATGTCCGAAAGAATGTAGTTTGTGTTATGTGATTGTCATTGCAATACAGGAACACTTTTTTAAAAACACTTAGCACAAAGCAGTGTACTAACTGAAGAAAGAGACATTAGAAATGCCTGAATCTTATTCTATATAATTTTCATTGTCAACCAGTTGCCACTTAGCTTTACAGAAAGTTTTTAAGCCCTGTTTAGAGAACTTAAAATTCTTAATCTTTATGTTTTAAAAGCTAGCACTAAACAAGAAAGGACACTTAAAGCATTAAAAAAATATACATAATGAAAGTAAAATATAAAGAAGGTGATCAAGCCCTAGGGCACCTTACCTTAACAACAACTTAGCTTGTTCTTCCATTAAACTGACTGTGAATTTTTTTTACTGGTAAAACTTAAAGGAAAAAGGGCATAGGGGGTAAACTTTGACCTTGAAATCCAAATTGCAGTCTACATGGGCACAGAGTGTGGTTTAAAGTTTTCTCTACAATGTTAGAATTCAAACATAGTTCCATGACTTTTTTATTCATTGTCCTGAAGGTTAAAATTGGACCTACACGTGCTCAAGCAAAGAATGAAAAAAAAAAAAGATTTTTTTTTGTTCTCTGTTCTCTGTTTAAAGTAAACAAAGTCAGTCAAGCATCAGGTTCTCTGATGTTTATTTGGTTCAGTTTGCAAAATTAAAAGTGAAACTCTCAGGTCAAGAAATAAATTCCGAGCTATGTTTCCAACCTGTGTGCCAAAGGTCAGCTTAATTGGAGCAGTTTGGTTTTCAAAACCAAGTGAGCACTTGGGCCCTTTTACTACTGACCCCTCCTTTTGTAAACTAATTTTCCTCTTCTGAAGAAGAGGATAAAACAACAAACAAACAAACAAACAAACAAACAAAAAACAGACAAAACACAAACTTACTAACTTACTCTTAGGCTATCAAACTAGCTGACTGACCCATGACTCCCTGACTAACAGGCAAACAGAAAGACAGACAGACAAACAGGCAAATAGACAAGTAAACAAATATTCAAACATACAGTGAAACATTCTAACTAAGGAACAAACAGAGTAACAAACAAACAATAAACAAGAAACTACAATAATATTGTGGGAACTGATGAGTACCCTGTAAAAAGCTAGCTCTGTAAAACCATTTATCCAGAATTTGAAAACGTTGTTACCCTGGCTAGTTTGAGGGATGTTCACCAATCAGAAAAGTTTAACATAAGGTTCAAATAATAGGGTGAATTTCCATAAAAAACAAACAAACAAACAAACAAACAAACAAACAATCAAACAATCAAACAAAGAGCAAGCAAGCCAACGAAGAAAGAACAACAACAACAACAAAAATGTGTGCTGGTTAGCATGCTGTGTAAAGTTCTGTGGTAGATTCTTTGCAGAGTAAAAAGAAAGGTGTGGTACGTTTACAGAAATGTGTAGATTGTGACATATTGAAAATACTTATTGTTGGGAACCACCTTTTAGCAACATAACACTCACTCCAGAATTAATTGTGTATGTATTTTGTTATGTTTAAAATGATACATCCATCCTCATTTTCTCCCAAATGACTACTTAGTGATTTTTTTTAAATTACAAAACCATTAATTATCCTGTCTTACAGTAAACTGATTCTTAAATGTACTTGTACATCTACATGTTCATTGCATGTGACAACCCAACAAAGTTGTGCATGATCTAACTAATTATAATGTTTACCCAACAAAACCTTACAAGCCTTAAATAGTCACTAAATCTCTTATATTACCCAAGAAAACCACATTAAATGTCCAATAAAACATGATTTGTTCCCCATTAAAAAATTTTTCAAGTGTGAAATGACATGATAAATGCTCCAATTTTAATTAAAAATACACACTTAGTTTTAAAATTGAAAATAATATAGTTTTAAATTGAATTTAAACTTGTGGTCTCACTGCGATGGTATTGTATGCAGACCTTATTGCCATCCCTGACTTTGCCACTGGAGCGATGGAAAACTGGGGTCTGGTTACGTTTCGCTTGACCTCAATCCTCTATGATCCAAGCAAGTCATCACACAGCAACAAACAATGGGTTGCAGTGGTTGTAGCTCATGAACTGGCTCACCAGGTTTACTATACAGTTACCTAACTTATAACTTTAAAATAGAATTACAGTTGTATTGGTTTAAATGCTTGAACTAACCTTTTCACTCCCAAGCGTGCCTAACATCAAAATTCAAGACGAATCCCCAATTTTTTATTTTGTAAAATACTGAAATGTAAATAGTACCATGTGAAAGTACTGCTAAAGAGATTTCATTTGAATGGTCACACCATAGGATTTCATCCACAAACTCAAAAGTTAGTCTCCATAGCTGACTCTGGGAGTGAATGGGTTAAAGGCATACCAGCATGCACTTTTATATTAGGACAAAGTTCACATATACATTCCACGAACACAGTACAGTACAATACACAAAAGTTCTTCAGTTACTTTAAGTCAGTGTTTAAGCAAATGTATATTTCATTTTTCTGTATTAATTGTTTCACACTCCCATGCAAACAAGTACTGTACAGTGACTTTTATGTGCATGTGGTGAATATGTGAGCAGTGAAAAGAAGTTATTAGCAATGCATACTATATTGAAGAAAATTATAGTCTGTTCAATCCATGTGGAATGAAGAGCATTTTGTGCAGCTGTCCATTAACTATATTTAACACTTTTCAATTTTCAGTGGTTTGGTAACTTGGTAACAATGAAATGGTGGAATGATCTCTGGTTAAATGAAGGATTTGCAAGCTTTATGGAAAATGTTGGTGTCAATCACATTAACCCTGAGTGGAAAATGATGGATCAGTTTCTGCTGGATAAGTTTCAAGTTTCTATGGATCTGGACCAGCTTACCAATTCACATCCCATCATGGCTGTAGTCAAAGATCCAGCGGAGATAAATTCTTTGTTTGATTCGATTTCTTATGATAAGGTACGTGCACTAATCACCAAACCCTCGTTGTGATTCAAATTACACCTTTATATGCAGTAATTGAAGATAATCCAACAATCTGTTTTCATGATTAAAATTACTCCTTTAAACAAATGTGATTTAGACACATTTGCATGGTTTTAGTCACAGTCTGAAATAAAATATTCACAAATGAGCACTTGCAAGGTGCTATCACCTTAAATGACATACCGAAGTGCCGTTTACGTAACACAGTTTTACACAGTTATGAACAGTTCATCTCTCATTGTATTTATAGCTGTAGTTTACTTCAGATTGACGTCTCTACAGATGTGTCTTAAGTCTTTTATTCACCACCGATCTGGGTTAATTTAAAGCTGCTCTATTGACATTAATGGGTAACTTAAATGTAAGAATGTGGGTGAAATGGTAAAGTACATCCCCATGTTTAGTTTTAACACTTAGTTAACTTCTTGATACACTTTCCTTTAAGGGTGCCTCAATAATCAGGATGTTGGAGGATGTTTTGGGAAGAGATGTTTTCTTTAAGGGATTGCAACATTATCTCAAGACATACAGCTTTAGCAATGCAGAGACAAATGATCTTTGGCATTGCCTTACGCTTGAAATGGCAAAACAAAATATTATAAAGGTACCGTAGCATTTCTGCTGTAGATAATGCACTTGAATGATGATGATGAGGATGATGATGATAATGATAATGATGATGATTCATTGGAGGGATCCTTCCAGAGGACTTTAGTTACCCTAGACTACCTGGAAATTGTGTTTCCAGAAGTAGAATTCAGTGCTTCTTTTTGTTGCGCTAAGTGATTGTTTCCTGAGTCCGTTGATCAACAAACGTGTTAAGGCCCGAGCTGTATGTGCGCAGTACTGCATAATTATGCAAAAATGACCAGAGAATGCTTTTGTTTTTAGATGCAAATTAATTTTATCCTAGGTGAATTAAAGGCTCGTAATGATTTAAATTAACTATGATTTGACTAAAGGGTGGAGGCCAAGAAATCAATGTAACAAAAATGATGACATCATGGACCAGTCAAATGGGCTTCCCTATTATCACTGCAACAAGACATAACGGAAACATTCGTGTACAGCAGCGACGCTTCCTTATTCATCCTGACACAAAACCGTCCTCAGCCGCGTAAGTTATCAACCTGTTTATTTTTAGGCTTTATTGTTGAGTTTACATGCAGGGAAAGCAATTTTCTTATTGATGTTTATTTTCTGTTGACCAACAGCCAAACTTGTGGCACTAAGGAAAAATTCGTCAGTTAGATACCTGATAAAGTTCTCTTGTATTACGTTTAGTTTCCACTTGTCTCAATGATCACTTTAACCACTAGTCACTTTGATCACTTTGACCACTCCCTTGGTTATTACACACATATTATCACGCTTGGCAATTTTTTTCCTATCGCAATATAAAGAAGCAAGCTTACAGCAAGTCGGCGGCCATTTTTAAAAACACCATATACAATCATAAGGAACCCTTCGTGTAGTGTTGATCTTTACAGTAAATGGTTGAACATAAACCCCAGGGTAAAACAAATACGTTGCGCTCAGCTCTTCTTTCGTAATGTACTTATATAATTATGTTGCTGATATCATAGCACCTTTTGCATTAATCTACTTGCACCATAGACTTGTACCTTCCACTAACAAAGTCTTGTGCTTTTACAGGTTCTCTTGGGTAGTCCCCCTAACCTATGTGGCACAGGGTTCTGATGAGAGGCATGTGGTAATGATAGAGGAAAAGAACGAACAGTGTAAGTCCTAGAATTGTTTTGTTGCCAGAAGGAACACTGTCAAAGATAACTTGTGCTCCTGTGCACTGCGTGTTGTAACTTGATGCCTTGTTGTCAAAAACCTTGATGAATAGGCAAGCATTCTCACTGCATCTCAAAAGTTCTTAATCCCCGGCTAAACCATTAAACATCTTCGTTCAACATCGTGTTTGTCGTACAAAACCTTCGATGGCTAAATGTGCGGACAATGCTTGACCAAATATCGGACAAAGGGAGCCCACATAACGCTTTTTTGCGTATAACCGCTGAAAAGTACGTCTCATATTGGTCACTTTGTCCCAGCTCGCGCAAGCCTTGTTTGCTTATAGTTGGCTAAACAATCAAACACTTTTTTTCGTTAACGCAAAATGTTGGGTGAAAATGTTTAATCTAGATCAAACATGGAAAACCATTTACTGTAAATGCAAAGTTGAGAGAGGCGGCTAAACAGTAAAACACTTTCCTCCCGCATGATGTTGGACGAAAATGTTTGATCGTTTAGCCGGGGCTTTAGGTTCTCTTGTGTGTACTTTTTATGCCTATGCTGTGATTGTCAGAAGAGGACATAAACAAACAGTGCGATTGTATCGTTTGGGTTTTTGAAGTGACAATGATAAAGTCCTCTAGTGAGGTGAAATACTTTCCTATGGGGGTACTTATTTTGCTGCACAAGGTGGTTCTAGTTTTTGAGTGTGTGGATTAAACTCTACAGTGTGACCATTCACAGGAAAGCTATTGAGTAGCACTCTTCGATAGTGCTGTTTTTATTACTTGACAAGGTGGCTCTAACTTTCGATACTATGGATGCGATCCTTGATGCGACAATTCGAATAAAAGCTTCCAGGCACTAGTCTTCTGTGGTGCTGTTTTTATTGCTGTCCAGGATGTAATGCAATCCTTAAGGGTGATAATTAAAAAAAAAATGCTTTTGAGCCGAACTTTCTTGTGGTATTATTCATTCGGTTTCAGGTTTTTCCCAGCACATATGTAAACATTAGAGTTCTTCTGTCAAAGGCAAAATTGTGTGCTAGGTTGCCGGAGGAAATTTGATGTACGCAACAAGTATTAGCCCGAGAATGTAGTTCGAGGGCTTATGTGAAGTTTGAACATCAAATTTCCGAGGGAGCCTCTCACACATAGGGCCCGAGACAGAAGGACCCTATTGTTTTTATTGTACAACGCTAAATTTTGAGCGAAAACTGCCTAAAACGGGCACTATGCGCTGATAGGCGCCTGCTGAGGAGAGACATTATCGCGACACGTGATCGATTTCGACCAATGGGAGCGCGCCAAAATTTAGCCTTGTACTGTGATTTTTGGTAGTTTTAACGAGGTAAAGTAATAAGGAAATATGTTGTTTTTCTATGTAGTTAAGTTACCTGATGGGACCCCTGCTAATGCTTGGATAAAGGTGAATGCTGGGCAGAGTGGATTTTACCGCGTGAACTATGATGTTGATAACTGGGACAAACTTATTCGTCAACTTAATACAAATCACAAGGTAATTTAGCGCGTCAGTGTAGTGTATAGTCTATAAACATTGTTGTAACGTTGTAAATGGTTTTAACCCAGGAGTCATATCATAAGTCGGTGGAGTATGATCGTCTGGGTGAGTGTTGTCCTGGGAAGGACTGTTTGTGATGTCATGGTCTGTCTTTTTAGTAACCTTTGACTGTGGTGATGACCGTTCAGGTTGTCGAACCGTCAATCATAAACAGTCCTTCTCAGGACTACACTCACCTGGACGATCATACTTCACAGACCTTATGAGCACTGTTGTACAGTTAACTATATATGCAACCCAAAACTGACCGCCAGCTATCTTCTCTTCTCTATTCCTAAGAATTTGCCTGCAGCGGATCGTGCAGGCTTGCTAGATGACGCTCTGAACCTTGCTAGGTAAGTGCAGAGCTTTTAATTCTAGCTGTTTCAGGAACTAAATACTGCAGTTTAGGCAAGTGCGCTTGAGTTTAAGCGTTTGAGAGTCTACTGCCCAAATTTTTTGTCCTCCCCAACATGCCCGTCGGTTACGTTTATAACACTGATAGTTTTATTCTGGGGTTGGGTATTTGGTTTCGTGCACCTACGTACATAGGTGCCGTGCGGTTAAGAAAGATGTAATATTCAAAATGTCACGCGTGTGGGACAAAGAAAAAATCTGAGGCCCTGACGGAAAGCAACCCGTGAGTTCAGTACACCGGTCGGACACTTTAACCACTGAGCTGCTGGGAGTTCCGAGCGAGATCATATGAACTGTCGTCTGTGTGACACTCGTCCTGCATACTGTTAGCATCACCAACGACGAAAGCATCCTGTGCGATAAAAAAAGAAAAATCAAAGACGGTCCATTTTCTTACCATCTTTTTTATTTATGTGCGGTCATGTGCTACTTAGTCTTTTAATGTTTTGGTTGTTTGTTTACTTTGTTTAATTTCGGTGTTTCAGGAGTGGTATGCTTCATTATCACTTGGCTCTGAGTCTCACACCATATCTGAAGGACGAAAGGGAATATGTTCCATGGAAATCCGCGCTTGGGAACTTAGTTTATTTTGCCACGCAGTTTTCCACTTACGACTCAATGAAGAAAACAGACTATTATACAACATATAAGGTGATGAACAGATTCGAAAATCAGATATTGGGAGGTATAACTGCTTTAGCTGTTGTATGGTGTAGTAGGTCAAAGCCATTAATGCCAAGCTTTGTTACCTCGTGCCACTTGGCACATAAGGCCTCGAGTCCAGAATTGAAATCAGACATGAATAGGGATCTACAACTGCCTTAGCTGCTGTATTTTGTAGTAGGTCAAAGCCATTAATGCCAAGCTTTGTTACCTCGTGCCGCTTGGCACGTAAGGCCCCAAGTCCAGAAACTTGTTGTTAAACATTCTCAGTGTGTCTGCACGTTTGAAATCTTTTTAGAAAATGAAATGAAGCGTCGACAAGTGGAGACAGCCACGGAAGACTGATGCAAAGATTTGAAACCACCATCGTATTTTCTAACTGCAGTAAAATATACCTGTGACAAAGATACGAAAGTCACTCATGTTCTGCTTATCCACTTTACGTAAGAAACCCAAGTGCTTTTTTCGTCATGTTGGGTTACTCATCTTTTCTTTTTCTTCCTTTTTTACTCTAGAAATACATCTATTACCTGCTTAAAGACGTAGCCCGTGACTTAGGCTGGGAGGAAGCCAGTGGAGATGCGCATTTGAGGAGGTGATGTTTTTGAGCAATATTTTACAAATAAAGAAGGCAAAACGATGATGGGGATTTAAGAACACCATAGGATTGTAGCAAGCATAAGCCGGGGGCCAGTGCTTTCTCCGTTTCTTTGCGAGTGTTTTTAAATGCCTTAAGTGTGTTATGCCATTACACTACGTGGTTTTCTTGTGAATTTAGATTACTCACGTAACATAAAAGTGATTTGTTTGTACAAACCCAGAAAAGAGGAATTTGTTCAGATAAATCCCTCATTAAAATACTTAGAGACAATTCATCAGGCCCGTTCTTCCCTGCTACTTTATGAAGCCGTCATCGGCCTTTGAGATGGTAAAATATTATTCAAAGTCGTGTGTTAAAAAGAAAGGCTGTTGAATAACAAAAAAAAAAAAAAATGGATGAAGCAGGAAATTAACTCTGCAAAGCGTGTTTTGCTTTAGCCAATCACAGCGGGTGCCGCTGCTCAAAATTCACGAAGTTTTAGGATGAATGGCACCCGCACACAGCTGATTTGAAAATGTTCTGAGGCAAGCAAAGATAACAGAAATTTCTAAGAAATCCATTTCTAAATGACTTAGAAATGACTAAAATTAATTTCTGGTTCACTTAGAAATAACTGCACTTTTCATTGAGGAAGACTCTCAGTGGAGGCAACAATTACTGTACACAGCAACAAAAGCGAAATATAATCTGACTTATCCATGACCACAGACGCAGTTCCGACTATATGGACAATACAATGTGACAATGTTTCATCAGAGTGGCAGATCTTTAACGTTTAGTTGGCTTCATTTCCTTTCTGTCCCCATTTGCAAAATGTTGATAAAGTACCTTTCTCTCGTTGTAGATACCTGCGAGCAGTTGTGCTACATTTAGTATCGGAATACGAGGATGCTGTTCCAGTGAGTGAGAGGACAGGACACAAATCTAAAGCCTTGGATTTATTTTATGACTGGCTTGACAATAACAAGCCGTAAGTAGCCTTATCTCCTGTTCTTTGTCCTGAAATCAGCCGTCCGAGCTTTTATTTAAAAAAAAAAATTAAAAAACATTGGTAGATATCTAGCAACCTATGTGGCATTGTTAGGTGTTGAAATATGGGATCCCTTTAGGGGGGTTCCCAATTGGACATTGATTTGCATCAATGTAGGGGTAAAATGGGGTGTGTGTATTGGGAACCCCCCTAAAGGGATCCCATATTTCAACACCTAACAATGCCACATAGGTTGCTAGATATCTACCAATGTTTTTTAATTTTTTTTTTAAATAAAAGCTTGACAATAACAAGCCGTAAGTAGCCTTATCTCCTGTTCTTTGTCCTGAAATCAGCCGTCCGAGGGATACACTCCTTGTTCAGCCAGAGACGTTTTGCCTGTGGAGTGAAGGAGAAGACGATCTCCTTGCTGCCGCCTTAAATGGCTGAAAAGATGAGCAGCAACAGCAACAACAGTCTTAATGTGATGGCAAGATTTGCATTAAATCAGAAATCAAGCAGAAATATACTTGGGGATTACTTGCCCCTCGCTGCTTTTTGAGTCTGGGGCTCAATACAGACAGCAGCAGCCGGCAACAACAATTACAATGCCATAATCGACAATATGAGCGACTGTTCTGTAGAAGTTAGATTTGAAAACATTTAGTTGGCTTCTGTGTCTTAACAAAGTTTCTGCTTAAACAACTGAACCACTTGTCCATTCATCTACTTTTTCAGACTTTTTAATCAAAGCTCGCCTTGATGATTGATTCATTGCATGATTAATTTATTGCGAGTTTGCAACATGAAAAGGCCTCGCAATTTTGCTGGCTTTTTTTGTTGAGTGAGGGAACTTTTCACGTTCGTGCTTCTTGCGTCGGCTTATGCTTATGCTTTTGCTTATGTCGCAATTTTGATAATGGAAACTGGAGGCGATATAAGCACAAGCATAAACACAAGCCAGGTATGGTATTCTGCGCGTTCGCATATCCTTATGCTTACCGTGTAGCACTAAGTTTTTGCGGGAGTTTAATTTTGCGAATGGGCGATTTGTTGTGTTATGCTGGAACTAATTTTTGCGATTTTCAGGAAGTTGTCTTCTATTTGGAATTACAACATTCTCGTTCTTTAAGTACAAATAACTGAATCGAATACAGGTGAACAACATGTAGATGTATAACACGTTAATCAGTTAATCAATGGTTCAATCAGTTCAAACGATCCTTAACAGCGAAACATTTTGTAGTGTACCGACTGCAGTTTAGTCGTTTTCTTTCTGAATGTTTTGTTTCTTACTTCATTTTGTTTGTGAACGAAAGAGAAGCTTTAAGTAAAGTGTAAAAGGTGATGTTTGTACATAATTTCGACAATGGAGTAAAGTTTGGCGGATAAAATTTTTGCGGGAATTTTTTATCGCGGGAACTTTCTTTTGCGGATCATGAAAAAGAAAAAAAAAATTCGAAAAAATTAGAACCCGCAAAAATTTAGTACCACAGGGTATGTCGCTGGTGTTCTCCCGTGCATGTGCTTACACTTATTTAAAGGAAATACTGTAACATATGAACGTGTGATAATCAGGAATAACTTGAAGATGTGTGGCCGTGGAGTTTGTTGACATGCGAGACATTCTTCATCCTTCTTTGCACTTTTTAATTCCAGGATCACACCAAACTTGCGTAACATTGTTTACTCGATTGGCGTGAAAGATGCTGATCAACGCACGTGGGACGAAGTGTTTCGCCGATTCCAAAGAGAGTCAGTTCCATCGGAGAAGAGAAAGTTGATGTACGCTCTCACCAACAGCCGAAACAAAAATATTCTGAAGAGGTAAAGTTAGTACTTTGAAATGGAGTAATCGGTAAGGGTTGAAGTCAGTTTTGTGAAAGTGCGTCGGCATGGAACCCGGAACACTTCGTTTGTTAACTACCGCTTTTCGTGGTTTGACCAAAAAGGTGTATTACGTGATCTGTCTTCGGACTGAAACGCCTTACATCTGAAATCCACTGTTGACGCAGATTCCATGAGGCCAACAAACCAGCAAAAAGCGGAGTGGATCGGTCGCTATATTTTTATTGATAACAATTTTACACTTCTTGTAATGCCGTGTACATTTTCTGTGTATTGTGAAAGAAGGCGAAATCCAGTCTTGTTTTCTTCAAAACAAGGAAAACCCCTGACAAACCTGCTTAGAAAACGTTATAGTCTGCAGGCAAAGACGGAAAATTACAAATAGAGGACGTTTTGTAAGGCATGTAACCAATCCCAAGAAAGTTCAAGTTTCGGAATTTCAAGTTGAGTGCAATTCAGCGGCGGTTACCAGCATCGCCTGTAAAAGCTGACTTCTCTTTTCGTGCTTGTGATGTGTGAGGCGATAAATGTCCTAAAAGTGCTGTAAGATTTCCATCATTGATCCACCTTTTTTATGGGTCACATTTTAGACTTCTGGATTACTCCCTGCAAGATGACAAGATTCGTTCCCAGGACTCTGTGGCCATTATTGACTCGGTCGCCCTCAATCCCAAGGGACGCCTGCTAGCTTGGCAATTTGTCAAGACGAAGTACAACGTGTTGTTTAAAAGGTAAGCGTATCAGGGACGGACCATTAGAAAAGTTATGAAGGGAATTCTCAAGCTGCACGATTTTTTCATTTTTTTTGGAGGGGGGGGGGGGGGGGGAGGTTCAATTTTGCTGTACAGCAATTTTTTTAAAGGTAAGATCTCCTGTATTTTATGCGTTGCTCGCTGTGCATGTTTTATTGTTTTACAAACTTTACCCATGCGTTATTTTTTTTTTACATTTCGCCCCCCCCCACCCCCCCCCCCCCCTAAATGATTTTTCTAATGGTCCTTATTTCTTCTGAGTACACTGGTTTTCTTCATAGGTCCTCCACTGAGTAGATTTTTGCTGTGCGTGCCATTTTCTTGTTGAGCTTCTTGCTTGTTGCTTCACAGTAGTTAAAGGTCTTTTTATAATTTCGTTGTGTTAGTATTACCTTAAAGGGGTTATGTCACGCTATTTTAGTATCTTTTGAAAAAGCTAAAAGTGTCTTCACATCAGTTGAATTCCAAAAATAATAGTCTTGCTTTGTTATTAAAGACTACCTTACGGCACTGAAACTGTTTCCTGTCGTCTTTTGCTACCGATGGCAAGGATGGAAATGGATTGAAACTTGAAAAAATTGGCCCAAGCTTTTCAAATTTTGATGCTATGTTAAAAATCACCAAAAAAATTATTATGGTTAGCTGACACTGATAAAATTCATTTGATGTCTTCTTCATAGTGTTACAGGAGCACTTTATATCTGATTTTAGCACAGAATTGACCTAAACTAGCAAAATCCTCGTGACGTAGCCCCTTTAAAGCATTGTATACCGACGTTGTCTGTGATGTCCTGGAATGAGATATTATGATGCCCCTAATTACCGCACGTTTGCTTCAAAGTAAATTAGAGTTTTGCTGTTACATATGCTTACTGTTTTTTATCTTTCCTTGTAGATATGGCAAAGGATCGTTTGATTTCAGTCGCCTGATCAAGGCCAACACCGCTCATTTCAATACAAAGGAAATGAGAGACAATGTAAGAAAATAATTCAAACCTTCAAACCCGTCTCACCTGTCTGTTTATTTCCTTTAGTACCATGGAGTCCCGTTAATCTCGAACCTCGCTCAACTCGAACTTCCCGTTTTCTCGAACTCAAGGCTAAGTCCGAAGCATTTGCGACATTTATTGTACCCTGGTCCATGTCTAGAAAACGGCGTTAGCTCGAATCACGTTTTCGCACCTTCCCCCTCCCCGAGAGGTTTTCCCCACCATGTTAACCTCGATTTCACTACAGTATTGGCTAAAGGTTTGAACTTGCAATCTCATATTTCAACATTTGTTTAGTTCTCTAACGAAGACCACTGGAATTTAAAAAAAATTAGAGTGGTATTATTACATTATTCATTAAAAAGTTTGACGCCATCTTCGTTATCTTGCTACCACAAGGTTGGCGATAGTGGGACTTACTTGGACGTTACTACGATACATTCATATAGCAGCATTTATTATCCAATTCTACAAACTAAGTAAAGTTCGAATAACGAGCTAAACGAGTACAAATATGCCGCAATATTTGTATACTTAGTTACTTGTACAATAACAAATCGGAGTGGCAGTTTTCGTACAGTAAAAAAACCGCTTTGCTACCGTGGTGGTGCTCATGTTGTTATACTTTCCTTTAGTAATCAGCTAAAAAGGTCCGCGTTGTTAAGCGTTGCGGGAAACTAATATAACAAGTCGCAAGCAGAGTTTACTTTGCTCATTGTTGATTTATACTGGTTTTAGTGCAAGCTTGTATCCATCCTGAATTCCAGCCTTCTTCCCTCGTCGTTTGCTCTCCACAAGAGGAGACGGCTAAAATTCATGCTGGTATCAATCAGTTTGTTATCCCCCCGGGATGGGGTACTCAATATAGTTTCATACGGGGAGGCTCTACGCGACGTTCAAACCATTACTCCTTAATATACCAGTTTTGATCGTAATGGTGCCCCTTTCTTATACCTAATTAAGGCTAAAACAACATTTCAACCTTCTTTTGTAGCTCGAAAATAAGTTAAAACGGGAGATCATACTCTTTCGTATACTGGAAGCACAAAAAGGGCACCCCTTTTGGGCGGAGCCTCCCCGTATAGCCGACCATAGAGAGTAACTCCCCCCCCCCCCCCCCCCCGAGATTGTTGCTTGGTTTTGTATTTTTAACATTAATTTTCTTTTGTCCGCTGCAGGTGGCTGCATTCTTTGCTGGTGTAGATCAGGGCTCAGGGAAACTAGCAGTACAGCAAAGTTTGGAAAGTATAGATGCCAATATCAAATGGATAAAGCAACATGGCCCTAAAGTCAACGCGTGGATTGAATCCGAACACCAACCAGGAAACAACCACTTTAAGCATCCTACTTATTATGACGAGGTTATGATGGAAAAATATGGTCGACCTTAATAACGGAATTATTTTTCTCTTACACATTACTTCTAGTTACTTATTTATTTTTGCGGGGTGGGGGGAGGGTGTTGGTTATGCAGTTGTCCTTAGCAAGAGCTTTCTTTCCACCGCAACATTTTTTTATTGACTCGTTGTGGACGAACTTTTTTCCTTCTCATTTTTTTCTCCTTCATTTTTCCTTTTCGCCTGTTTTTTGGCCCCGTTCTTCCCTTTTCGGTTACTCCCCGCCCCCGCCCCCACTCCCACCTCCTTTCGTCAAAATAAGAGGGTTTTTTCCCTTGGTGCTCATCACCTAAGGTGCTTGGTCACTGTATTTTAGCTTATTTTGTCCTGCAGACATTATGTCGCCTTATTTTATGTCACGCAGACAGTAACTTGCCTTGCACTCAAACAAAACCACACTGCAACACTTTGAATGAGAGAAAACCTGGTACACCATTTTCGTTGTGTTTACGACCACACACTGCCCAAGCGAGGCTAATACACGCGGCAAGATTTACTTGAAATATGCGAAATATTTTAGTTTACAGATCAAAAGAATCAGGACACAAATAAGTAAAATAAAGTGATTTAGCCTTCAAAATAACTATCATATTTCGATTTGCAGTAAAATGTAATGCTCCCTGGTCATTCGGCAAACTTAAACATGAAATCCTAAAAATATGGGTTTTAAGGGGTTTGGAGGTTTAAAAATTAATATAATGATGTCGAGTGCTGGCTTAAAATTATCAGTTTATTATTATGGTTCTCGCTTTCTGTCACACATTTGTTATTCTGGAAGGTTGCTTAAGTTTTCAGGAAATTTGTCATAAGTCTTCAAGACTAATATTTTGTGTGTTCAATGAACAAATGGAGGAAATTATTTCAATGTATTGTATTTTTGAAATTTACCAGAATTTTTATTTGAATGTTATTCCGAAGATACTGGGGCAGTAACTATTTGTGGCACCTACAATAATGATTCGATTTAGCGCCCTCCATTCAATAGCGCCTCGTTTCCAATGAGCGCTCCCTCTTGAGTGTCATTTTGTTTTCATGCACGCCTATTCCAGTAAGCGCCCCTTCCACATTAGCCCCCTATTAGGCAATTGACATTGCTAATATTGACATAAAATAGACTGATTAGACAAGTGAATTATATAAGCTTCGTTCTCATCTAAAAGTAATATTTAAAGCTATTAACTTGGTAAAGACGTGCGAATGCTGCTCTGACTGCGAACCCCAATCCTTACAGACGTTGGGTTACAGTTTCTGTTACGGTTAATTTAAGTGCTTTTTTGCACTTCAATGTCTCTGTCCAAAAAGAAAAAAATAGAGAGACAAATAATAAAATTCAGCCAGAGACAACGCACGTCCTGACTTAGGGCGAGCCGTGCTGCCCACGCTCATCCAGTAAGTACCCCCAAAAGTAAATTAGCACCCAGGGCGCTTAATCGAATCATTACCAACGGTTATTTCAATTAAAATTAACGTGCTGGAAACATACTGGGCCGATTTCTGAAATAGAGTCTAAGTAAGATCTGGTTTAAGGTAAAAACGATTGTAAATCAGGGGTTTCATAAACCACGTTTAAGCTGGTCAGAACAACAAGTCCTGGGAGAGAAGTTGGGGTCAAAACTCTATTATTGGTACTTACAGAATGTAACAAGTTGCACTAATTGCGCTGGTTCTGCTTTAATTCTGTTTAGACGAAGGAACCGTAGCTAAAAATTCATTTGAACAATCGACCCACTGTGTTTGAGTCGCATTTATCTGATGGCACACCGAACTAGTTGCGGTATTACTCAGATTACGAGCAACAAGTATATCATGGTCAAATCTAATCCTGCAACTATTTGATGTCTGGTGTTGTTACCGCACGTCTTTTACGGGGAGTTTATTTATTTTCTTTGAAGCACGAGAGGTAATTTACTACACAGTAAGTATGTACCGAACACCGACGCCGACGGCTAAGAAATCTGAAAGTCTATATTAACTGCTGTATGGTCTTTTCGTTTTTCCGTGGTTTTCTTATCTGTATTTCCTACAACGCTGCTTCGTTCCAAAGCGTTATCGAAATCCTTAAAAAACACTTGAAACCAGGGAAACGTAAACTCTCTGTACTCAACTTTGGCGAACTTCTTGCCTTTATGACGTCTTGGGACAAAGTAGCGTTGCATTTGTAATTGACGTTTGTAAATTAAGTGGATCCAGTTGATCTGGACTACTGGTGTGCCTAATCTTTATCTGCATGGCGATGGGTAAATAAATGTACTTATGAATCATCATTGCTATCAGTTGTAGTGATCCAAATTCACTGGGAACACTCACTCATTATGCAGGCAGGCTTAAAAATTGACAACCCTGACAAGTGATGTTGGGACACTCAGTGCACTTAACTTTTAATGGCCTGCTTCGCGACCATTTTGAAATCAGAAACCGAAAAAAAAAAGAAAAAAGGTAGGGTTTTCCATGTCGTTACGTACTTGCATAACTCCTGAGCAAAGTTATGATTGTATGAACGTTGCCTTCATATCGAAGCACCGAAGAGACAGCTACTGGAATTTCAAGTTTATTCTAAAGCCGTTTTTCACTGGGTACTAAGCAAGCAACCGTTGATCGAAATTTTTGTCTCACATCTAGAGATTACTCAATTTGCCATTGCAAACCCCTGCATAGTTTCAAACGTTTATCCCTTACTTTTTCAGTATTGTTTGGGGGAGAAGGTAAGTGAAAAGGGGCTACAGCATCAAGAATTATTACTTACTGCGTTATTTACCTCTATTCAACAGTTACTTTAACTCGAGTTTTTTTTAAAGTTAAATGCAAGGTAGAACTGGATTTATAGGTAAGGAACTCGTACGATTACGCGATTAAAGTGTTATCGTCATCTTTGATTTGCACATGTAACCTAACACCATTTCTACAAGACGTTTTCAGTTCTTACTGTGCGAATCAAAACTGTTAACACTTCCTTTTTAATTTTTTTTGTCGTAGCTACCCATCGAATGAGAGCTCAACCCGTAGGAAATTTGAACAAACACAGTGATGGAGCCAGTTGAATATTTTTGCGCAAATAATTCTTTAACTCTTTAGTCCACTCACTCCTGAAGTTATTTCGAAGTTTAATGAAAGTGTTCTCGATTTTTCGGATTCTTACAGTTATTTCTGGAACGACTTTTTCAAAATAAGTATTGAATTTAAGCACAAAGGTATACAAAGAATCGGTCCTCGTGAGGAGATCGGATGAGCGTGAACTGATAATATAATGTTTGCTGAAAGGAGCCGAGCAGGCAGTCAAAAAAAAAATTAGAAATATAGGCCATGGGCCAGACCAAATTTTCTTACCAGTTTTAGGGACAAATTATGAGTAGTGTCATTTGAAAAATGAACGGAAGTATTGGGGAAAAATTATGAAAGCCATCCCCAGTGTGTAGCTTTTAGGGTCTATTTTTATAACTAAAACTCTCAAAAATTACCCACCGACATGAAAACGAGGCTCAAAAAAATTACGTCCCAAATACGGATTAATTTCGAGGTCTTCGATAGTAAGCAAGAAAAACAGACAGAAGATGTGGTTATTAATATTTTTGCAGTGTTTCTTTTGAAAACGTGCTTTTTAGCACATCTTTATAAAATAAAATCATCTGCGTGATTTGCTATGCATCACGGGTAACCAATATGGCGGCATACATGTCAGGTACTGTAATTCTTTTGTTTTTTCGCCCTATTCTTCGGGGTTTTTCTTCCATTTCTTATTAGCAAAACGCCTCGATAACACTCTTTACATACAGTAATTCCAAGAACATTTCGAAGGGATTTTGTTAGCAGAAATGGAGCGAATACTGCTAGTGATTCTGATTCTGCCAGTAATTCATTCATCGCGATCGAGTATTCAAGGACCGTGAAATTGAGAGATTGACCTAGGCCCATATGGTTTGCCGCTATCCTTCGCAACTAAAAAGATGGATAATTTGGTCCTCTAAAACCTAAAGTACTATTCCGAAAGTTAGACTGTTAGACTTTCATATAAAAATGCAGCCTGAGATTGCAAGAGATGAAGCCGATGTACAGTCTTTACTGTCAACAATGGAAAGCTGGGTGAAACCGTTTCAGAGCCAAGGGCAAGACCTCATCTGTTTCTCCTCAGAAAAGGTGGCCACCGAGGATGTTGCTCGTGATCTACAAGCCAAACATCTGAGCAAAAGAGCCTACCGAAAGTTTAGCGTGGAGAGGCTGGAAGCTAATCCCCCGAAAGTGAGATTTCACGATACAACGTCAAAGGCAAAGCCAAAGACCTTCACATGAGAAAGAAAGTGGAGCTCCGAAAAGGAACCGCTAAAGAGATGGTACTTAAGGGCGACCGTGCACTGTTTACACAGATGATTGTTATTGCAGAGGCAAGGCAACTCAGCATGAAAAAGGTACTCTCCCATCCACTAAGTCCGCTGCCTTGGTCTATGGCCGCTTCTGATGGCTCCCTGAAGAAAACAGCGAAACCTGCATTGGCAAAAGAGTTACAGAAGGACGCTCCGGCTGAAAATCTTCCACCCCAGTAGGCTTGTGGCAATGGTCCAAAGGACCATCTAGAGAAGTTGCAGATATACTGTTGCCCATGGGCCTATGTGAAGGCGCTAGCAGCGCAAGGATCGATGCTGTGTTTGATGACTTCCGAAAGATATCGATAAGGAATGCAGAAAGGGAGAAGAGAGGAACTGAGATGGGAAATGAATACAGAAGCATTCGGCCTGATCATCGAGTACAGCAGTGGAGAAGGTTTCTGTCAAATCTAGAGAACAAGCAGCAACTGATACACCTCATCGTTAACGATTGGCGGAAGGAACGTTGCAGTGTTAAGCTTGCAGGGAAGAAGCTGTACGCCACAGCAGGAGAAGAGTGCTATGAAATCTCGTCGGATGGTTCAGTACTTTGCGAAGAGCTAAGGTCTACACAAGAGGAGGCAGACACATGGCTGCTGCTCCACACATATCATGTAGGAAGAAATGGCTGCGCTACAGTCGTGATTTCATGTGACGATACTGATGTGTTCGTGCTCTGCCTTGCGTTCAAGAGTCTCGTTCCCTCGACAGTGTATATATGAAGTGCAGAACACAGGCCCGAACAAGGTATATCGACATGACACATGTTGTTCAGCGACACGGTTCAGAGCTGTGCAGATGTCTTCCTGGGTTACACGCTTTTACTTGTTGTGATAGTGTAAGTGCCTTTTCCGGGTAAGGAAAACTGTCAGCATTGAGGTTGACGAAGCGACAAGTGAAATTCAGAGGGCTATTCCAAGCGCTTGGTACTGAGTGGGAAGTATCGGATGAGTTGTTTACCTGCCTCCAAGAGTTCACCTGCTTCATGTACAGCCCAAATCCGGGAACCAGTGATGCAAGTGACCTGTGGTACCGTCTCTTCTGCACCAAGAAAGGAGACCTGGACTCCAACCAGCTACCACCATGCTTCGACACTCTGCGCAAGCACTGCGACCGGGCCAACTGCCAGGCTGCGATATGGCGCCGAAGCCTCCAGAGCTACCTCCAGATACCCCACCCATGAGTGGAGAGCCAGCGCCCATGGTTGTGTTGGGGTTGTTATCGTGCCAGTGTAAGAGACGCTGCCAGCTGCCAACCTGCACTTGTCTTTCAAATGGTTCACAGTACACGGATTTGTGTAGATTGCAAGACTGTGACAATCGGCATGAGGACCCGACGGAGGCTATCGCCGAGACTGACGACGACGATGATTAACATCAAGAAGAAACGTAACAAACACAACTCAAGTAAAGCAGAACAGATCTCGTAGTGAAAGATTGTAGTGTAGTGAAAGATTCCCTTCCTAGTATGCCATGGCGATGAAGAGAAAATTACCATTTTGAGGATATATTCTATTTATAAATCATATTTATAGCTGAAAGCTTTAATTAACAAGTTATGAAATCTGACCAAAGAAATTTCCTGACTTGCACAAAATATAAAAGTGGTTTTTTCACGATGATGTCATTTCATTCTAACTTTCAAATGCTAATTAAGAAGATCAAGTTTAGTTAGTTACAGGCTAGAATACGACTAGAACTGTGGTCAATTCTTGCCAAAAGGCCGCAAAGAGTAAAGGTAGAGAGAGAATTAAAAAAGTAAAACAGAAACCTTTCTTTTAAAGTAAACGCGGCTTCGTTGCCATAGCAACCAAACGGAAAAGTCTTTGTAAAGATATCTCGAACTCGAAACAATCTGTGGCATTTATTTATCGTATTTAAACCAGAGCCTGGTCACAATTTGCAAAGTAAAACATTTTATATTGCAATAGTCAGTCAAGAAAAGTAATATTTTATGATATTGGTGGCGTCATATTATCGCGTGATTTACACAAGAAAGCTATACCGTTAGCATGGCTATCATACATGAACTTAAAGTTAAGGGAACAAGGTTTCCAAAAAGGTATGATAGCCTTTGTCCCTAAGAGTGGTAAGAAATTAAAAATTTTGGGGTCCTGGCCCATGGACTAATACGGGTGTTTACGTGGTTTTCTCAAACTCATTAATTATGCATGAGGTAATAAACCAATTGCCTGGCCCCATTTGGGTCACATGAATGCCCTTTTATACACCGGCAAAGAACACATGAAATCAAGGGTGTTTGGATGTCGAAACACACGTAGTGGGATATCCAAACACGTGTGTTTGGAAATCAATTAGCAAAAACAATGCAGTGCTTGAATAAATGTTTATTACCTTCCATGATATTGTTTGCAGTTAGCAATTACGCTTACATTGCAGTTCATGAGATTTGCGTTTACAGAGCAATTCGTGAATATTGCTAAACACTGTGGACAATTTTTTCTCAATTGTACCTGAGACCTGCTGAGAAAGTTCCAATTGTTGTTCAAGTCTTCGCACTCGGTGAAGGCAATCTTTGAATTCATGGGCTTCCCGGCTTGATAACAGAAATTTTATTACTCGCTTCACTTGCCACTTCCTGACTTACCTTCCTGAAGTTTACTTTTATAGGCCTACACAGGGCCAGTAAGGATTTTTTGTCTCTACAATTTTCTTGCGGTTGAAACAGGATGATTCCGAAGGTAGTTCTGTCGCGATTGAAAAGGACGCCAATGCAAATATTAGCATTGCCATAAATGGTTTGCAAAAAAACGTGGCTTTTGTGACGGCATTGCAAACAAACAACTACGTGCTAATCACAAGCTTTTGCTCACAAAAGCAAACAAATTTTGCTTGTAAGTAAAGTGTTGATTATCTATTGTTTATTATGCACGACTGAGAAGTCATATCAACAACTCGGGCTTCATGTTTCATCAGGGTATCCAAACACCTCGAAACAATAAAATTTCTCGGTGTTTTGATACCCTGATGAAACACTCGCCCTCGTTGTTGACATATTACTTCACGGCCTCTAACCGTCAGAACCTTTCGACATGTCATGAGCGTGACGCGACGTGACGTGTACTGTCGGGTTAACATGTAGTCACACTCACTCCAAAAGTACCTTAAAATGCAATAGAATCTCGATAACTCGAACCCCAATAACTCGACCTTCTCGCTAACGCGAGCCAAACGCAGATTCCTTTATAGTTCACTCTCAATTCAACACCTGATAACTAGATATCTCGAAAAGTTTTACAAGTGTTTTTTCTTTGACAGTTCGAGTTACCAGGATTCTGGCTGTAAAGAGAAATTATCAAACGTATGCCGCAAAAATCAGGCAAACACTTGAGATTACTGAATTTTGGGGGTTTGTTTATTTTCAAGATTATTTTACATGGCCATACATTTTGGAGGACTGAGCCGTGCTCACGAGCACGCTTATCCCAAAAACGTCATCGATTCTGCACGTATTACGTGCCTATGTTTGCGTCTTGTAGCAGAGTGGCAAAGAAAATGATAACGCAGGCGATGGCAAAGAGCTGAGCACGCTAATCCCAGAAATGTTGTCACCATGAACCTATTGGCTCACAACTATCGGAGCTTACCTCCTGGTCATTAAAGCCCGTCTTTGACAAACCGGCAGGATTTCTTGTTTTGAATTTTAATTAGTTTGCAGCAAGCGCCTGTCAGGGCTACAGAAAATAGACAAAGGAGAACAGCCAAGAAAAGCTTTCAAAAATGTTCGGCAACTAAAAAATCAGCAGGTGATGAGTATTGTAAAGGAACAGCTAAACTATGATTCATCATCCCGAAACTGAAGAGCCTGTGCTTTTGTTTATACTTACATTGAAGTCTTCAACATCATCCTCTTCGGTAGGTGTAAACCTTGTCCTTTGCTCTTTTGGAGCCTTCGTCTCCAGACCCTCTCTACGATCAAAATTCCTTGGAGACCCAGTGGGAACACTCGAGGCGAAGGAAATTTTTCGCCTATTGCCGCTGTTCAAAACTAGTGTCGTTTCTGGCTTAAGTCAGGATCGCCGCGGATTATTAATCAGTAATAACCAGTTTTGTTGCGGTGCATTTAGGCTTAGACAAAAGCCACATTATTTATGTTTTGTAAAAGAGGTATAGCATCTATCTCTTGGTTTCCTAATTCGATATGTACCACGTTTACCGCTCATGTTGTTGCGTCCTTCTATTGCTTGCTCTTTTGGGGAGACCAATATTGATGGAAGTTGATGCGACGGATCGCAAGGCTCTAGCTGACCAGATTGCCAGTGAGCATGGGAAATTTCCATGGCACAGTATACGACTTCCCCAAACCTTACTCCCCATAAATTACCAAATCACTTTACAAACTGATTTGGAATTATTTCATGTGAATGGAAGTGTTAGAATACGGATCAAGTGCGCAAAGACAACAACGAATATCATTTTACATTTGAGAGAAATGAATGTCACTAAGTCAGCTGTGTTCGAAAAGAAACAAGAAGCAGAAGACTTTAGAGTCCAAGATATTAGAGAAGATGAAGACTTGATTGGAAGAGAAGTGGGAAGAAATAGAGAACGCGAATTGCATGTGAAAGGAACGATGCAAAATGAGACTCTTGAAATGTTTCTTATTGAAGTCAGCGAAAACCTCATTCCACAGCAAACATACGATATCTACATGGAATTTAAATATCCCCTAACAGATAATCTTCTCGGTTTCTACAGAAGTTCCTACACTACTAAGGATGGCCAAAAACGGTGAGTGAAGTCAGCATGTCCTGTTTGTTTGCCTGATTTATTCAGACATAACTGACAATTGCCGTTGTTGTGTAAACTTACATTAAGAAGAGCATATATTCTATCAGTAAATGGATTGCATACACTAGAGATACACTGTCCGTAAAATTGCGACCTTCATATGTGCGATCTCAATTTTTAACCCAAATAGAACTTCAATTTAGCCATATCGTTTAAAACGAAGAAAATGAAGATCATGGCTTCAATTGATCAAAAGTCAGTTTCACGGTTGACGTGAGATATTTATTTGCATATTTAAATTTATTTTTAAAACACACATTGTTTACTTGAGGTTCAGTCTGCCTCTATTAATTGATGCATTGGATTACCATGAGGTGTACGGGAGAACTAGGTCAACCGGTAACATTGGGAAGCGTTCCCTTTTTACAGAGCTTCTTTTGGGTGAACTTTCTCAGTTGTTATGTATGATGTCCGTCTGGGTCAGCAATTTCTTTCTCTGTTGTGCGGCAATCGTGAGATCACCTTACAAAATCAACGATGCGACTTCCTCACAATGTCTGAATCAGGTGGCCAGCTGGCAAAGAGAGATTCTATTGATGTTCCTTATCCTGAAAACAGATAAACCGACACTGGCTAGTTGTAAGAACCAATCAACCTAGATAAACACCTGTTCACCTCTGTCTTACTTCCTTTCTCCCTAAAGTGTGAACTTTTTGTGACGAACAAATTTTTGTTAAGCTTCGAGGCGAACAGGAAAGGAATCGTCGCCGAGAGGACTATTATATCATTATTGTCGGCAAGAAGAGATTCTACTGATGTTCTGTAAATATCCTAAAAACAGATAAGCCAACCGGATTGGCTAGTTGTAAAAACCAACCAACCTAAGTAAACACCTGTCCATCTGCATAATGGCCTTTCGCCTTAAAGTGTGCACTATTTGAAGTTGTTAAGTAATGAATATTTAAAACTGGCCATGGCTTCCCTATAAAAAATATAATACTGTTAAACTGGCTTCCCTATGATAAGGCAAACTCGAACAATCAAGAGTTATCGCCACGAATGCTATGTAGCTGTCACCCTTCCAAAAATATGCTGCATAGACGACAAACGTTTTTCAGTCATTTTCCACCTCCAGACACCTTTTGGTCGAGCCCAATTACTGATTTCAAGTACTAAAACCAGCGAGGTTTGATTAAGACATGCCGTCGAAATTCTTCGAAATTTCTGACTGCCGGGCATTTTGTTTTTTCAGAACTGTTCCGGCTGCCAGGTATCCAGACACGGCGTTCAATTTAAAATATCAGTGCCCGATTCGTTTGTTATCTCCGTTTACACACTTTTATTATTCCTACTATTTTGAATATGTGTGAATTCAAGGCGCCCATGTTGGTTGAAGAATAAAGTGGACCCCCGATAGAGCGAAGTGACAGGAGAAGGAGAAAATTTTCCGCTATATAAACTGGACTTCATTATACGGGGGTACATTATATCAGGTTGTGTTTCATACATTTTACTGTAACGTTCGTTGCACTTAAGGAGAGTTCGTTACATTTTGATTCCACTGTACTATTGTGCTGTACTAGTGAATTAGCAGAATTTACCTTCCAACTCTACCTGGTAAAAACTGTTTTTCAACGAGTTGTTTAGGAATTACAAGACTGCGTGCAAAAACACGAGACAAAGCAAGATCGGGTGCAGCCAAATTGGTGATTTTACGTTTCGTTGTTAGTCTGTGGTAATATACACATCAAAAGCTAGCATTTTGCAAACTCTCGGCGAGATTTAACTTACCACTGGTGTGATTTAGCCAACACGTCAACACATGATTGAGCGGAGTTAGTGATTCCAACTTTTTGACCCTGCTTTGGCGTCATAACTTTGTCTATGTATTGCATACAATTCCTACCTATCAGCTATTTGGTTTTAACAACAAGATGAACAAGATGAACTAGAGCACAAAATAGAGCGCGAAGTAAACGTTCTGTGAAGAAGTTCAGTTATTAACCTTTCTTTCAGTTCCCTTTCATAATGACTATATTGAGCATATTTGCTGGGTGTAAAGCTAGCGTTTAATATCCCTGTTAACTTAACCGGGCTACCAAAGTCCTCAAGTATAACAAATCTTTTCGTTTAGTGCTCCAAAAGTTTAGGCCGTCAAAACGGGTAACCTTTTTCACTGTGTAGCGAACGAAATTTTTGACCGAAGACACGTCTGATAAGTAACCGTCAAAATTTTCCAAGACCAAATTTCAGGCTCGCCCCCAATTGCAAGGCGGTAGGTTGTGTCATCAGTGACGTCATATTAGTAGATGTACTCCTGTAGATAATGGTTCCAAACCAATGACAGGCGAAAAGGAAAAGGCTCTCAAGTTAGTGACTTATAGTTATGGTCGTGAGGAATGAGGACAGTATACCGAACTTCTGATTGGTTATTCTAATTTGTTGCGGAGGTTAGCAAGCTGACCTATAAACTGTTCATCTATTTTGAAGACCAGAAACTAATTCGTTTGAGCTGATGTCATTTCAGGTATTTGGCCGCCACATTATTTGAGCCTACAGACGCTCGCAAAGCTTTCCCCTGCTTTGATGAGCCCGCGATGAAGGCAACGTTTAAAATTGCAATTATCAGGCAGGGAGAATACAGGGCTCTTTCCAATATGCCCCTCGAAAAAACGGTAAGGAAAAACTGTTAAAGCTCTTAGAGTCATCAAAATTAAAACAAATGCTAAAGTTTTTGATTCGATTCCCGGCAAATTAAGCTCTGATAGTAAAAAGCAGAATAGATTTTTAAAAAGACCAAAGTGAACAGATTGCTGGTAAGCTTTCATTTTGATGTTCGAACAAGTAAGTAATAATTTTTTTTTTTATCATTGATAGGTGAAAATTGGAGATGATTGGTACGCAGATCAATTTCAGGAGTCAGTAAAAATGAGCACTTATTTGGTGGCGTTTTTAGTGAGCGACTTCCAGTACAACGAAACCAGCACAACGTCCGGCATCAGGGTAAGAGAGAAACTTTATTAGTAGTAATTTAAATGCAACTGATTTGATAAAGAGACGTCTTGACTGAATACCAGAAAACCACCAAAAACAGGTATTTTAATTAATTAATTAAATAATTAATTAGATACTTAATTTCTTTTCATTAATTGGGGATATTTCGTGGGAGATGTTTTAAAATTTTTTAAAGGCGTAAATCCTCTAAAAGGTTTTATCAAGTCACTGGAATATCGCACACTCTATGCTGGCATACTGTTTCTTCGGAATAACTTGCTTTTTACACCGGCTCGTTTGCTTGCATTCCAAGAACCTTATGTCCTGGGATTAAACGTCGACTTTTGTTCGCCCTGTCATTTGCCCCTTGGCTTTCGGGAAAGGGAACTACATGTACTTTCATTTGTTTGACATTTTGTACCGGCAGGTTCGTATCTGGGCGCCTCCTTCACAGATTGCACAGGGGGCTTATGCCTTGGACATTGCTGCAAAGACTCTCTCAAATTACGAGAATTTCTTCAAGATAAAATTTCCTCTTCCCAAGCAAGGTAAGAATTTAATGTTCACATTTGATTGGAAGCAAACTGTAATCACCAAACTTTGACGAGGATTGCAATTGTTTCTTCAGTAGATTATTTTGTACTTAAATAAACAGTTACTGCTCCGTCATTTTTCGCTTATTATGGTTCATTCGTCATTCATTCTTCAAAATCTCTGTAATTCATTCAATTCGTATCATAATGGTTACATTAAGGGACGAGGACCTTCATCTGGCTTGTTGTCATCACTCCACCCATTACTTTCACAAGAGAGGATGAAGTAGTAAGAATCTCCCATATAGGCACTAGATCGGTTTTTAATTGAGTGTCGAAAGTAATTCGTGTTTTGCTTTGGTTTTGCTTTACTTCGCTCTGTGATTGGTTAAAAAATCTCGCGCCACTTTCTCGACCAATCAGGAGTAAAACTCAAACCAAATCAGTCGCGACTTGCTCGCGCTCGCACGTTTTTTCCCGCGCTTGACGCCAGTAACATGTACTTGCTTCGAGTTCTGATTGGTTCATTGGATAATTTGTGTCTGTTGTGATTGGCTGGGGTAATTACTTTGGTTTTGGTTTTACGACACTCATTTGAAAAGCGCACTATTCCCATCCTCTCATGTATTGGAATAACAAATTCTATCAATAAACGTTTTGGCTACCTTGAATACCGACTAAAACGAGGCCTTTATCCATTCTCAGCCATATTTTTGGGCTAAGTCAATTTGGTATTTTTCAGTTGCCTTGTAAAACTTGGTGCACTGCAATGAAAGCCTTTATGTTTAATTTGATTATCTGTGTATGATTATATCAGTGGAGTGCCTGTGAACTAGCTGTATTAGCTAAGTGCACTTCCACTTCCAATAATAGCGTTTACCATTTTCCTCGTTGTTTTACGACATTAGGTAACTCGAGAGATTATGGAGAATAACCCCTGGATTTACGAAATTGTTACATCCAGATATTAGTGATCTGAAAAGCGTCCTTTCAACTTTGCAAAACAAAACAAAAAACAAAACAACCGCCAACGTGATTAGGTGACTGGCATAGTAGAAAAGGGTTCAGACAGAAAACTACTGACGAGTAATATCCGAGAATATCTTATTTCCTAACCAGTTTCCCTAAATATGTATCTTTTTCTCTCTATGTGAGTCTTTTTCACCCGATTCTAAGGCAAGCTTCTTATCCATTCGATGAACGTCTGGTTGCAATAATACGAAGACTGGCTAAACTCATTCACTCTTTCTTGCTTCAATTCATGATCACTCGCTTCGTAACGTTTTGCATCATTCTTTTTTTTTTTATTTTCCGTCCTTTTTTTCTTCCAATCCAAGACCTGGTCGCCATTCCTGACTTCGGTACAGGTGCTGAAGAAAACTGGGGTCTCATCGGCTTTTCCGTAGCATCGGTCCTCTATGATCCTGGCAAGACGTCGGATTCTTTGCAGCAAGGAATTTGCGAAACGGTGGTACATGAACTAGCACATCAGGTCAGCGGAAAGTTGCAGCTGAGTATGCGCAAAATGAAAGCAAGCCCTAAAGCCAGAAAGAAACACAGAAACACATACCTTCTAGAATAGAGAACACGTATAGCAATCTCGGCTAGGGGCTACTAAATTCAGGAATGAGCCGAAATGGTATCTGAATGAACCAGAATAGCTCTGAATAGACCGGAATGGTATAAAACCGAAATGACTTAGATTGTACTAGGTAATTCTGGTGTCACTCCAGTGTATTTCCGTGTCATTTCGATTCATTCCGGTATATCCCAGGTCATTCCCGTACTGCTCCCATAACAGGAAGCCAGTGGGCAATAAGCTAGTCAGTTCGTTAACCATACTATAGCTAACTTCTAGTAAGTGTAGGTAATCGTATCTCGCGAAGCTTACTCGCAAGTTAACGTAGCATTTAATATTTGATATTAAAAAGCAATTTGTGTTTAATGCCATTCGATTTTTTTGTTCATTGGGCAATTGTCTTTAATTCACTTTTCTGAGATACCCAGGTAATAAAACAACCTATTCATTAGTGCCTACAGAAAAACTGAAACAAACAAACATTCGAATATTTGCGTTTTCAGTGGTTTGGAAATCTCGTTACTATGAAGTGGTGGAACGACCTTTGGCTCAATGAAGGCTTTGCAACTTACATGGAAAACGTTGGGGCAAATTTTGTGGAGCCAAACTGGAACATGTTGGACCAGTTCATCGTTGACAAGCTTCAGGTTGCTTTCGCTGAAGACCAGTCAAGTTATTCGCATCCCATCTCAGTTGACGTTACAAATCCTAAGGACATCGACAACATCTTTGATGCGATATCATACGAAAAGGTATGAACAACAACAACAACAACAGCAACAACAACAACAACAATAAAAGCTCAAGAAAAATATCAATTCTTTGTTATTTTCTTTCTATCTGCTGGAGTTTTTGTGGTATTTAACTTTGGTTTCTAAGCGTTAAAGTTGTCTAGCACCTAACTAGCTATCCCCCAAATTAATGAAGCACTTGGATACACATCAGTGCAATGCCAGATAGTGAGATGATATTAGTTTACAATATCTTAGAACAACGTTTTTCCGGAGCTTGTTTTTCTACCATGTCCTTTACAGTTTTTAAACTTACTTGGTCCTATCACGAAATTTAGTGACGATATCAGAAACTGTAATTGTCTGAATGCATGAGAGGAACAGAGGGTCTGCAGTAATGCTTCGAGACCCTATTTCAATTTTTCTTTTATATTTTCAGTTTTAGTTAAACTTATTGTGAATCAGTTTTGAAAATTCCTTGGGGAAAAAACTAATATCGGATTATGGTGTTGTATTGTACTGCATAGTATAGTATTGGCTGATTCAAACAATAGGCCATTTTCAAGTTAGCTTGTGCTTCTGCAAAACGAGGCCACAACTCTGGAGTTTCACGACCTTTCATATGAAAATGGGTTTTAATTTATCTACATGAGTGAAAACTCATTTTTTATATGAAAGGCTATGCATCAAGACTCGCTTTGAAAAAGACGTACAACTGGGAAATGGTATTGATGAATAATGAATAATTTAAGCGTAAACAGAAAATCTAATTTTAAGTCCTGATCATTCTTAGCTGCGACGATTTATGACTTCTTGTGTTCAAGGTATTGCGACATTTTACCCTGTAACTTACGCTGGAGTATGTTATTCTTTTAGGGAGCATCTGTGATCAGGATGTTAAAGAGTTTTCTTGGCTCCGATGGGTTTACTTCCGGTCTGCAGCGGTATCTCCAAAAATACGCTTTTGGTAACGCTGAAACTGATGATTTGTGGGAATGCATGTCTGAGGTAAGATATACTTAAGATATACTTAGTTGGGAAGGTATTAAGTCAGGGTTGTAGCATTTAATTCCAAACGTGTCCAGAAATTTTTCAGATGAAAATTAGATTCACGTGTCTTTGCGTTACAAATTGCACTATCAGGTTGTGAAGTCAAATGAAATAAAAGGGAGCATCACAATTCCTCAAATCCGGTCGTCTTCCAAAGGGATTTCGTTATTGCGGTTAAAAAAGTATTCTAAGGTGATGCTAAATTATTTACCCCATCACTGTATGATGCGTTTCAAAGCACTGCTCCATGCTAAATCGTGTGAAAGCTTCGTGAAGTTGTTATGTGTTTTTTGCTGTTTCCTCCAGAAAAGTGGCGTAAATGTAAAAGAAGTGATGGACACCTGGACACTACAAATGGGATTACCAGTAGTCACTATTTCGCGCATGGACCACGAGAAAGCAGCCGCTGACCAAAAACTTTTCCTTATATCTCCTGGTGCCAAACCCAAACAGAGTTCTCCTTTCAAGTAAGCTTTACATACATTTGGTTGTTAAGGTTATTTTCGAAACCTAGCTAAACCTTGAAATTCCATTTACATTTCTTTTGTGAAACGTGAAATAACGAGGTTCTTACTTATAATAAGACTCAAGTCGCACTGCGGGACAGCGTAATTTTCCAACTACGACCCTAACTTTTCCGGTTCTTAAAACCTTTTAAAATCAGCAAAAACATCAAAGACGCCGTAGTACTTGGGTGGGGTAGGCAGATTTTCGAAAAAATCGAGCTGAACAATAGGAATCACACTGGCAGGTGTCAACGCTTTTCAATGGAAAGAGAAACAAAACACTTACAACGCAATCGATTAAGGGTGCATCTCCTTCAGTTCGCGACCAGAACTTGTTCAAAATGCGGCTAAATGTGGTATTTGCCTCGTTTAGTTGTTCGCGGAAGAACTGCTGTGGTACCGTTGGATCGTAAAAGTGAAAGTTAAACCATGATCACACAGGATGAGGAGCTGACCACGAATAACATTCGTTTCTTTCGTGCTCAGCAGGAAAAGCCGTTGCAGATTTTTGAAGAATAAAAACATCATTCAATAATCACCAAAGGCTTCAATTCAACAGGACGTAGTTTGGGTGTTTACTCTTGAATGCAACTCGTGCATTCGACTGGAAAAATCTTGCTTTCCGGTTGCTGTTTCAACGTTTTTCCCTCCCTTTTACCGGACATTTTGAAAACATTGCTCTAGTGCGACCCATGCCTTACACTGTTATCCATTGTCCTGTAGTGCGACTTAAACAATCTTTAGTACATTTCTAACTAATGGATAGTGTCTTTCGCACGCTGTGATTGGCTACTGGTACTCGGGATAGTTAATAATTATTGACCGAAGTGGAGGTAAATATCTACCACTTTTCACCGACACTGAGGTGAATAATTG